>LR990496.1:5502757-6102757 GCA_905147785.2 Thyatira batis | reverse complement strand
TTATTTAACTTCCCGAAGGAACCCTCGTTTAATTTTATGAATACTCGCCTGAATTTAGGGAGTCATTCAAATGAAAGGCGCCGTTAATAGCGATTAATCAGACCTTCCTTGTGGATGAGTAATTATAGATGTTGTTAGTGAACGATCGGATTTCTGTCGGATAAATAAATTCATGTAAGCAATGGTGAGCCGGACTAATGGTCGGTCGGGCTCGTAAAGGTATAAATGTGCGAGCTCAGCTACCGCCGCCGCCGCCGCCGCCGCCGCCGCAGCCCCGCGCGCGCTACATATCTAAACAGTTATGTAACGCGGTCGACGCCGACTAATTACACACCGAATCAAATCTGGTATGTTGGACAAAGGGCATTGCGAGGTGAAATGATTTTCTTAAAACATTCTCGTGGACTCACAGTTCAACGGGTTCGTCACTCTAATCACAAAAGAGATATAGGTAGTTACTTTTATTATACATCAGAGTTGTTTTCCGTTTTCTCGTTGTCTTTACGTCAACTACTCTAAATTCAGGAAGCCTTTTGTTGTCGTAGAGCCTTCTATTCAAGATTCGCGAGACAGTAGATCCCGTTGACGTCAGTTGGAATATTAACAAGGGACGAGACGTCGGCCGGCGTCTCATGACAATCCTTTAAACATCTAAACACTGCACACGAGTAGTGAACATCGCTGATAATGTCGTACGATCTGCCGGAAGCCCCACCGCAGCCTCCTTTATTGTGAACTTCTCGGACACCATTTTGCAACTGATAGACTTAAACAGCTACAAAATCCATAATGCAACATAATCCATTATTTACTACTGATAAAAAAGCAAACAAAAATATTGCTGTTGATATACCATATAAATAAATAAAAAACAGACTGGTCGACGACTCACTATTCTATACGATTTTGGATATTGGTTAAACGATTCGTTCACATTAAAAAGGTGTAAGTAAGTATACAATGTGTATTCACATTTTGAAATATGATGCTGACTAGTAGTCTTTAGGAGCAGTATATTATAATAGGTATATTCCGAGTTGGACGTTAAGCTTATGCAACTTCATGAATTTTTAACAGCCGTCTGCTTTGGTATAAAAGATACTTACAAATAAAGTTTGTTCCTCTGAGCTTTTAGACACTACTATTGAAACATAAATCCGACCTTTTAAGTTGAATCACGTCTAACAAATGTTTGCCAATCGAACACATGAGGAGAACTTTATGTACACTTCTACTGTCTTATTAACTTCATAATAATATCATGGAACTATCTGTAATATACCTTCCGGTCTATAAAGTATTTAATATGATTAAGTATTTTACTATTTAGTTTTAATATCAATAATAAATTGGGTACTAGGGAACTTTAAAAGGAATGTCAAAAAAAAGACCTACGACATAATAAATGGATGAAATGACCAAAAGTTTAATAAAAACATACTATTTGATCATAACACCACATTGTTCGTTGACTTAAAAATAAGAAAATCAAAAGGGGAACACAGTGCACTGGGACATAGTTGGAAATCTTGTTTTGTGTAAATAGAGTCCCGTGGCGAGCGAAGTGAGGCGTGCACTACACTACATACATACATCAATCGGTGCGGGTTGCCTACGACGATTTGCAATGCTTTGCACTGCTCGGATTAGGTACATAACTGAAACGTTACCACGGAATATACGAAATAGATTAGAATTGCCAACAAAATAATTTCGGGGTAATACGTTTGTAGTGGTAAATGCTTTACGTGTTGTTTGGTGACACAGTAAACGCAAATTAGACTGAAAAAAATAAAACGTTAAGTTTGTCTAAGGTAAATTGAATAGTGTCCTGTAGATAATCAGAACTGGTGATAGCTATCGCAGGCAAATAATCCAATGTTGGTAAAGTGTACTTAGCTTGAGCTAAACAAAGAGCATAAATAGGCAATGATATTGTCAGTCAGGAAACGAGACATGACGGTCGGAGCTTGTCGACTTATTTTAAAGAGTACAAAACTATTATTTCTATGACCTATTATGTATGCCATATCGATTCAAAGCTATTTCGCGATAATTTATATAACAATACCTTAATAAAGTGTGATTTGCTGTTGTAAAGTACAAACAATAACGTAAATATAAGAACTTATATCTCGGCATAGACTCTCCTTATCTTTTCTAGGGTCCTGTGAACGTAGCACAATGACATGTAGCCGACAACGCCACCCGTGCGCCTCCTGGGGCCACCATGCCAGCGCCAGCCCATTGGTATTGCATGCCACTACTCAACGTGCACTGCTATCTCGACACAAGAACCCTTCTGACTTCGTATATAACTTGATTGAGCACCTATATTGACGTCTCATGTACTGAATGTTAAATGTACCTACCTACGTTATTTACCAACAATGTACTGACATTGTTGGGGTTTAAAGTACTTTAAACGTTCAAATTCAAACATTCAAATCAATATGACTTTATTAGAAGTTACATTGATTAGGTTATTCATATATATTTTAAATATAGAACGTTTAATCTTTTCAGATTTTAAGAAACGGTGTATAAAATAACATCAAGTAGGTAACTAATGTTGTGTGTGTGGATATCTACGTTGTGATGAGCTAAAACTGTCCATAAAGGTTTGTGCACGTTTATGTAACCCGAATACGGAGTGCTGCATCTACTTTTCTTTGGTATTTCTATTTACTTTATATGTGCTTAAAATGCATGCAGGCAGTTACATACTCGTATGTGTTGCCTATGTATTGAAAAGTATCGACGCTGGCAATAGCGTTTTATTGAGGCCCGTTTGCCTCAATGCGACAACGTTCCGTTGGAGTTGAGCATTGTGCCAGGATTCTG
Organism: Thyatira batis; assembly: GCA_905147785.2. Taxonomy (NCBI): domain Eukaryota; kingdom Metazoa; phylum Arthropoda; class Insecta; order Lepidoptera; family Drepanidae; genus Thyatira; species Thyatira batis. Next base: position 6,099,913 of record LR990496.1, on the reverse strand, counting down.
TACGCTGCATGCATTCTTCACGCTCGACCAACTTTGACATTCAGGCTCGCGAGTTTTTTGTTCATATGTGTAAAAGTTTCACACTCTAAATATTCAGCAATAGCAAAACAATTTTATGGAACTGCATAGATCATCATTTCCATATATGCTGTTCGTCGTTATAAGAAAGCATTGTAATTTGACAATGATTTTTCATCAGCAGCATATTACTATAAACAAACAATAAATTTGTTACGATATTGAAATCAAATCTTTATGTATTATATAATAGGTTGTGCTTGTTTTTTCACCTGTCAGAAGGGTTGGTAGCCTAGAGTTGGTACCCACACCACTACTGTAATTACTAGCACCTCATTGTATACGGACACCACTAATTGCTTCTCAGAACGGAAACACTGATGGAGGTTGTTTATCCGGGTCAGTTTGTTAACTTATATATTTTTTGCTGCTTTTTTCCTAGTAAATAGTAAAAACGTTTCTATCTACCTTAATGATAGCTTTAGGATAAATAAAATATGAGAATTTTCACTGTTGTAAATTGAAATACTTATTTCATTCCAATTTAAATTAAATATATTTATATTTAATATACAGCTTTGTTTTAGTTGAATTATTTTTTCTTAATCTCTTCTTTACCTAACAAAATCAAAACGGTATCCACTATTACGTATAAAAATGAAACATAAACTTTTTACTTATAGCGCTCAAGAATTTGTTGTAAAGTTTCAAAGTGAAAAGCCCACAAGAATAAAGAACATAGCTTTTTGCGAGCACTACGTTTTTGTAGCTATAAAATGTCTATATACAATTTTCTTCCTATAGTCAACGGAAATTTATTTTCGGAGCAAATCACTTCGCGGTTGCCGTTCCATGGGGAATCTTCGGGAATGATAAAGTGCACCCCACAGACTCCATTTTATGATCAAAGTTAGAAAAAAATGTGAAAAATTTTGTATGTCCTCATCCCATTATAATTGAAGCAAACATTAATTACGAGCAGAGCTGCGGGCGGCGTTCGGCCGCTCACAGGCTGGCTCCGGTAGACTCCAGAATCATTATTTTAATACAGTTATTATCATATTTAAATCTAGACTCCAGATAAAATGTGTGACTCATAAAGTCTAGTTCCAATATAAAAAGTAAGAAAAAAAAACTATTGGACCATGAAATAAAGACGGTTGCTCTTTGGTTAGAAAGAGGGGTATTTAATCGAAAGATGGGCAAATAAACATTAATAAATGGATACGGATAAAATTTAGTACACAAAATACAGGTATTGGGATTGAAGAGTAGGTATAAGAAAACAATAAGACTATTCGGGAATGTGACTGAAACCGGAATTGAAAAGAACTTAGTGATGTTTTTAGTCCATGCTGAAATGCTTGAAACGCCCACCCATCGTATACATTTCATAAATTGCATTATTTTTTATAGTACTTTCCAAATTAATGAAGTTAAATAAACTTATTAATTACTATTTACTTGAGTTTATGTTGAATGTTAATTTCATTCAATAATACCTACTTACTGATAACACAATTAAACAATTGTCTTATCATTCCAAGAGCTACACTGCTCACATTGACTATTTATAATATAGTGTATGTATACTTTGCTTTTCTTCGAATACCATTTATTGACGTTAGTGTTTTAATTCAAGTAAACAAGTCACGAAATAACATTTTGAATGTAGCTCCATTCGCAACCATAGCGTACAGACGAAATTATGCAGTAGCGTACCAGCTAGGCAGTCCTCTCCCGCTGTATCAACAAGATTATACAAAATTCTTTGTTTTACATTCTAAAAATATGACCTGAATTTTATTTCTTGACTTGTGTTAAATAAACTTCAGTACATAATAATGATGTAGTTAATCATATAGATCAAGCAATAAAAAGGTGGTATTTAATTTTTACCTGGTACTCGCTAATAAGCAGAACTATTGATTAAATAATACATTTAGATTTTTACCACCTATTTTACCCTTCTAACTTGAATGTAGTGAAAAATATTTATGACTAACTAGGTACATCAATATTAGCTAACGTTAAATTAACGTAAATGCAAAATAGTTGTATAAATTACATACCCATAGATAAACCTAAAATAAATCTTTTCGAACGGCTCTTCATTACTTCGTATTATCGCCTTCGTCACACGTTGCTGCCTCCGTTTGCAATGCAGCAGCGAAAAGGATTATAGCAGGCTTTGGAAATTAAATATCATGTTAAATAAACATTTGTGTAAGTTAAATCACGTGTGGCGACGGTAACGGGTGTCGGCGGGCTATTATCAGGCAATCGCACTTGTGGAGTACCGGTAAGTACGCAAGAACTGTTATTGTAGCGGCTGCATACGACATCGTCACTACTAACGTTGGCAGTGGGCTAAAGTTAATACAAGTGTAATTTCTGTGAATTACACTCATTTTATAAAGGCGAAAGTATGTGAGTGTGTATGTTTGTTACTTATTCGCGTCTAAAGTGCTAGAGCGATTTTAACCGCGGGGCAGAAGTTAGTTTTTTCATAATTTACATCTTTTTTAACCATGAATTTAAACCGTTATGTAGTACTAAAAATAAATAACAGTTTTTTTAGTGACAGTCTTATTTTTAAATCAAACCATATTCATATTACAGTTTTAAACATAGGTAGGTACGTACAAATCTTATCACTATAGGGGGGACCTTTTGCCCGTCATCACCACATGGTTACAGACTCAATTGCTTAAATAAATTGTAGTGCTCTGGCTGTCAACAGATTTCTAATAATGTTTCAATTTCTAATTAAACTATGCTAATACAATCGAGTACTTATAGTTGGAACGCTGGTTGTGCTTAACGACCACCTCGTTGTCGCGCCATGAATATTGAATAGTCCCCGGTTCTAAGCTCACAAATAGTTAATCTTCTTTCGGCAGTTTAACAGTCGGTTAGTTATGAAAAATTTGCTTGTAACCCATCATTTTAGTATTATAATCCCACATGGTGTATGTGAGATTAGAATTTACCCTTTAAGATCTTGTACAAATTAAATTATCGAAGCACATACATCATAATAAAAAAATATCAACTATTGAAATGCAAATTATTTTAAACCGTTTTAATTTTACAACAATATGTCAACCCATACTCGTTAATAAAATCTATTTATTATGAAATAACTAACTAACAAATATTATCACAGCTTGCTCTATTTGTCAAAAACCTAATATATTTTTTAAAACCTTCTTTAAGGCATATTATTTACTAGATTTAAGTAGAACTTACTTAGTTATTTTAACGTCTAACCGAGAATAAAATTCTTACATATTTTACGAAGCTTGCACTTTGGTCTGTGAGAGCTAACTAATGACACAGAACGTGTACTAATGTTACTTTTACGAACTTTTGTGTGAAATAAGAACGTCAAAATATTATACATAATTATATTAAATAGAAATGGTGTTACAATTCTTCGAAATATAAAAAAGCTGGATATGGGAACGATTCTACAAAAGTAAGTGGCATATTAAATTTGAAATAGGTTAACGTAGTAGTGTGGGTTCTTACAACCAAACCTACATGTACCTAATGTATGTCCATGCAATCCTCGGACACAGTACGACTATTTGCAATTGAATTGCATGTGACAAGACGGCGAGATTGCAGTGCGACGGATGCTTTGCAAGCGAAGCCTTCGTCGGCCCCCTGGGACATGGGGCCAACAATGTTACCGTAACTTATATTCGATTCCGTAATAGAATAATGAAACAAACATCGAACTGTTACCGAAGCGCAAGTATTGCTTGTTAAATATTAACATAGCGTTGCAGTTTCGTTTCGCTCAGAGAATGTTTCATATTGAATGATACCATTTTTATTACTAGGTACGTGAAAAATCACGTACCTAGTAATAAAAATGTATTAAAAATAACCTCAATGATTAACTATTGAAGGATGTTTTTATTTGGACGAGTTGAAAAGAGGTAACTGCTGAAAACTAATGCGTCGAATCGTTATCAATGACAAGAAATCTTAATAAATTTCATATTCATTATATTGGTAGGTACCTACGTATTCTTTCATAGCACTCAGGTTATTGTAAAGTAAACTCAGTTAAACAACTTAAATTAATGCAGCTCGGTATATTGGTTAGAGTCGCGGAAGTTTCTGTATAATCGCGTGGTTGTGTTTCAGGTAATTGGCAGCGGCAGTAATTACCTACTGAGTGCCTTAGTATTCTCACTCGCGCGTCTTCGAACTTACAAGTGTTTCATTCCCACCTGCTAAATAGAATGTGATATATTATATCAGGAATATGTAATGATAATATGAATTTTGCTGGATTATTATATTAATATTGTTGCATATAAGAGAAGTTGGTAAAAGAAAAACCTTTGTTAAATGTGGTAAACTTGTGTTTCTGAGAAAAATACATGTTCTCAAAACAAGTTTGTTACAGAAATGATATCTATAAGATACAGGCCAAGTTATTCATTCACTTATGGCTGGCGGTCTTTATAGCGATTCCAATTATTTCATTAATGATTTCGTATTCCTAGAAATAATATGATAAAATATTAGATATTATTTGTATTCCAGGTAATTTTCCCGAGCCCGTCTCGGGGGGGCGGGACTCACGATGCGAAAACGCATGCGAGTCCCGCCCCCCTCTCAACTTCACCGGAGATGCCCATGGAACAAATGGGCATCTCCGGCATGGGACCGTTGGCGTGGGCGGCGGATCCCCCGATCCGCCGCCCCGGTCCCCGGCGTTACGGCGGCAACCGGCCCGCGAAGGCCAGTCGCCGCCTACCGCGCCTGCGGCGGCGAAGCGGGAGAGAGTTGACGTCGTCCTCTCTCACCCGCTCCGCCGCCTCCTTCTGCGACATGACTTGGCCGCAGAAGGTTGCGGCCGCCTCCCAGGCCTCCTCGCTGCCCACCATGGCCCTAATAAGGGCCGGCAGCGAGAGGTCTGCGCCGACCGTCGCGGACAAGGCGGTGCGAGGAGTTGCCCAAGCGGGACACTCCTCGCGCGTATGTACCGCCGTGTCCGCGACGCCGGCCCTGCAGTGGTGGCACGTCTCCGTGGGCTCTCTGCCCGCCACCCGGCACAGGTATCGCCCGAAGCAACCGTGCCCGGTGATCACCTGTGTCAGGTGGAAGGTGAGAGCCCCGTGCTCCCGTTCGAGCCACTCCTTCAGGAGTGGTCGAACGGCGTCCACCACATCCCGGCTCGTAGCCGGGTTCTCGAGCCGGGCCGTCCACTTCCGGAGGAGAACACCGCGAGCGTCTTCCCTCCAGCTCGCGATCTCCCGCGGATGCGGACGGCCCCCGGCCTCCTTCGCTCGCCAGTACACCGTAGCGAGCACCTCGGCTTCGAGGTCCCACGGCGGCGTACCGGCGAGCACACACGCGCCGGCGCACGACACGGTGCGATACGCTCGGACCACCCTGAGCGCCATAGCGCGCTGCGGACGTCGCAGCGCAGCCTGGTTTCGGGCGCTCAGGGCCCCGGCCCATATCGGCGCTCCGTAGAGCGCCATGGAGCGTATCACACCGGTGTATAGGCGCCGGCAGGCCCTCCCTGGGCCCCCCACATTGGGGAGGATCCGTCCCAGAGCCCCGGCGGTGGCCATCAACCGCGGTGCCAACCGCCGGAAGTGCTCCTCAAACCTCCATCGGCCGTCGAGAACGAGTCCAAGATATTTCATCGAGGACCCGACGGCGATGGAGGTTCCGCCCACCACTATGGCGGCTCCCAGCGGTGGCCCGCGTCGGGGCCCATGGAAAACCAGGGCCTCCGACTTACTGAGGGCCACCTCGAGCCCCAGGGCACGGATCCTCCCCACCACCTGCGCCACAGCAGCCGTGGCGAGGAGGGAGGCTTCACGATAGGTGCTGCCGCGGGCCGTCACGAGGGTGTCGTCTGCATAACACACCAGACTGACCCCTCGCAACATTGCACCGCGCAGCACCCAATCGTAGCCGATGTTCCACAGGTGCGGTCCGAGGACCGACCCCTGTGGAACACCGCACGCCATCTCCCTCCTCCCAGGGCCGCTGCTGCCCTCCCCCCTCGGGAACACAACGTCCCGACCGACGAAATAGTCGGCGATGACCTCCTGGAGGTACTGCGGTACGCCGTGGTACCGCAGTCCCTCTTTGATCGTCTCCCAGGGTAGCGTGTTAAATGCGTTGCGGATGTCTAATGACACCGCAAACAACACGCCCCCCTGGGAGACGGCCCCCTCGGCGAGGTCCCTGACCCGCGCCACGGCATCCACGGTCGACCGACCCCGGCGGAAGCCGAACTGCGCGTCGTCCAGTCCCGGATCCATGGACTCGACGAGGCGCCCAGCGAGCACACGCTCGAACAACTTGGGCACCTCGTCGATTACCACCACCGGGCGATACGACGACGCCTGTCCGGCCGGACGACCGTCCTTCTGCAGAAGGACGAGTCTGCCCGTTTTCCACCGCCGGGGGAATCGACCCTGCCCCATGCACGCGGAGAACAGGGACCTCACCCTTTCGCCGAGCTCCTCCAGCGCAATCGCTAGGACGACCCCTGGCACACCGTCGGGGCCCGGGGCGGTTCTCTTAGACTTGAGTCTGAGAATCGCCGCCCCAAATTCGCCCTCCGACACCGGTGCCGGGGAAGTGTCCGTTCGCGACTGGCCGGAGGAGGAGGCGGAGGTCATCGCCGGCGGCACCCATGTACCCCGAGCGGGGAATAGGGTGCCGACCACTTCGTCCACCAGTGCCCCGTCTAGACTGACCGTCAGTGGGGGAGCCCAGGGCCGTAGTTTGTTACGTACGGCCCTGTAGGGCCTCCCCCACGGGTCGCCGTCGAGAAGCCGCAGCCACTCCTGCCATGCCGCCTCCTTGGCCTGCGCTATCGCCACCTTGAAGGCGGCACGCGCGGCCCTGTAGGCGGCGTACAGGGTTTCCTCCTCCTGGGTGTCACGGACTCTTCGCCGTCTGCATCGGGTGTACCGGCGGCGCGCTCTCCCGCACGCCACTCGCATTTGGCGGAGCTCCATGCTCCACCAGTACACCCGACGCCGTGGAGGGAGCGGTCTGGCCTTCGGCATTGCCCTATCGCATATGCGAGTCAGGGCAACGCCGAGGCGCTCCGCTTCCCCATCCACGTCGGCTCCGATCTCAGAGCCGGACACCCAGTCTTCGAAGACTGCGGCTTCCCGTGCGACCTCTGGGTCTAGACGGGACACCACCCACCTCGGTCCGTCCCCGACACGGGGCCGGATAGTCCCCCTCGACGTGAGAGGGACCGTCGTGGTGGAGTGCGCGGAGACATCGAATCGAATGTACCGATGATCCGATAGCGTCTCCACGTTCTCCACCACCCTCCAGCTTTGGACACGGCGCGCCAGGGCGGGCGACGCGAAAGACACGTCGACTATAGAGCCGCCCTGTTGCCGCACGCACGTGTCCACCGACCCCGTGTTGAGGAGGGACAGCCCCGCAGAGACCGCCCAATCCTCCAACGTCTCACCCCGTGCATCCGTCGCTCGAGACCCCCACGCCGTGGATTTGGCGTTGAAGTCTCCAGCGACTAGCACGGGGCAGGGGTATATCTGCCCAACCAGCGCGCCGACCTCGACGAGCAATTGCTCGAAGTCGGCGAGGCTCCGGTTGGGCGAGAAATACACCCCTACTACTGCAATGCCGCCCGTGACCGCCAAAACGCACCCTCTGCCCTTCACGATTCGTTCGAAGGGTGGGGCGCCGGTGGCGGTCGGGGCGGCTATGGCCACCAAGCCGTCGTGGTCCCCGACCCAGTCATTCCGGTCGGGAACAAAGTACGGCTCGGCGACTACGGCCACCTATATCCCCCACTGTACCAGGGTCTGGACTAGCAAGTCCTGTGCCCTGGCACAGTGGTTGATGTTGGCCTGCAGTAGCGAGACTCTCCCAGCCATTTATTGGGCGGTCTCGACGGGCTCCGTCTCCATCGCGACCCCTGGTCGCGAGGAGGTTTCCGGCTCGGCGGCACTGCCGCCCCGAGCCTTCTTCCTCTTCCTCCGCTTCTTTTTCTGCCCCGTCTTCGGGGAGCCCTTTTTGCTCCCCGCGGGGCAGCCCGCTCCCCCGAGGGGGTGGCCTGCCGGTCTGCCGGCCGTTGCTGCGCAGACTGCTTAGCTTGGCTCGGCCCGGCACTCTCGCGCCCGATGGTCGGGTTTCCCGCAGCGGTAACACAAACCGCTGCGGTCCACCCCCGCCTTGCAAATGGCGCCGACGTGGCCGACCTCCAGGCACTTGAAGCACCTGAGTGGGCGGGCGTCCAGGAGTGTCACCTTTGCGGACACCCAGCCCACCCTTAGTCGGCCCACGTCGACGACCACTTTGGCTGCGGCCATCGGGCAGCTGAGCCAAAGCGACCCCCTCGGGCCCATCAGGCCGGGCCGAATAGATTCAGCCCGGCAGCCTCCCATTTCGGCCACGGCTGCGACCACCTCGGCGGGGGTGACGGAGTCGTCTAGCTCCGTCACCCGAATCTCCGCCCGCTTCTCAGGGCGGGAGACGCGCACCACCTCTGCGCTGAGGACCTCCCGTAGCTCAGCAGCTAGGGAGTCTGCCTTTTCGGCGCCCGCTTCGTCGAAGATTTCGAACATCCGGGCGCCAGTAACGGTTGTCCTGCAGCGCATATCCGTGATGCCGAAGCCAGAGAACTTGTGCTTGAGCTTGTCCCTGGCCTCGGTCATCACGGTATTATAGGTGGCGCCCTTTTCCGCCGCTCCTGGAAGCAGGGTAATGGTCACCGCCGCTGCCTTCGGGGCCCGCAGTCTGGCCGCCGCCTTCCTCTTCTCTTTAGGCGCCGTTGCCGGCGCCTTTGGTCTCCCCTGGGCTGCGCTTCGGGCACCCCTTGCGGCCACCACATTCCACCCCTCCGTGAGTGGAGGCGGTGGAGGGGCGGGCCGGATCGGGCTCGGCTCCCGCAGGGGTGCCGGCTCCGAGGCCACCGCCTTGCTCTTGCCTTTCCCCTTGCCTTTCCCCTTGCCTTTGCCCTTACTCGTGGTGGGTTGGGCCTGGGCAGCAGGGGGGGCTGGGGCTGGTTTGTCCTTCGGCGGTGGCCGGGCAGCCACAGCAGGCTTTGGGAGGACCTTTTGGGTCCCCGAACCCGACGGCTGCGGCGATGTCGTTGCCGCAGCCTCCGCCCTCCTCTTGTCGGCCGCTAGTGGCGGCCGAAGGATCGGCTCCGGAAGGAGGCGGTCCTCAATTCCCTCAAACCTCGCGCTTAACATTGCCCCGAGCTGGGCAATATTAGCGCGAGAGACCTCCTCGAGGAGGTCTTTGAGGGCAGCGTCGCGAGGTGGAGGTGGTGCCACGGCAGCTGACTGGCTCCGCATCTCGGCCACCTCCTTGCGCAGCTCCTCAATTTGTGAGGCGAGCCGCCCATTGGCCGCCTCAAGGTGCGCCACCTCCTCCGTTATTGTGCGGGCCCTCATTCCCGCAGCAGCCTCCTTAACTGTGGCGGCGGCAGCCTTAAGGGCCTTGATAGAGGTTCCCTTCAGGTTGGACGATGCCGCCACCACTTTTTCCACGTTTATGGCTGCGTCCGTCATCAGTTTGATGAGTGCAGCCATGGACTGTGCCGTATCCTCATGGATGGACGGCGGGTCGAGGACGGAGCGGCAGGCTTCACGCGAGTCCCTCAGGCTCTTATCGAGGGCCGCTACACATTCCTCTGCCTCCAACCTCGACTCGTCTTTATTAACGGTGTCAAGCCGCCAACTACTAGTGTACGCGCCAGGAGTTGGCGGTCGGCCCCTGCACCTTTTTGTCTTGTGCGCCGCCCCTTTGGGCGACGACAAAACAGTCTCAAGGACGGCTGGCCTCTTTCGCCGCTGCCGGCCTTCCTCTGTTCCGGACGAAACCGATGCCATACTGCTGTCTGAGTCAATCTCAGACTGTAGTGGCGTACGGACTCGGAGCTCGCGCTGTATTGGGATGGATTTCTCCGAGACTCTCGGTTCCATTCCCGGTGCCGACCGACTGGTCTCAGACACCACCTTCCCCCCTTGCGCCGACCGACTGGTCTCAGACGCCCTGCTTCGGGTAACAACTCCCGTTACCTCCGCTCGATCGCCGAGCGCGTCACAGCTGGTGCCCCTCCCAGATACGTAGGGGCTGGATGCCGAAGCACCGAGGGATTCCCCGACCGTTAGATCGGGACCCTCTTGGGTAGTAGTTTCTCCGGTTGTGACTTCCATGTTGCCTTTTTTTAGAGGGTGGGGTCCCTCGTGGGTGCCGCCCTTGGGACCGGGTTCACCCCGGCCATGCATCCCATCGCCGGGCGGCCGAACTTGGGATTCGGGGGAAGGAAAGAAAGGGTGGGAAGGAAAGGAATTGAGAAAGGATTAAGGATAAGCCGCATCCGAGTCCACTCTACTAAAAGAGCGGTACCGAGCGGCCTGACCTAACGGGAAGGGGTGTTTGGAGAGGAGGGATAGAGGGAAGGAATGGGACAGGGTGGGATGTGTCGCTCTTGGTAATGCCCCTCACCACGAGCCTGCCCGGTATGGTTGGACCTATCCGGTATAGCCTCGTGGATCATTGGGACACGCAAGCCCCCCCACCACGACAAGGTAGCGACAACGTCGGGGGGGAAGAAATGACCCCTACACTAACTGATGTCACTCACTATTTTTCCGTATATTCCGTTTTCCTGAAATTAATACTTTTTATGTAAGTTCTTATAACTAGATAATAATATTTATTTATTAAATCTCTATTAAAATTATGTGCCGGTATGATTTATACTAGTCTTCCCAGAGTAATGGACTATCTAGGAACATGTCTATAGCCATCACTTTAGGGGCTAGACGCTAAAGTTAGCTCATGAATATTGAACGAGGCGCAGTCGCCGCCTCCAACGACCGCGCTTTTCCGCTCCACTCGCACCATATTAACACTACCACTATTTCCACAAAGGCCCGATTTGTAAAGTGAAATCAATGGTACATTCAATTTTGTAGTCGCCTCTATGCTCCAGGGGTTCTCTTGTGGCTACCATTCCATTGTATTGTCTGACTTTAGCAAATGCTCTCTTGAATGTTCCAGGTTTTTTATTTGTTTTAAATAACATTCCTATCAGATTGTTAATTCAAATAGTTGATGCTTGTATTATGCCTTGCTAACGCTGTTCCATAATTTCCAATTGACATTTGCAATAACCGTACCCACTTACTATGTTTCAATTTGCAGCTTACTATCTAGGCTATTTGATGAAAGTTTAGCATGCGTACATATACCTAGGTTTTCTATATATACCACATTAATGAAATGAACCTAGGGAATGAGAATTAGGTTGAACTAAAATTCTATATCTCATACTAATACATAGAATTTCCGGACTTTTAAACTGCGTCACAGTGGAATAATAAAATCCGTTACCTACGAATTATATTCGACAGGATTCATAAAATTGAATTAGATATTATTTGATACTATAATAAAATTACATTATAGTAAAGTAGGTACCGGTTCATTAAATCGAATATCGTGGAAATTAGACCGGAACATAACGATATCAATTAGATATGTATCAGTGCTAAAAGTAAGATCCTTGCCTCCTCTTTACAAAGGGAAAAACATCAAAGGAAAAAAAGGTAAATAAATTGACATTTTAACGTGCGCTGTGACAAGCAATTGTGACATACCTTTAGATGTTACTTGATCTAAAAGTGGCCTTTGTTGTTAAAACTTGTTTTAATTCAACGTTTCTTGTATACCCGTGCCATATATAAGATTATGTCTTAATTTAGTCATTCAGTCAACTTATTATAGTTACATAGGTAGGTACCTATATGATATTTTATTGCTAATGAGCTCAATATATACCTACTTCATTTTTTTTCCTTTATGAGAAGGTTTAAAACTTTTAAAATATCCTGTTAGCGACTAAGGCAGATAAATAAATTTAACAACTAGGGTATTTAATAATTACTTTATATTAAATTAAATTTAGTAACGATATATCACAACAAGTTGCTCCAAAGTAAATCTGATTCTCGAATGACCGTGGCTCGCTGCTCTCACTTCCTTTATCTCCTTTTTTCCCTCCCGCGATATGACAGCCGACCTCAGCCAACCAATCAGTGCCCGCTATTTTGCCGCGACGATGAGGTGAGGTATGTGTTGCCAACACGGCCATGCTGCATGATGTCAGCCCCTGACATCTCTCGAATCTAGATTTAAATGCTAAAACATATAATGTAATTGATAAATCTATAAAAATATGTTATGTCGTGGAGTGAACAACCCTTGATCTCATAGGCAACCTTTATGTAAAAACTAGTTACATCCATGATTTCCCCGCACTTAAAGGGCTTTTACCACACTTAAGAGACCAGGTTGGATCATGATGCCATCACAGTTCATATGAATATGGTTTATAAGATACTTGCACTTAAAGAGTATTTACTTCACTTAAGCGTACCAAGTTATCTATACACCATAGTTTCATTCTACCGATTCCACCACAGAGATCAAGAGATTCTGCAATCATAATCATAATAATTTACATTCTGATGCGATTTATCTAATCAAGTTTCACAAAAATATGGAAGGAACCAAAATAATATGTGCTATTACTCTGTACAAAAAATCAGCTGTATTTGAAAGATATAACAATACCTTTCCAACATGATTACCATCATTAGAAATCCCAGTCTTGGATACCTACATATCCAGGGCTTAATCTTGTCAGCTGCCTGCCCAGCATCTGTTACTAAATACATGTTATCAAGATATACAATAACATTATGTACTAAAACGGAGATTCTCCAAGACCATATTCATATTTTTCGGAAACAAGATGGTGGATTTACTAAACCAAACGGCATCCTCAAAAATTTCATAACATCAAATTCATTTATTGGTATTTACACGTTATTCATTATAATTTGATAATATTTACTTTTCAGATTAAGGCATCGTGGCATTGGATATTTATCAGCTATTTTGATTTTATTCAGTGCACATTATTTTAAATCTATGCAAAGCCTTTTTTCACCATTTAATTTTTTTATTAACTAAATGAGCTTGACTAGCATACGGGGAGTTAATGTGATGTAATATTTGATTATTTAATAATCCGTCTACCATACTACAAATTAATTGCCTGACCGTAAATGAAGATCTAATGTTCTTGCTTGGATTGGTTGGGTACTAGTCAGATTTACTGTCATTTCGTGATTATCAACTTTACCTAATCCTTTTGTACTAGACGCAACAGTTTTTATAATTATTTACGAAGTAGGTAGGCGAAGTAATTCACTGTGATTAGAATGTGCATCAATTTCATTTCATTGGTAAAACTATAAACATCACAAATCAGAGAATAAATCAAATCGCTCGGTCACATTCCTTTATATTAAAATATCACAACTCGATAAATCATCTAGTGCGTAAAAATCTATGTTTTCAATTTAAACCAAGTCTACGTTCATATTAATTTTAGTGAAGAAAGTTACCATTTACCTTACTTTTTTTGTTTTAAATCCTTGTAAGAATACAGCATTTGGCAACATAAAACATTCAAAATCATTTTAATTTACGATTGACTCAGATATAATTGAACAGCTTTCCGTAACGATAAATGCATCATGTATTACAGTATTATTTAACGAATGCACCGTAGAAAGTGGCTGATAATTATTTTTCTGAAGATTATAGCGGGTATTTCCTAAAACCTTTTTTTTTGGCTTATAAGACAAGACTACACAAAAAGTTAGCCAACTGACTTGAAACAATTACCTACTATGCTATTATCACTAACTATACCCAATATGATAGAAATTATATTCTGCCCTATAAAGTTTAGACTTTAGGTAATCTATCAATTTTACATTTCTGATCAAAATAGAACTCGTATACGTAGTGAATAATTTTCTCACAGTTTCTTATCTACTATATAATATCTTTTAAATGTTCAAACATATTTATTTGTAGGTATTTGAAAACTACCCGAAAATATTTTATTTTTCAATCCGTCCACTTCCATGACGGCCATTGAACATTGGTACGTAATAGTGAATCATACGACACTTTAGCAGAACCTTTGAGCTTATCAGACCAGGAAAAGGTTTTAAGCCATGAGTTAACGTCATCTCTTAATGGGTCGAACTCGGGTATGATACTGTTCAAAGCAATAATATTGGTGTTACTTACAGTTCCAGTATCAGCCTTACGTGATACCTTTGTTTTCCTTGCCTTGCTTGCTTGACGAGCGCTGACGGTTACGTTTTTTCTTGGATTTTCCCATGGCACGAGGTTACATCGCACTTCTGATGTTAACGACTAAGGCAGATAAATAAATTTAACAACTAGGGTATTTAATAATTACTTTATATTAAATTAAATTTAGTAACGATATATCACAACAAGTTGCTCCAAAGTAAATCTGATTCTCGAATGACCGTGGCTCGCTGCTCTCACTTCCTTTATCTCCTTTTTTCCCTCCCGCGATATGACAGCCGACCTTTTTTTTTTTTTTTTTTTTTTTTTTTTTTTTTTCCGACAGGAAAATGCGTTACGCATACCCCCACACCTTGAAGGGACGGTGTGGGTGGTTATGTGGGACTCTCCTCTAACTGAGAGAGGCATACCCACTAAAAACCTGTCGGTGATCCTCTATGCTTTTTTGCAGATGTCACGGGCGCACTAATGTGTTTCAACCGCGACATCTGCAAGCTGGCCCAGCTCTAAAAGACAGGGCCTCCGCGCCAAGAAGGAGGGGACCAGGATCACTTGGTCCCCCCCCTAGACAGGTGGGCTATTACAGCTGGCAGGGGGTCCCATTCCCCGCCAGCCAGCACCACTACGGGGGGGCGAGGGCGGCTATGTATTGCCGCCTTCTCCTCCCCACTCGTCTGCGCCGGAGTGGGGGCGCTAAGGGGTCAACCTCGCGCTCCCGTTCCCTCGCCTCCTTCTGCGAAATGGACATTTCGCAGAAGGAGGCGACTGCCTCCCATGCCCTCTCACTTCCCAGCATGGCGTATATGACGCCAGGAAGTGAGAGGTCACCGCCAACCGCCGCCACCAGGGTGCGGCGCTCGCCCGACCACGCCGGGCACACCTCTAAGGTGTGCTGTGCCGTGTCATCGCCGGCGCCGCACCCGTGGCACGACGTCGTCTCCTCCCTTCCGATTCGACACAGGTACCGCCCAAAGCATCCGTGTCCGGACAGCACCTGTGTGAGCCGGAAGGTGAGGGTCCCGTGGGTTCTCTCACACCATTCTTGCAGCTGTGGGCGTATGGCCTCTATCGTGCGGACGCCATATTCGGCGTCCACTAGGCCACTCGCCCAGAGCTCCAAGACCTCCAGGTTTCTCCTCTCCCGGGCGCGGGCGAGCTCCTCCAGGGCGAGTGAATCGCCCCGGGCTCTCTGCTCTACCCGCGCCCGATATGCTTCGGCCAGCACTCCCGCCTCAATCTCCCAGGGGGGAGTGCCGGCCAGCACGCAGGCCGCTGCGTGGCTCACCGTGCGGTAAGCCCGGCAGACGCGCACTGCAATGATGCGTTGCGGCCTGCGGAGGAGAGCCCTGTTCTGCCTGTCGAGCGCTCCTACCCATATCGGCGCGCCATACAGGGCCATGCTACGGATAACCATAGCATACAGCCGCCTGCATGGCGCGCCCGGACCACCCAGGTTCGGGAGAAGCCTCGACAGGGCTGCCGCCGCACCGACGAGGCGGGGGGTCAGCGTCCGGAAGTGATCGCCGAACCGCCACCCCCCGTCTAGGACAAGGCCAAGATATTTGATCTTGGCCTTAACCTCAATCACGTCCCCGTCGACCCGGAGGGTGGCCCCTGCCGGCACTCTCCACCTCGGCCCCTTGAAGCAAAGAGCCTCGGTTTTGGTGAGCGCCACTCGGAGACCTAGCGCCCCGATCCTCCGGATCACCAGGGAGGCTCCGACCTCCGCCCTTCTCTTCAGCGCCTTCCAGGTGTTGTCCCGGACGGCTACCAATGTGTCATCCGCATAGCAGATGACTGCCATCCGGGGCAGCACCTCCCCGCGGATGGCCCAGTCAAAGCCGATGTTCCATAGCAGGGGCCCTAGAACGGACCCCTGAGGAACACCGCAGGCCATCCGCCTTTCCCTCCGAGCACCTCCCCTCTCCATGTAGGAGACTACCCGTCCCTGCAGGTAGTGTCCCACAATCCTGCGGAGGTAGAGGGGCAATCCGTGGTAACGGAGTGCCTCCTCTATTACTTCAAAGGGGAGGGAGCCGAAGGCATTGGCGATGTCCAGTGAAATCGCCATGGCCCCCTGCCCCCGCTCGGCCGCGTCCCCCGTGAATCTTTTCAGGGCGGTCAGGGCGTCTAAAGTGGATCGCCCCGACCGGAACCCGAATTGGTTCCCGGAGAGTTCTGGCCCAACTCTCGCCAGATGCTGGACAATGCGGGAAGCCACCACTCTCTCGAGTAGCTTCCCGGTTTCATCCAGCATCACCAAAGGTCGGTGCCCGGAAGGAGAGTCTGCAGGGCGGCCCTCCTTCCTTAACAGCACCAGCCTGCCTTCCTTCCACACCTCGGGGAAGCGTCCCACTGCCAGACAGTCGCTGAACAGGTAGCGGAGGCGGTCTCCAAGGTGCTTCAAGGCGATGCGAAGGACCTTGCCAGGCACCCCATCTGGTCCCGGAGCCTTCCGAGACTTCCCGAGTCGGCAGACCGCCCTATCCATTTCCTCCCCCGTTACTGGAGGAGCTTCAAGGGCGGCGTTGTCCTCGTGCTCTGGGAGAGCCATACACGGCGGTTCGAAAGGGGGGCTGTCCGGGAACAGTCCCTGTACCACCGCACTGAGGACAGCCGGCTCCATGTCCTCCGTAGAGGGCGCCACCTTCATTTTCGCCCGAACCATTAGGTACGGGCGCCCCCACGGATTGTCATCGAGTGTCGCCAAGAACTCCGCATAAGCAGAGTTCTTGGCAGCCGCAATGGCGTCGGCGAACGCCTTCTTGGCGGACCGCAGCTCATCCTGCAGGCGCTCCAGTTCACCTGCCATCCGGCGCCGACGTCTGCGGCATCGGGTGAAGGCACGTCGGGCGGCGTTGCTGGTGGCACGCAGAACTGCAAGTTCTTGTGTCCACCAGTACACGCCTTCCCGGGGCACGAACCGTCGCGCCCTAGGCATCCCAGCTTCGCAAACGGCTGTCAAGTCCCGGCGGAATCTAACGGCCCTTTCTTCGACCCCCACCGTTTGAGCAGGATCGACCCCCCAAGCGCGGACCACAGCGGCCTCTTCCGCTAGGTCTGCGTCGAGGCGTGAGAGCTGCCACCTTGGAAAGCTCCCCGCCCCTCGCCCGCTCACCGTCGGGGCCTGCCGCCCGTGGGGCGCGTTGGAGACCCTAAACCGGATGTACATATGGTCTGATAGGGTCTCCACCTCCTCCAGGACACGCCAGCACGATATGCGCGCCCCAATGGCAGGAGTGGCAAACGTTACGTCCACCACCGAACCCCCCTGTGCGCGCACGCATGTGCAGGCATTGCCCTGGTTCTCCGGCGCCAGACCTATCATAGCGGCCCAGTCCCGGAGAAGCGCCCCTTTCACGGTAGTGATGGTGGACCCCCATTCCGTGCACTTGGCGTTCAGGTCCCCCATCACGATAACCTGGGCCGGCGATGCTCTCTGCACTACCGATTCCAGGCCATCCAGGAACCTCTCAAACTCCCGAAGGCTCCTGTTTGGGGAGAAGTACACTCCTATGAGTACTACCCCTCCCCAGTTTGCCGCCACGTAGCCCTCACCTCTCTCTCGAAGTGAAAGGCGCTGGGGGCCCATTGGCGGCACCATAATGCCGACTAAGCCCGCCGTGTCTCCAAACCAGTTTGGATGTGGAGGGACCAGATAGGGTTCGGCCACGACCGCGATACCAATCTTCCACTCCGCCACGACCTGCATGAGCAGGTCTTGTGCGCGGGCGGAGTGGTTGGCGTTAGTCTGTAGGAACTCGGTATGCAGGTACCTGGACATTAGGACACTTGCATATCGAGCTCCTCAACCGCCTGGTGGCTTTGCGGCTGCAAAGGGGGTGACCCGGCTGCTGGGGCCTTCCCCTTCACTGTAGGAGGTGCACATTTAGCACCCCCCATTACGTGTCCATGCGGGCGACCCGCTTTCGCACATACCGCGCAATTCACAGTGGACTCGCACGCGGCTGCCATGTGTCCCTCCTTACCGCAACGGAAGCAAAGCGCCCCGTTCTCTACCTCCATCGGGCAGAGAGGGCGTGTGTGGCCCAGCATCATGCACTTATAGCAGCGCATAGGCCGGGCCTCTATCGCCTTAATGGTGGCCATGCACCATCCAATGGCCACCTTCCCCCTCTTGACAGCTGCCTTAGCAGCCGTAGCTGGGCACCTTATAATGGCTGAGCCGCCGCCCCAGAAGCTAGGTCTGATTAGGCCTACTTTGACCATACTGGGGGAGCAGCCCCCAGCCGTCGCCACTCCGATTGCCAGCTCCTCGCGGCCCACCGACTCGTCCAGACCAGTGACCCTAAGGTCGACCAATCTGGACGGGCGGGAGATGTCCGCCCAGGCCCCAATTGCCTCCGACAGCTTTTCAGCTAGGTGGTCAGCCGTTTCTTCTGGGGTCTCTCCCCCCACCTCCATCAGTTTGGAGCCGGCCATAGTGGTTCGTATTTTGACCGACTCCAAACCAAAATCACTGAGCGAAATGGACTCCCTAGCCTTGCCCATGACCTCCGGGTACTTCGCCTCAGTCACTTTGCCCTCTATAGTGATGGTTGCTCCCTTTTTGAGGGTCACTACAATAGCCGCCATTTTGGGGGCCACGATCTTGACAGGTTTTTTTGGACCTGCCGCGACACGTTGTCGGGTTTCGGTTGGGGGGGTATTTTCATTTGGGGCATTGCCCTTCCCCTTTGCTTTCCGACCCACCACCTTAGTCCATGGGACTTCATTCCCCGATGTTTGCGGAGTCTGTTCCCGCTCACCTGCTCCGGCGTCGGACAGAGGAGCCTTTTCTGCGTCTCTCTCGCTCCGTCCACCCTCCGTTTGAGGTGGGGGAGGAGGAGGAGGGGCAGCTGGCCTCGTCTTAGGACCCTTCTTGGGCCCTTTTTTAGCCGGTTGGGGTTCAGTCTCGCTGGCCTCGCCCGGAACTGCTTCCCCTCCCATGACACCCATCACCAGGCCAGACCGGAGCCCGGGGCGGGGTGGTGGTGGCTGGCGTCTGTCGGCGTTGAGGGGTGGCCTGATCACCGGCTCTGGGGGCAGGCGCATCTCCAGCCCTTGAAGGCGGGCATTGACCATCCCACCCACCGACTGTAGGAGCTCACGCTTCATCTCCTCCATGGCCTTCTTCAGCACCCCCTCCAGGTCCGATTGGGACTTAGCTGCCGCCGTCGGAGTCGCAGCCGATTTCGTCTGCGACTCCATGTAAGCCTCCTTAAAAGCGCGTAGCTCCGCGCGGACCAGCTCAAGCTCCCTCGCGAGCCGAGCGTTGTCCGCGCGGAGTCTACGTTGCTCTTCCTCCGGCGTAATCGAACGCAGTTCCTCTATCGCGTCGACTAACCCCTGTGTGGCCTGGTTGATTTGGCCCCACACCGTGCCTTTTATGTGGCCACTCTTTTTTACCTCGCCCCGAATTTTGGCCACATTCATAAGGGCCTCCTCAGCCAGGGCCTCCACTGTTGCAGCAGGTGTAGCGCTGTTGTTGACGAACGGCTCCTTCGTCTTCGCCGGATTCGCCATCTTTTTGTAAGCTGGCCGGTAGGTGGGGTCGGTTTCCGTTCCCCCACTTTCCTCATCCTCTGTATCTAACTCAACCAATTGGTCTTTTGCCTCCTTTAGGTAGTTGTGTGCTCCTATGGGGCGCCTAATGCGTCCCCTCGACGACGAAGAGGCCATTTTGTGGGCTACGGCTGGGTCTGCCCTTTCGGCAGACGATAATTTGAGGGCCCGTTTTTTAGAGGTCCCAGAGGTCCTTGATGGGAGCCTTGGGGCAGGTCCTGGAACGGGCGGCTCGGCTTTTTTTTTGCTCGAACTCCGCAGATACCGAACAACCGCTGTTTCTTCGGCGTTGACCTCTGCGAGGTCAACGACGGATCCGCGTGGCGACGCCAAAGGAGTTCTTCCGGCATTCCGTAGGTTAGGCCGGCGTCCAAAAATACCCTCATTGTCAGAAGATGACATGTCCGACATGCAGATGTCACCTTCTCCCTCTCCTTCACCTTCCTCACCTCTCTCTCTCCCCCATCGCGAGCAACCGCTCTCAGCGAGAGGATCCCTTCGTGAGGTGATTAAAATAGGGCTGCACCTCTTGTCCCTATCGCCCTCACCTCCTGGAGTAACACCACTATCTGCTCCGTTCTCTACTTCGATTTGCAGCTCCGTCTCCAGCACCATGTTTCGGCTGAACGGCTGCCCTCTCTCCATTTCCGAGACTACGAACTTCTCGGCCTCTTCCTCCGACTGCGACTTCACTGAGTTGTTGTTTTTGCTTTTTGTTTCCATATTTATTCCCACGAGAAGGGTCGATATAAAGTGCACTACCGGGTGACGCCCGTTCCGATAGTGCGGCTACTTACTGTAGAGGTCGCCTGGTATCCACAGGTTTTAACGGCTTCACTGTCGGGTTTTATAGGGTTTTCCTTCCCACGGGCCGGCCAATTAAGGCAAGCCCTCCGGTCCACAGCACCTCCCGTACCCCATAGCGCCAGCAATGGGGATCTTTGGGAGAATGCCACGGGCTCCGGGATTCAAGGAGAGCTGGCGTAAACTCTCCTATTAAGCAGCTACCAAACAGGCAGCTACCCAACCCACCAATACATAGCCTTGCAGCCATCCGTCATTGGCTCAGAAAGAGCCTTTTGTCGCATCAGGGCGTCCTCTGCTAACTTCAGAGGAACACCCAGAGCGACCCCTACCCCCCGCGTCAGGTTATTAGCCACCGCCGATAAGATCTTACGAAGTCGTCGACGGTACCCAGGATGCACCGGCCCAACATGCTGCTGCTCCCCGGACGCATCCGTAAGGGTCCCTTATGGATACTTCCGGGGGAACAGCAACATGCAAGCGCACGAGGAGGTTACCTGACCTAGCACCCCATGACCTAGCACCCCATGACAGCCGACCTCAGCCAACCAATCAGTGCCCGCTATTTTGCCGCGACGATGAGGTGAGGTATGTGTTGCCAACAATCCTGTATAATAATATTGGGCCCCAAAATATGCTAACGATGAATTATATTAAAACTCAGTTAATCCGTAGGTAATGCATACAACCATCAATTTATTGTGTACCCCAGATCAAAGAAGGAATTGGTAGGTAGTCTGTTATTCATAATATTTAAGCATTTTTCACACACGGCCAATCTGATTCCAAAGTAAGCAGAGCTTGTGTTATGGTAACCAGATAGCTGATATACTATCTACTTATTACTTTTAAATACAAACATATTATAGATAATTACATCCAGACGCAGACCAAACAGACATATTCATGCATACAAATGTTTGTCCTGGGTGGGATTCGATCCCACGTCCGGCGGGTTGAGAGTCAGGGTCACTAACCACGAAGCCAACCGACCTGCCAAAATTGTTATAGTTACGTATGAAACCCTGCGCTAATATCGTATCCACAAACCAGTTGCCATTTCCATGTTTCTTGGATCCACGTTCACGCCTCATATTGTGTTTTGCATGAGTAAAAAGCAATCCAGTAAAAGCATCAATTTTCAGAAATTGGCTACGTACGTACTCTACGTAGTGTTTGGTAGGTATTAAAAAGATCGAAATGATTAAATTAATTTCAGACAAGGCCTTGCATTATAGGCTAGGCAGGCACTCGTAGTAATTCTCATTCACGATAAGATATTAGATACTTGGTTTATGGTTTCATATAGGTATACAATGGAATATATAATCTCCTCCTTTTCTTATGTCGGTTACAAAAATAATTTAAAATGATAGACACATGAGACTTTAGACATTGGTATGTGCTATGATTAATGATTTATGACCAGTATATATCGTCGCTGTAAAAAAAAAGAAAGATTTAATTGTAGTAAAAAAATGTGATAAGTACATATATCAAGTATGTAATTATACAGATCAAAGGGTAAATAAGCGCATACCTTTATGATTTCAAAATCCAAACATCAAAAGCCCTCCCATTTTTTCATCTCATTCAGTCAGGGTTTAAACAGATTATTAGTAATCCGCTTATAAAAACCGGGCAAAAGAAATATTTTTACGTAGGCCTATTTACCGGCCATGTTTTATTTACCTACTGTCTACTGTATGTTACCTACTTATTCAACCCAGTGATTGATCGATTACTCTACAGTTTTATGTTTTATTCCAGAGTTGGTACACTACAACTTTGTGAGATAAAATTCTTCTTTGATTCGTAATATTAGTACATATGTACTACTAATGTACCTTACCAGTAAACTAGGTACATATTGAACCTCTACTAGGTGGAGGTTCAATTTTATTTTCTGAACTAAAATAGATATTGACTCTTAAAAGTAACTCACGTTCATTACAAATATAGATTGATATTTGTGTATTAATATAATAATAATTGCGTGTTAATTTTCAAACCGCAACCACATAAGTATCATTGCATTAGTAACTCATTTAGTGGCAGACGGCAGTACGGGCTTAATGTTGTGTTACTTGTGTTCCAAAAATATCTTCGAGCTGAACAGATAGGACGAAATCTATATACCATAATTTGCGTTCTAAAAATCTGTATCTAGGTATTTTAAAAATGTCGGATACAAAGAGTACCTGAATAATATTGGTACCTACATAGGTATAGTTTGAGTATAACTAAATATTATGGGACAAAATGAAGAACGACATTGTTTTGACGCCTCGACGGCCACGTTAATTTTATCTTTCACATTCCTTCACAAGTCTTCCGTTTAAATATAAAAATATTTTAATAAAGGCGAGCTTTCAATTTATGACAAAAAATGTCTACCTAAGGTCAATTCACCGTTCAGGAATTAACTTGAGAGGAAATTCTCTTACAATTTGTATCCGACAGTAAGCACAATTTGCAATCAGCAAAGCCTGTTTCGTGCTCGTGAGCGGTTGTTTGTCAAACCATTAAGCGCATTGTTGTAACAATGTTCAATATATTTGATTTAGCATATTCGTGTTGCCTCTTCCGAATTTCTCGACATGTTTGATTTATCATTCATTTTTATCTACATTCGACAGATTCTTTCGGTTGTAAAAAAATCAAATAGGTAGATACATGGTTGAAATACAAAGCGGGTAGGTATGTACGTATTGTTATGATAAATGATCTTTTAAATAAAAACTTTTGGTACCTGATCTTATCTTGTTAGGTATCTACGCTACATATATAGGTAGGCATGCTTATATTAGGAATGCAGTCCCGAATCATTGTATGTATTTCGCTTATGTATATATTTTATTATGTATTTATTTATTGTGTCTTTATTATAAATAAATTAAAACAATATTTATAAATACACATACGTGTGAAGCAAATGTGTCTTTAATTTTCGTTCTTGTAACAATTTAGCTTCTGATTTTAACTGAGTTTATTATTATCTTGTAAACTTAGTTGAGCGTTTAAATTTTTCGGTAATGGCAACTTGCGATAATTTAATAACTGTTGGCATACTAATAAATAAAAATATTTTAACAGGAAAAATATTCAAAGACTAGAAGAAATTGGTTTACACATCAAAAGTCTTTTGTGGAAAATTGGATTATTTTGATATTCAGTTATTCGGCGGGTTTCTATTTCGCTTTGTCCTTATTCATTTTAGTACAGCAGTGCAATGCTTTGTTGTTTGCTTGCTCAACCAACTGAACTAATCATATTTAAGGTATCTATGACTTCTCAAAACATTAACAGAACCCTTCTAGGGCTTATTAACCTTATAGCACTTATTATTTTTCATTCTGAACATTCAAGCATAACACCTTTTTTACATCTAAAGCCATAGATAGAAATGCAAAATATATTTTTTTAATCTGATTACGGTTTTATGATAAACCAAATATACTCGTAAGGCATAAATGTTAATGGGTACGGCGAAACCGCAATAAGCAGTGGGCATTGTAATGTTGGTATACCTAATCTGTGTCACAAAACTAGTAGGTAGACCTCTTAATCATTGTTGACATTTGTTAGTGTATGAATAAAGGTCATATTAGTGTTCTGGTAGCTGGTGCAAGTATACTTATGTAATGGTAACAGTGTGACCACTGCGTGCACCGACTGCTTGCGGTTGGTGTGTAGCTCCAATGTGATCCTATCATCTGCAGCCGAGCTACCACGGTTAACAATAAACTAGATATCTCTACGACCAACTTGGGAACGACAAATTTGCATCATTATCATATCCAATACCGACACAGAATAAACAGACATTCATGCATACAAATCTTTGTCCTGGGTGGGATTCGAACCCACGGCTGGCGGCTTTAAAGTTACGGCCACTAACCACAAAACCATCGTTTGGTTTCTTTTTTAGGGTTTCTGGTATTACTGAAAAAATAAGTTTCTACAATAATCAACTAATATATCAATATTGCCACTTAACTGCTTAAAAATCTGCAACATTCATCATTAGTATAATAACTCAATACCTATAATATAGATCTTGATTCTTGACTAATAAAAATATAACTTTTACGAACATAACCCAAGTCTGTGTATGTATATAGCAAGTATTATCCTCTATTTTCAATTACCTTTGTGCGGAGTAACACGATACCTTAACTAATTATGGGATGGTTCAAGGTGATACCGGAGACAACGCCGACACGAGAATGTGTTTAAACGTTATTGTCCCACTAACAGGTTTCGCAAATTAATCGGATTTCACACTAGGTTCCCATCACGCCCTTCCGCCCATCGGAAGGTTCTGTATGCTGCAGCATTCAGCATATTCGTATGATAGAATACACTTCAGTGACTTAAGCTTTATTAAAGTTACGTAAGTGTTGCCATCATAAAACGTTTAACAGATAGGTAAACAAGTTTATATAGTGCTGCCTGTGTGCTGCTGAAATTATAAGATAAATTCTCTTTATTTTATATAAAGCTTATCAATATTTGCCGAAATAATTGCATTACTACTTATTTACAACGTAGCTTTATTACAAAACTTTTACTTTGGTGTTGATTTTCTTGGTCGGCAGTTTAACGGTTTCAATATGCCTCCAAGACGGAAGCCGAGATCTATAACAATACAATAAATTGTTTGTATCGGGCAGCGCACCGGCTGCACATAATGTGCGTGAGACCACACCAACTTTATTTCAGCACTAGATGGAGGTGAAAAACGTCCCTCTCGTAACTGAGAAGGCAATAAGCAACACGTCGTAAAAACCGTGTCTCTGTCGCGCATAATGGCTTCCGCTACTCTTTCTCCCGGTGGTCATTCAGTTATTACTTTATTTTACACCCTATTTTGTAGCTTTCATTTTATTTTAAGTAATAAAGCTAATAATATTCAATGTCGTTCCTTTAAATAACGTTTATATTTGGTTTTAGATTTTGCAAAATAATATAAGCTTTGTCGATATACATTACGCCAAAACATTCATAACACCTTACGATGCAGTAGCTAAACATTTGGGAAAGTTATGTGGCTACCACAAAAACGATACGATATGCCAATATATCACTTGAACACACCTGAACTGTAATAACGGAGAATAATAGCAATTGTTTTGCGCCAGTTTTTATGGGCTCTTCATTGTTCCCTATATATGTAATTTTCTGTACTTTATGTATCCACCTACATCAAATAAAAAAAAAACTTGTCAATTTTGTACCTACAACTTATAAACCCCTTATTTATTTTAAACTTAATCTTTATCCTTGCTAGTAGGTAAGCTATTTCCGTTATAATAAATAATGCCACGGTTTTTGTTATTTTACTTTAATCTCCAAAATAATAAGATTTGTTTTAGATAGATAGCCAAGTCTCTCAACCGCTTCACTGTCAGCTTTAATATCATAAAGAGAGAGCTTGAATAACCTGTAATACGGGAAACAATTTATTGTTTACTACGCACCCTTTCATGTTCAATTTTCTCTTCTCTGAAAACATCAGTTGCCTACGAGGGAACTTCACATTTTATATCATTATTGGAGGTTACGACCAAGTTATCAGTTTGTTTTCACTGTGTCGGTTGGGCAATATTTATTAGAAAAATAAGTAAATTTACAAGGATGGACGTATATTTTTTTTGTCTACATTTATTTACAGTTGCTGTAAGGTGATCTGGAATTGTATAATTCGTATTGCGTAAACGTATAGATAATCTAAAAGTAAGAATATACCTAATAAATTTTAGATGGACTAAACAGGGTGAAAAAAGATTAGTCACATCTTGGAGTCCCCACGGTAAGTCTAGTTTACGAATGCAGAAAATTTTATCCAACTATTTATAATTTCTTATATTACATTATGCGTTTAATAAATTTAAAAAAAAGTGAGCCGTCACGGGACGCCTGGCAGATGTGAAACATCGACATTATTTTGTAAAAGTATTATGCCACACCGTACAACCACCGTACAACCACACGTGGCGACGCCAGAAATCGGTTTTACGTGCGGCTATAGATGTTTCACATCAAAAATAAAAATTAATAACATTTAACTACTTTATAGTAATAACTTTATTTTTTTCATAATCGTCTATCTACTCTATACCTGTCATATACTCCTATGTATATTAAGCCATACCATATACCTACCTTCATCGATACTAATTTGTTTTGTTTTAAATAGTCATGACTGAATTCAGTGACTTGACATGACATGAAGGTTTATACAACGACAACAGTTTTATTGCGAGTTAATGTCAAAAGAGTACCCATTTTGTGAAAATTTTACACAAAGATGTAACAAAAAATAATAATGAAAACAAACAACCTTAATTCCAAATAATAAAATCCCCCAGGATCACGGCTGCGGCCTGCATAGCCTTTGATAACAGAGAGGACCAACATTCACAAAATTTCATTCGCCATCTGAAACACAAAATACTCATTTAAAAATAAAAATCTTATTGTGCTCTGTAATGGCCACTCGAGTCCAAATTAACCAAATTTATTCATTCAAATACCCCAAGTAGGAACCTAGCTATACATTTAATAGGTACAATAGATCGCATCGAAAATTTTTATCGATTCTTACTATACAAAGGCGGGTAACTTATTGAATTTGTAATGAGGTTGCGTCTGTTTATGTTTACAATAACGGATCCGCTGGCGGCGCGAACAGATGCCTGTTTCCCAATACTTATCAGCCGATTTCTGAACATAGAAAACTCTCATTCAAGTCAATGTAATAATACTCCAAGAACAAGAATTAAATAAAGCGAGTAAGGCATGAACACGTGCAGGAAGTCAAATGTTAATCGTCCTTCAAAAATATTATCTCGAACCAAACGTACGCTGTTTGAACGTCTAATGAAAATCTCGTTTGAACGGAACTGAGTTGCGGTCAGGAAATTGAAAGGGTGGCCGGAAAACTTGATTTACAGCAAAGTGCCTGAGAAAAGGGATGTTTTATTATGAAAATTATCTTTAGGAGGACCCGAGGGTCCGCTAGTCCGAGCTGGCCGCTCGTATGTTATCACACGTGAATTATAGGGTCGATTAAAAATTGTTTATTCGTGTTGTTTGTACAAAATAGTTCGATGATTGAATTTGGGTGCAGTTATTAATCTAAAATTTATAAACGCTGGCTTAAAAGCTTGTTTTATAAGTCCGGGTCTAATTTAGTTTCGTTTCGCTTGGCCCAGTTTTACTTCAAATCAGCTCGTACTAATTGCAAACTCAACAGCTCTACTACGCCGTATTTGAAGTATGACATTACCAAAACCAGTTTCTAAAGTTAATGTGGACCTGCTTCATGAGTATTTTTGTATACATTTAATATACAAGATTTTCATTATGTTCTACTTTGAAACTGAATTAGGAAGGTATATGGATTTTTCTTAGACACGTAATGGTACAAATTGTGAGGCTATGGTTTCTTGACAATTGATTTGAACACATTCCCTACGCCACGCCATCGACATAGATAATTATATTATTTTGACTCTCAACTGATCCAAATAACTAAATAGATTTGTGTAATTTTGAATAATTAGAATACATTAATTACCTGTTCGTTCGTTTCAAACTATGCTAGTAATTAATTATACATAACTACAATACTGATAAAAAAGTGTGTCACCATGTAACAGAGTTTATGAACTAAGTAGATTATGTGTATTGGGTAGTAGTGACGTTTTTATAAGGCGACATAAAAGGTCCTGTACCGGGCGGCGACGAGCCATTATGCCCCATTCGCCTTACAGAGTGCTTAATGCAGGATAATGGACTCTCTCACTATTAATTTCGCTGTTTTTGTTTCCGAAAAACCATGAACAAGTGTCGGTTCATCGTTACATGAGGCAAAATTCATTATCTCAGCAAAAATACACATTACTCTCAGACACACGGCTAGTAGTAGTTTAGAACTACGCTTTTATTATTTACGTATACTTAATAAGATCATTCGTTATTCGTTTAATTTTATACGAAATCCTTTTTGTGTGTAGTTATAGCTATGGTCATAAACTAAATAGCTTTAGTTAGGAACATGAGCGCTCTCAAATATTGGCTGAACGTGGTCTTGGGGATATCCACGGAGATTTACTTCGTAGGGAATTAGGATCATGGATCATAACTAAAGTGAAAATGCATTATACATAATAATACTTTATGGTTTCCTTAAAAATAAAAAAGCGTTTAATTAATAATTTTGTACATAACAAAAGTTATAACATAATTTATTATAGTATCTAATTATTTGATTTGCCAAAACAAAAGTGACGGTCATCAGTCATATTGAGTACGATTAGAGTTTATGGCTGAAGGAGATATATCGTGGGCAATACTCGGAGCGTGGCTAGACGGACCAACAAATTATTGTCGTCCTGGGAGCATGAAATATCGGCCCGTGCCGGCACGTCAGCCGCGAGTTGCCAGAAATATATATCAGCACTGGTCTGTAGGAAAACTGAGAGAACGTTGAACGAATATCTCTACGCCGCGTGCCGGCTGCTGCACCTACCGCACTTGATCCAACGCGCACACTAATTTACTATGAACACTGTGCTTCAATTCGTAGCTCACTCATAGGTACTTGTAGCTCGCTCGTAGCTTTATGTGGTGATATTGGCCCCGCGATATCACCCGGTTTCCCGGGGAATCTTCAATTTTCCCCATGAAAAGAAGTAGCCTATGTATTCATCCAGATTTTAAGCTAAATGTATTCTAAATTTCATCTAAAACCGTTCAGTAGTTAGAGCTTTTTAAAGGGTAGAGTTGAATATTGTCAACTTGGCAAATCCATTGGTATGAACGGTCTTCCATCAAGTGGAGCGTATGCCTGCTTGTCAGCCTCCTGACAAAAAAATAATAAAAAAGCCTGTCCCAATTTTCGAACAAATAAAAATTGGATGGAATTCACTGTCCCCATTCAATTAGTGTCGTTTTTTGTCAAAAGGAATATCGGTGTACCTTTATATGGCGAAGGCAGGCATTGTCACAGACGCGGTATATCATCGGCGTGTGGAAATTCAAAGGGCGCACGGAAGTACTTGATTTATGAGAGCGAGCCGCATGTATAAGCGAGTATTAAAATTTCATAAAAATCTCTTTTATGAATTGCGTACATTGTGCCGGTCGTTTAGTTGTGGATTAATTTCTCAAAACCTGCTTTCATCTGGAGCATTATCCGGTTATCTAATGTGTGTTTTTGGTTACTTAGATATAAACTAAAAATTATAAATTTAAGAGAGTTTCTGCTAAGAAAGCAATTACTAGAAACCATTAGAAAGTGTTTCTTTATTCGTTTAATTTTAGGTTGGATTCTAACAAATAATTTACTTAATAGTGTTAAAGTTTCATTGAAATAAACGTCAGGTAACAATTTGTAACCATTACTCTGACTGCGAATCATTAAACCTATCCTAAGCCTTTATGCAAAGCCTACTATTGCAAGGCGTTATTTTATAAAGTTCCCTTGTTTAACATTTTGTTGATACCGTACAGTACTCGCGTGGTCAGATAGGCGTGCGGAACGCTTACACGCGTACATTGTGAATAATTTGCATGAGGGGAGGGGTTGAGGGTGAAAGGGCGCGGGATCCGGGGGGCGGGCGCTAGTGCGGATTTAGGCAGAGGGTGCGGGAGGTGGTCCAGGATTTAATGGTGAGCGCATTGCCTGTCCACCGGAGATATTTTCATCTTTCCGACGATCTTTTACAGTTGTAATGCTAAATACGAAAGCATTTACCAAAATGCAACATATAATACGCTGTAAGGTATTAGCCTAGGTCAGTCTTCAAAAAAGGAGCTTATTTATTACCTTAGTAAAATGCATGCAAAAACAATAATGTTAGATTCCCTGATTTTCTGTAAAAAAGTAAGATATATTTTATACTCGAATAGACTCGATATATGTTATTAGCCGGCTAGATATACTGCTAGATGTTTACAAAGCTTGTCATCCAGTCGTTTATCCAGTTATTTCCATAAGTTGCAGCATATTTTAGTACATAAATTATGCAAAATCGTTTTGACGCAAGTCTCGGTGGCGCGTTTAGGGTGGGTACATCGCGGTACGCTCCCATAAATATTCAGTTTACGGACACTCAACCACCTTATGGATGCGCTGATTTACACTCAACCAACGCTGAGAACGTGCTTTAATGTAAACACACTTTTACGCGTAAATTTTATAACATAACTAGCTGAAAGTAGGTTTATCTTTAAATTAAAAATACAAGATGCATGCCAACGGCCATTCGTGTCAGAGGGGCGTTAAAGCCACTTTTAACCTTATTGACAAACCCAAATATTTGTTGAAAACATATTAACGAAAACACTGATTGCAATTAATAACACAAAGTCTGTTAAAATTTATTAGGCAAATTTTACCATTTGTTTTGTACAAAAATACTATCCCTTGCTGTTAAGACGATGTAGACATTTTAGGGGTTAGAATTTGAGAGTCACAAGATATTTTTTCGGAATTTGTGTCACAAAACAATAAAATTACTAGTATCGCCTACGTTTATTCTCTTGGCTGTAAAATTGTAGGACATAATTATGAACTAAGCGTAAACTTGTAGCTAGCTCGTAGCTAGTTACCTGTTTAAAGCACTATGGGAAAACTTACCCCATAACTCTCAATGCCAATGTCGCCGAGCTAATAAGTAACTCTCAAGTTTGAGGCAAACACTATTAACTGTTTAGTAGTTTAAGAAACGGTCTCAATTTACCCCCAGAATAATCTAGTTTACGCTTAATCAAGATTCCGGGTCAGTTCAATATGGATACGGATTTGCGTGTGCTATTATAGAGGCTTATACCCAACCATCATTCATACGTGTTCAGAATCATAGATTTATGAATTATTGCAACAAATAGGTAATAAGTGTAATAACCCATACTAATATACTCCTAGATCTCGTCTACTAGCAAGACAAATGTGTCTGTTCTATTATTGTAAATATAGATACTTACAAAAATATATAAGGATAATTTTCGTGATGAAGTATATACAAAAGTAAGTCATTTTAATCTATAACAGGTGATGAAGATCTATATCCGATTGGTGACATTGTTAATTATAGATATATAATCACTCCAAAAACTGTAGTTTCATTTCCAAACCTAGTCGATACATGTGTGTGCTTTATCGAACATCTCTATCTCTCTATTTTTGATCTAGTTATCCCATTAATTAAGTCCTATCTTCATTCTGATAGTAGGTACAAACTTTTACTTAGTTTTGAGCTTATGTCTCTAATATTCCTTCAACGCCATAAAGAAACGGAAATTTATTCGGTTGCATGGGAAAAACATGTCAAGTATGATCTCGAAAAATTCGCCGTTGAATAACATTTGTTTTAGGCAGGCTCAAGAAGTGTTGCCTCAAAAATTCAGCACATGCACAGCAGAGCGGTGGTGTTTAAAATTTCAAGAGAGGAGCGCGGGCACCTCCGCTGAAGTATCACGAGTTCATAAATTAGTTACTTTACGAGGGAAAGGTCGCGCCCTCGTAGCGTGGGTCCCGTGTATAATTTTCATTTAAACACGAACAGCCACAGGTACTCATTGTGAATCAGGTTGGTCGGTAGTCCTTTAGATTCACTCTGTGTTATTGCTAATAACGCGTAGGTAGGTAGGTACCGATCTCCTGCCAGTGCCGCGCCGCGCCGCGTCTCGCCGCGTCCCCCACCCATCGCACGCAACAATGTAAAGACATTTCCATTGTACCTTAACAGGGCATTGTTTGTGACGTAAATTTTACTGCTGAATATGCAAATTTCGTTTTGCGCCGACCTACAACGAGAAATATTGCAAAAGTTTAGCGAAAAATTAAAATCACGAATCGGGACAAGTTTTTAATAACGACCGTAATCGCTTCGAAAAAATTATTACTACGTCTCGCCACTGAGTACGTGCCGCGGTTACAACCTAAAGCAGCACCTGTTTGTTGAAAAGTTGATATTAAAACCTATATTAAGCATTTTGATAATGTGTTTTTGTACTATAATTACAATTTATTGTATGTGATCTATGTTAAGTGTAACTGGGTTTTAATAAGATTCTCAGAATTTGATTTCAGTATAATGTCTGAGAGTAGGACCTACGACAATATTATAGATTTGTTTCATATAATTTTAATTGGTTATATATTTCATTAGCTTTTAAAACTTTTAACATCAAACTAGCCTACCAATGTAGACTAGATAGCTACAACTACTAGATAACGAACAGAAATGAACTAGAATAACTTACAAGGCTTTGTTACCGTAGATTAAAATAAAACCTAACACCGCATTATGCTAGCCTACTTTACCACCCCTCAAATAGTTTAATAAATAAACTATACGAAACTCATTACTAGGAAATAAGAAACCTCATTATATAGTAGGAGCCGCGCACGATCTCGTTATCCACAAATAAAAAGCCTTTTTCTGGGGGAGGCAGTGCCGAGTGCGGGCCTCAGGCGTTAATATTTAAAGCTGCGCCACTGAGATGGCTGCTCTAATGTGCTATTAGCTCCACAACCGCGTGTTTGACTCGGCGCCACGCCACAGCCGCGCCACAGCCGCGCCGCAGCCGTGCCACTGCCACTGCCACAGCGCAGCGATGCAAACCACACGCCTTACTTTTACACGCGAAATAGAAAAAAACCTATTCCCAAGACACTCGGATGCAGCGGCGGACAGTTGCATGTGACATTTATTACTTCCGGCGAGACTAGAGTTCGCATTAAATTTACTAATCATAAATTAATATTTGTTTACTTATATGTAAATTTTGCTTCTCAAACAACATATTTTTTATCAAATAACCTGTACTTTTGCTAAACGGAATATCTCACCATATACCAGGTAGGTATGTGTGCGTATACGCGTAAATGTATGTACTCGGTTGTATTTGGTACGGTTTACCCAACCTTTTTTTGCTTCATGACCTTTGAGCCTCACCCAGTAAGGGCTTACACCTTTTCCAATTTTTTGTTTGATTTCTGCAGTAAATCTCTCATGTAAATAAAAGACAAACACGCGGCTAAATCCCACAAAGTTGTAATTTTTGTTGTTAAAATATAAGAGTTTTATAAAAGATCATCGCAGCATCGTATGTTTAATAAAAGTAGTTTTATAACTAATATATTATCGTATCAATAAAATTCTAATAATAATTGAGCAGGTAGGAACAAGTATATTTAATAGCAGATAATATTTTTTATTCAATAAGATAGTCTATTATGCATTATGTTTGATTACATATTAGTTACGTTGAAAAGTGTTTAAAACATAAACCTACCAAACAGTATGCAGTAGGTACGTACACTATTCAGTTTATAGTCGCTTTCAATATATTACGGTCACGTTCCACTAATATTTGACTGCCCAGATTCGCATAATACTAGAACCATGCCTGTAATTTCATTTATTGTGTGCATCGAGCAATTATTTTAAATCGCTTTAAAACTTGACTTTATATTAAAGCCATTGTTGTAGAAAGCCACTGATGCTTACAAATTCTATTTATGAAATCAAATTAATTAACAAAGTTTGAAGTGATAAAGTTTGCTTTGTTTAAAACTAAATACCTTATAATTAACAGACATTAATTCCAAAACTTTAAATATTTATTTTTGTATTACTTAATCTCTTTAACTAAAAGTAAAACCAAATTAATTTAAGTAACAAACATTAAGTTTGGTGAAACGTACTAACTAGCTACTGAGGTCGGCAAACACGACTTAGTCTAAGCCTTTACTTAATTGTGGGATTATTTAGCTAACTTCGCTTACTTATCGTATTTACCGCGACCGAAGTCACCCTTGATAGCTTGATGTTACCACTTAGTACAAGTAAAAGCAGATTTTGAACTGAATTAATTCCTTAAAACTGGTACAAAGTTAATTATTTTTTTCAATATGATGATTACAGTAAGTTCGGTTAGTTTGAAATAAAAAATAACAAAAAGAAATACAATATTTTAGCTGCAAACTCAAAACATTTCTGTCGGAGTCCCTTATAATCCGTAGATGGTGCTACGAAGAGCTACGAGACTATGTTTTCGTACATCTTTGATCTCGAAAGATTAAAAGTATTATAATTTTATTGTAGGCTTCTACTTCTATTAAATATAAAATACGAGAAAGCCACTTGGAGCCAAGAAAATATAAGAGTACATAATGAGCGTTCAGATTTCCACTCTCGACTTAATAATAACATCCTTATTTTTCATATTAATAATAAAAATGTTTCATAAAATTGAAATTCTAATGTCTCCGGCTCCTGAATAATTGAAGGTTCTTTGAGAATCCAAAAACATTTTCCATGCTTGAGAAAATACATCTAATCATGGGATTTTTCATCTTGTTTTATGTACACAGAAACTCATTTCACTTTTATCCAGAACTAATTTGGCTTATATAATTGCACGGCAAAGGATTTTTGATGAAATAATCGTAGGTCAGATTAAGAAATGGAATAATATATTTTATTAAATAAGCTTACATTCTTACAGACGATGTCAATGTCGAATAATTAATATTTATTTGGAACTCTGTGTCTCAAAATACACATTGACCAGAGACTATAATATATTATACTCGAGTAATTATAAATAAGTTAACCCACTTAATGGGTAAGAAACCGTAAGGAGGACAAATTTAAATCTATAGGTACGCAGCGTAATTTATAAGGAGTGAATTTATGGGCAAAGAAGAGGCGGAATAGCGTCACGCAACGTGTCTGTGCCTGTTCTATTGGATACGTGCTTGTGATACATCGAGCGGCTCTCCACAACACGTAGCGCGGCAATTTATCTCGACGACTCTTTGGTAAAACCATCCTCTCTTAAACAAGACCTGCAAGGTATAACATAATGTAAAATCTTGTTCACAACAAATCATCATAATTTGAGGCACATATATTTTTTAAACCGTAAACGCAACTAAACAAATAAGATAAAAAGTGATCACAAAGTGGGCAGGAGCAGGATACAACCTTCTTTAACATTTAAAAGTATAAAATATCTACTTGAGTTTAGATGCAATAATTTTGTAGGAAGGCTTTTTATCCGGAGTAAAAATATTAATTGACACACTTTTAAAGCTGAAGCAAGCGAGTCGACCCGGGCGTACTCAGGCCAAATGAAATGTTGATTTTACGACGCGCGTTTTACGTTCTACTGACGGCAGATGAAACAAAATACACGTTCATTAGCGCACACCGGGAAATTATATTACAGTCGGTACTTGATTATGAAATCACCGAGCCCCACATTGCCGGTTCAAGTAGGTACCTACCTTGATACTCTACTACTTTTAGATGTTGGTTCGCGTTCAGCCGTCCACTGGGCAATTAGTTCATTTGAACTCAATGTTTTTAGAATTTTATCATTTCAGGAAAAATGCAGATCTGTGTTTATTAATTTAATAGACGGATCTCAGTGAGATCCAAGTAAATAAATACACCAAAACATTCACACGTTTGAAGTGGAAGTTTTAATTAGGTAGATAATAATGAATTCTGTCAGCCTCGATGATTATGCGAGGTTACATAGGTACGAGTAGGTAGATAACAAGGATTCGTATTTTAACATTAGCTCGTCGGCGCAGTTGTAAGTGCCGACTGCTGGGTCACATTAGTGACGGAGTTGGTGACATGAAACAGAATCCGCGCGATGCATGCCGACTTAATCCCAGGTAATGGGACGTAATAAAATGTAAGAGGCCAAGGTAACGACAGACGTGCGCACGTGACCTATTATCTTTACCTTTCAGACTACTTACTTAAGAAGAGAACACAAATTCATGTGTGTTTGCTTACGAGCATGTCATTGTGTTACCATAATTGCATTTTATATAACATGATGCGTTTATTAGGAACATATTTTCTGATTAGATATAATAATTATACTTACATTATATTTAAGGAAGGTAAAAGATAAAACTCCCTTTTTTCTTTTTTTCTGAAAACTTTAATCCTTTGAATAATGAGGGTGTACGTGTGAATTTTGCAACTTATTCTTTATGACGTCAAGTTTTGACAAATTAACACGTCAGTGAAGAGATACGGTGCGCGTCCCCGGCCCGCCCATCAATATCGACGCGGCCACCATTACTCAATATCACTCAAGTGGAACTGCCCAATTTACAGCTACATTTAACTGATTTGATTGAATCCATCGAAAGTTATCACCCTCCTGACCACACCGCACCTGGTATGATCATGTGACGCACAATTACATTGTTAAATTATGCAATAACTTCAAGATAGGTAAGTAGGTATACCTCATATAATTATGAATAGAGTAAATAAAGATTACGTAAGTTAGACGTGTCTGTTGAATACAGGCATGACATCCTCATCTATTATGCAAAGAGAGAAGTTCAAATCGGGGACTGGCCGACACAACAATACGTAGCCAAAAATAATGTCGCTAGAAATGCAGACTGTTGGTTGCTTTTTAGGGTACCAAAACCGTAAAAGTACCTACAGTAATAACTCTTATGTCGGTATCTGTGGATTTATAAAAATATGTAATTACAGTTTATAAATGTGATTTAATTTAAAAGGGTTATACTTAATATAATATGTTGTTTGCTTTAGGTACTATTTATTTTTATATATAAGGCGAATAACTTATTCTTTCTCCACCCGCTTACCTCCGGAAATTGCAACCCATATAAATTGATACAATTTTGTTAAGACAAAACAGTCTTTAAAAATATTTCAATTCTATACTAATGTCTGTAAATGCAAAATTAAGTTAGAAATGCACGTAGATCCCGAAGGTTTTATTTTATATTGATAGAGACAATTAATAGTCCTTAATGTATTTTTATGGCTATACAGAAAAGGAAATATGTCCTACACACCTACTACTACACCCTGGCATATTCAATATAATGAATTTGATTTAATTAAATATCTAGTTGTCGGAAAACTGACGATCATAACCCACAAATAATTTTCCTGTCTAAAGTTAAACATAACATTAACTTAATATACACACTAAAGGCACACAGATAGTCGTTCTATTATTACAACATTCACCCTGATATTAAATTGTTTTTATTTAAAACAGACCCAAACTAATATATTTTGTTGTTGAATCTCACAAAGTTGTTAGACAATGTTCATATTTAATTTCCGGCTCATGTTTGTTCTAGGTTTTTCATTTGTTTTCTAGTAGCGTCGTAAAGTTAAACATGGCGAGAATTTCCGGGAGTCGTGCGACACATAAGGAAGTATGCAGGTTGTGTATGAAAGTCGACACGACTTTGATGTATCGTGGAGCGTCGGTTGTTGGACCCTGAATATTTACGACTTGAAGCCTCACCTTCCACGCCTGGCCGCACCGCCCGCACTGCCCGCACCGCCCGCACCACCGCCGACGCGCCGTGGGAACACTGTCATATTATTTCATGAATAACTATATTTTACATTACAAATGACAACACATACTCAACTAGTGTCTAGCCAAAAGATTTGCCAGTACAAAAAACTGAAACCTTTATTTTCTTTTGAACACACAGTTAAAGTTATTTTAATTATTTATTTAAAACAGTATTGAACTCATTAGCAGAAAAGTTATAATTTATTGCTTTGTCGGCGATGTCATTGGCTTTGTCATTATATATTTCACCATAAATCAATTAATAATAGATACTTTGGCTCTATTAAATTCATTAATACGTAAAAGTAGTCGGTAATTGAATCAATTCGTAGAATTAATAGTTGTCTAAAATGATATAAATTTTAACCTAGTGATACTTTATTTTCAGATTTTATAAAAGTTTCAAGTCTATAGAATGTACATTGAGATGCATAAATATATTAATTATTATAATTTCATTTAATTTAGAAATTTAAAAAACAATTATTACGGCAGCGAGGGGTCTAAAGTCACATCAATACATCAGCTTTAAATTCAAGTAGGTACGTACGTCTTTAAGTACCCATAAAAATAGCTAATAAATATAGAAAAATAAATAAAGAAGTGAATTACGGAACCGCAATAATTTCTCTCGTGGACATTTTGTTTTCCTTTATTGGTCATATTTATCAGTGTGAACGCTCGCGGCGACTAATAAATCGCTTGCCTACTCCAAGTGAATCTTTTAGGTATTTCGTTGTGGACTTGCTTCTACTGAACGAAATTTGTGGATATTTAGTTTTGCTTATAGTTTTATTCGATTCGATTAACATAGATACATGAAAAAGACAGACGTTTGAGTACGTAGCATACTTAAACTAGAATGTTTTCTAATAAAGTAATTACTAGATACCTATTTATTTACCTATCTAGGTATTTGCTTTGCTATGCGTTTTGTTGTATATTAACTTACTCTAAGAGAAGTGTAAAATATAATCTGTGCCTGGTTTTTCCTTCTTGTATTTTGTGACTCTAATTGACATATATATTTATAAAGATTATTTCTTATTAAATTATTTGTTAGCGGTAATGATGTGAATATGTTGGTTGTAAGTTTGCAGCGTACGAGCTGTCAATGTTGTGGACGATGAATTGAACGCTTCCTATCCGAGGGTATCGAATTATGAGTTAAATCGCGCCGGCGATGAACCCTCACGGGGAGCTGAGCCGGTAAATAGGGAATATAAATTTGACTTAAACAAATTCTGCCCCGTTCTTGATGGGAACACATTGAAGAGGAAAATTACAGATAACGCGAGTAACGACATACTCTCCATATTATATTCTCATATTTTTTATACGTCTTCGTATAGAAAAATAGTTAACTATGCAAAGAACTTAAATTTTGTAATCTTATAGTTTGCGATGCCAGTTATTTGACGGAACTACATTCTTAAAATTGTTTGTTAAAGACATGGAAAAATTGTGTTCTTATTCAATTTCAGTTGTCAATAATAAAAAAAAACTACGTTAAAAAAAACCGACTTCCAAAAATACTAAAAAGCAAAAAATAACTAACGCAATTTATAACACTTTCCTCTACTTACCTACTGACTACTTATTCTCTCCGCTTACTGCTTAGTTTGAAGTTGGTGCCAAGCCACAGCATAATTAGCAAACCTACAGTAAACAATATACAAAAGATCTTTGTTAAGATTCTCCATGATTTAATAAGGTCAATAAAAACTTTGGCACGGTTTGCATTTAAAATTCTAAATTATAGACGCATGCTCTTGGTTTGTGAGTTATTAATATTAGAAATAAACGGTCCTTTACAGGACCACTATAGTTGTAGAATGTAAATTACATTTATGTATTTCATCGTCGTTTTCATTTGTTTCTCATTGTCATTTATCGTTATTTCTGATTTATTTACGAAGTTTGTAGTTAGTAGGTTATCGTGTAGAAATTTATTTGTTACACCATTTTATTTCTTTAAGTATTATTTTTTATTCATAGATGGCTTGGCACCGACTTCAAACCAAGCAGCAAGCGGAAAGAATAAGTAGTCAGTAGGTAAGTAGAGGAAAGTGTTATAAATTGCGTTAGTTATTTTTTGCTTTTTAGTATTTTTGGAAGTCGGTTTTTTTTAACGTAGTTTTTTTTTTATTTTTTGCTTTTTAGTGATTTAAGTATGGGTAGGCTTATTATTTATTTAACAATCACAGAACACTATTAAACCTAAACGTTAATGAGATTAACCTTCAAGGTCAACCTAATAGCTTCAAGGAATACTATTCTCTATCCATATGTACGTATAATTTTGAAAGAATTTTCTCTAAACTCCTATCCTTTGAGGAGTTGTACCTTCCATCATCAGCTCATCCATAGGAAATCATGATCAAACGCAAATAATTGAACAAACTGTATGATATTGACTGAAACGTAACAGTTAGATGCTTATAATTTGAGTGTTCTTCTCGATTTCCTTGGGATCCCATCATCATATGCTGACTAGATGACCAGGGTACCAACTTTAATATGTACCATAACGAACAAAAAAAGAATTACGCAAATCGGATTAGAAATGTTAAAGTTATCGACATACTAATATACAAAGTATCGTCAAAATGACATCGTCCAAATAACAATAATGCTTATAAAATAAAAACTACTAAACCAAACTGAAAGAAATTTTCATGGGACCATCTGGCAGCTATTTCGCGTCGAACAAAAAAAGAATCACGCGAATCGGTCCATTAACCGCGACGTAATCGATGTACATACATAGAAAAAAAAAACCGGCTGAATTGAGAACCTCCTCCTTCTTTTTGGGAAGTCGGTTAAAAATACAGCATGTCGGATGGAGGAGGTTAGAGGTGTAAAAGTAACGAAAAAATCACGTACCCGTATTTATTTGTTACTATACATTCAGTACTCGTTACTATCGTATCGTTACTCGTTACTTTCGTTTATTTCATACTATTACATAAAATTTATGAAATTTTAGTAGCAAAATTTTATGAAAACACTTTTTCACAAGTATATACTTTTTTTTTTACTGCATACTCTGTTAAAGAAAACTTTGTTTTGAATATTTGAAATTTTGACACCATAATGCGCGCACATCGGTTCAAATATTTTTGAAGTATATCCGCACAAATTACATATATTTTCATTTTTTTAACCAATCACGTTACGAATAGTTTGCGAACATATTTTTCATGTTCTTTCTATAATTTTATTATAAGATGCAGCATTCATAATTTCAATTTGTAGAAATAATACATATTCATTACATGCCAAACTGCATTTTTCACTTTGCTTCACGTCCTTATGTTTACATTACCTTTTTAATTCGCGGAAAATACGCATGCATGCGCAAAACGATCAGTAAGAAACGTTTCAATACACGCATCAACGCAGCGTAACATTGGGTGATTGAAACAGCGTATGTAACCATGATACGAAACATGCGAGTAACGAAAAGTATTAAGTATTCGTGAGTAACGTTTCGTTTCTCGGTACTAGATGGCGTACCCGTTACTTAGTAACGAATACATACGGTTTGCTACAGCTCTAGAGGAGGTGGAGGATGGTGGCTCAACATCATGAGCTTCGTCATTGCTCCTATTTTTCCTTATGTGGGCGTAGTTGGTGTGGGTAATGCGGATCAAGGAAACAATTT
This sequence comes from Thyatira batis, assembly GCA_905147785.2. Classification (NCBI taxonomy): domain Eukaryota; kingdom Metazoa; phylum Arthropoda; class Insecta; order Lepidoptera; family Drepanidae; genus Thyatira; species Thyatira batis. Next base: position 6,058,263 of record LR990496.1, on the reverse strand, counting down.
GCAGCCTTGTTGAAATGAAATTATTATTTGTTCAGCTACACACAGTATATAACACAGAACATAGCCCCCGTATATAACACAGTATATAACACAATACATAACCCCAGTATATAACACAGTACATAACCCCAGTATATAACACAGTACATAACCCCAGTATATAACACAGTCCATAACCCCAGTATATAACACATTACATAACCCCAGTATATAACACAGTACATAACCCCAGTATATAACACAGTACATAACCCCAGTATATAACACAGTACATAACCCCAGTATATAACACAGTACATAACCCCAGTATATAACACAGTACATACATAAACCCAGTATATAACACAATACATAACCCCAGTATATAACAGTACATAACCCCAGTATATAACACAATACATAACCCCAGTATATAACACAGTACATAACCCCAGTATATAACACAATACATAACCCCAGTATATAACACAGTACATAACCCCAGTATATAACACAGTACATAACCCCAGTATATAACACAGTACATAACCCCAGTATATAACACAGTACATAACCCCAGTATATAACACAGTACATACATAAACCCAGTATATAACACAATACATAACCCCAGTATATAACACAGTACATAACCCCAGTATATAACACAGTACATAACCCCAGTATATAACACAGTACATAACCCCAGTATATAACACAGTACATAACCCCAGTATATAAAACAGTACATAACCCCAATATATAAAACAGTACATAAACCCAGTATATAACAGTACATAACCCCAGTATATAACACAGTACATAACCCCAGTATATAACACAGTACATACATAAACCCAGTATATAACACAATACATAACCCCAGTATATAACACAGTACATAACCCCAGTATATAACACAGTACATAACCCCAGTATATAACACAGTACATAACCCAAGTATATAACACAGTACATACATAAACCCAGTATATAACACAATACATAACCCCAGTATATAACACAGTACATAACCCCAGTATATAACACAGTACATACATAACCCCAGTATATAACACAGTACATAACCCCAGTATATAACACAGTACATAACCCCAGTATATAACACAGTACATAACCCCAGTATATAACACAGTACATAACCCCAGTATATAACACAGTACATACATAAACCCAGTATATAACACAATACATAACCCCAGTATATAACACAGTACATACATAAACCCAGTATATAACAGTACATAACCCCAGTATATAACACAGTACATAACCCCAGTATATAACACAGTACATACATAAACCCAGTATATAACATAATACATAATCCCATTATATAACACAGTACATACATAAACCCAGTATATAACACAGTACATAACCCCAGTATATAACACAGTACATACATAAACCCAGTATATAACACAATACATAACCCCAGTATATAACACAGTACATAACCCCAGTATATAACACAATACATAACCCCAGTATATAACACAGTACATAACCCCAGTATATAACACAGTACATAACCCCAGTATATAAAACAGTACATAACCCCAATATATAAAACAGTACATAAACCCAGTATATAACAGTACATAACCCCAGTATATAACACAGTACATAACCCCAGTATATAACACAGTACATACATAACCCCAGTATATAACACAATACATAACCCCAGTATATAACACAGTACATAACCCCAGTATATAACACAGTACATAACCCCAGTATATAACACAGTACATAACCCCAGTATATAACACAGTACATACATAAACCCAGTATATAACACAATACATAACCCCATTATTTAACACAGTACATACATAACCCCAGTATATAACACAGTACATAACCCCAGTATATAACACAGTACATAACCCCAGTATATAACACAGTACATAACCCCAGTATATAACACAGTACATAACCCCAGTATATAACACAGTACATACATAAACCCAGTATATAACACAATACATAACCCCAGTATATAACACAGTACATACATAAACCCAGTATATAACAGTACATAACCCCAGTATATAACACAATACATAACCCCAGTATATAACACATTACATAACCCCAGTATATAACACAGTACATACATAAACCCAGTATATAACACAATACATAACCCCATTATATAACACAGTACATACATAAACCCAGTATATAACAGTACTTATTAAGGAGTCTAGTTTGACTACCAAGATACGCCCAGTTTTTGATGCTTCAGCCAAGGATAGAAACGGTATTTCATTAAACTCTTGCTTGGAAAAAGGTGACATAACCCCAGTATATAACACAATACATAACCCCAGTATATAACAGTACATAACCCCAGTATATAACACAATACATAACCCCAGTATATAACACAGTACATAACCCCAGTGTATAACACAATACACAACCCCAGTATATAACACAGTACATAACCCCAGTATATAACACAGTACATAACCCCAGTATATAACACAGTACATAACCCCAGTATATAACACAGTACATACATAAACCCAGTATATTACACAATACATAACCCCAGTATATAACACAGTACATACATAAACCCAGTATATAACAGTACATAACCCCAGTATATAACACAATACATAACCCCAGTATATAACACATTACATAACCCCAGTATATAACACAGTACATACATAAACCCAGTATATAACACAATACATAACCCCATTATATAACACAGTACATACATAAACCCAGTATATAACAGTACTTATTAAGGAGTCTAGTTTGACTACCAAGATACGCCCAGTTTTTGATGCTTCAGCCAAGGATAGAAACGGTATTTCATTAAACTCTTGCTTGGAAAAAGGTGACATAACCCCAGTATATAACACAATACATAACCCCAGTATATAACACAGTACATAACCCCAGTATATAACACAGTACATAATCCCAGTATATAACACAGTATATACATAAACCCAGTATATAACAGTACATAACCCCAGTATATAACACAGTACATAACCCCAGTATATAAAACAGTACATAAACCCAGTATATAACAGTACATAACCCCAGTATATAAAACAGTACATAAACCCAGTATATAACAGTACATAACCCCAGTATATAACACAGTACATAACCCCAGTATATAACACAGTACATAACCCCAGTATATAACACAGTACATAACCCCAGTATATAACACAGTACATAACCCCAGTATATAACACAGTACATAACCCCAGTATATAACACAGTACATAACCCCAGTATATAACACAGTACATACATAAACCCAGTATATAACACAGTACATAACCCCAGTATATAACAGTACATAACCCCAGTATATAACACAGTACATACATAAACCCAGTATATAACACAGTACATAACCCCAGTATATAACACAGTACATACATAACCCCAGTATATAACACAGTACATAACCCCAGTATATAACACAGTACATAACCCCAGTATATAACACAGTACATAACCCCAGTATATAACACAGTACATACATAAACCCAGTATATAACACAATACATAACCCCAGTATATAACACAGTACATAACCCCAGTATATAACACAGTACATAACCCCAGTATATAACACAGTACATAACCCAAGTATATAACACAGTACATACATAAACCCAGTATATAACACAAAACATAACCCCAGTATATAACACAGTACATAACCCCAGTATTTAACACAGTACATACATAACCCCAGTATATAACACAGTACATAACCCCAGTATATAACACAGTACATAACCCCAGTATATAACACAGTACATAACCCCAGTATATAACACAGTACATACATAAACCCAGTATATAACACAATACATAACCCCAGTATATAACACAGTACATACATAAACCCAGTATATAACAGTACATAACCCCAGTATATAACACAGTACATAACCCCAGTATATAACACAGTACATAACCCCAGTATATAACACAGTACATAACCCCAGTATATAAAACAGTACATAACCCCAATATATAAAACAGTACATAAACCCAGTATATAACAGTACATAACCCCAGTATATAACACAGTACATAACCCCAGTATATAACACAGTACATACATAACCCCAGTATATAACACAATACATAACCCCAGTATATAACACAGTACATAACCCCAGTATATAACACAGTACATAACCCCAGTATATAACACAGTACATAACCCCAGTATTAACACAGTACATACATAAACCCAGTATATAACACAATACATAACCCCATTATTTAACACAGTACATACATAACCCCAGTATATAACACAATACATAACCCCAGTATATAACACAGTACATAACCCCAGTATATAACACAGTACATAACCCCAGTATATAACACAGTACATAACCCCAGTATATAACACAGTACATAACCCCAGTATATAACACAGTACATACATAAACCCAGTATATAACACAATACATAACCCCAGTATATAACACAGTACATACATAAACCCAGTATATAACAGTACATAACCCCAGTATATAACACAATACATAACCCCAGTATATAACACATTACATAACCCCAGTATATAACACAGTACATACATAAACCCAGTATATAACACAATACATAAGCCCATTATATAACACAGTACATACATAAACCCAGTATATAACAGTACTTATTAAGGAGTCTAGTTTGACTACCAAGATACGCCCAGTTTTTGATGCTTCAGCCAAGGAAGAAACGGTATTTCATTAAACTCTTGCTTGGAAAAAGGTGACATAACCCCAGTATATAACACAATACATAACCCCAGTATATAACAGTACATAACCCCAGTATATAACACAATACATAACCCCAGTATATAACACAGTACATAACCCCAGTGTATAACACAATACACAACCCCAGTATATAACACAGTACATAACCCCAGTATATAACACAGTACATAACCCCAGTATATAACACAATACATAACCCCAGTATATAACACAGTACATACATAAACCCAGTATATAACAGTACATAACCCCAGTATATAACACAGTACATAACCCCAGTATATAACACAATACATAACCCCAGTATATAACACAGTACATAACCCCAGTATATAACACAGTACATAACCCCAGTATATAACACAGTACATAACCCCAGTATATAACATAGTACATAACCCCAGTATATAACACAGTACATACATAAACCCAGTATATAACACAATACATAACCCCAGTATATAACACAGTACATACATAAACCCAGTATATAACAGTACATAACCCCAGTATATAACACAATACATAACCCCAGTATATAACACATTACATAACCCCAGTATATAACACAGTACATACATAAACCCAGTATATAACACAATACATAACCCCATTATATAACACAGTACATACATAAACCCAGTATATAACAGTACTTATTAAGGAGTCTAGTTTGACTACCAAGATACGCCCAGTTTTTGATGCTTCAGCCAAGGATAGAAACGGTATTTCATTAAACTCTTGCTTGGAAAAAGGTGACATAACCCCAGTATATAACACAATACATAACCCCAGTATATAACACAGTACATAACCCCAGTATATAACACAGTACATAACCCCAGTATATAACACAGTACATAACCCCAGTATATAACACAGTACATACATAAACCCAGTATATAACACAATACATAACCCCAGTATATAACACAGTACATACATAAACCCAGTATATAACAGTACATAACCCCAGTATATAACACAGTACATAACCCCAGTATATAACACAGTACATACATAAATCCAGTATATAACACAATACATAACCCCAGTATATAACACAGTACATACATAAACCCAGTATATAACAGTACATAACCCCAGTATATAACACAGTACATAACCCCAGTATATAACACAGTACATACATAAACCCAGTATATAACATAATACATAACCCCATTATATAACACAGTACATACATAAACCCAGTATATAACAGTACATAACCCCAGTATATAACACAGTACATACATAAACCCAGTATATAACACAATACATAACCCCAGTATATAACACAGTACATAACCCCAGTATATAACACAATACATAACCCCAGTATATAACACAGTACATAACCCCAGTATATAACACAGTACATAACCCCAGTATATAAAACAGTACATACCCCAATATATAAAACAGTACATAAACCCAGTATATAACAGTACATAACCCCAGTATATAACACAGTACATAACCCCAGTATATAACACAGCACATACATAACCCCAGTATATAACACAATACACAACCCCAGTATATAACACAGTACATAACCCCAGTATATAACACAGTACATAACCCCAGTATATAACACAGTACATAACCCCAGTATATAACACAGTACATAACCCCAGTATATAACACAGTACATACATAAACCCAGTATATAACAGTACATAACCCCAGTATATAACACAATACATAACCCCAGTATATAACACAATACATAACCCCAGTATATAACACAGTACATAACCCCAGTATATAACACAATACATAACCCCAGTATATAACACAGTACATAACCCCAGTATATAACACAGTACATAACCCCAGTATATAACACAGTACATAACCCCAGTATATAACACAGTACATACATAAACCCAGTATATAACACAATACATAACCCCAGTATATAACACAGTACATGCATAAACCCAGTATATAACAGTACATAACCCCAGTATATAACACATTACATAACCCCAATACATAACACAGTACATACATAAACCCAGTATATAACACAATACATAACCCCATTATATAACACAGTACATACATAAACCCAGTATATAACAGTACTTATTAAGGAGTCTAGTTTGACTACCAAGATACGCCCAGTTTTTGATGCTTCAGCCAAGGATAGAAACGGTATTTCATTAAACTCTTGCTTGGAAAAAGGTGACATAACCCCAGTATATAACACAATACATAACCCCAGTATATAACACAGTACATAACCCCAGTATATAACACAGTACATAATCCCAGTATATAACACAGTATATACATAAACCCAGTATATAACAGTACATAACCCCAGTATATAACACAGTACATAACCCCAGTATATAAAACAGTACATAAACCCAGTATATAACAGTACATAACCCCAGTATATAACACACTACATAACCCCAGTATATAACACAGTACATACATAAACCCAGTATATAACACAATACATAACCCCATTATATAACACAGTACATACATAAACCCAGTATATAACAGTACATAACCCCAGTATATAACACAGTACATACATAAACCCAGTATATAACACAATACATAACCCCAGTATATAACACAGTACATAAATCCAGTATATAACAGTACATAACCCCAGTATATAACACAATACATAACCCCAGTATATAACACAGTACATAACCCCAGTATATAACCGCAGTATATGAGGTAGGAACGCGCGATGGTTTAGTGACAACCGCGCGCGCCGCTTGCCGAGAGTAGACTGTGTGGAGTGAACGATATCACGGCACAAGTGAACAACGGGCGCGTCACCAACTCCATTATATTTTTTGCTTTTTAGTGATTTAAGTATGGGTAGGCTTATTATTTATTTAACAATCACAGAACACTATTAAACCTAAACGTTAATGAGATTAACCTTCAAGGTCAACCTAATAGCTTCAAGGAATACTATTCTCTATCCATATGTACGTATAATTTTGAAAGAATTTTCTCTAAACTCCTATCCTTTGAGGAGTTGTACCTTCCATCATCAGCTCATCCATAGGAAATCATGATCAAACGCAAATAATTGAACAAACTGTATGATATTGACTGAAACGTAACAGTTAGATGCTTATAATTTGAGTGTTCTTCTCGATTTCCTTGGGATCCCATCATCATATGCTGACTAGATGACCAGGGTACCAACTTTAATATGTACCATAACGAACAAAAAAAGAATTACGCAAATCGGATTAGAAATGTTAAAGTTATCGACATACTAATATACAAAGTATCGTCAAAATGACATCGTCCAAATAACAATAATGCTTATAAAATAAAAACTACTAAACCAAACTGAAAGAAATTTTCATGGGACCATCTGGCAGCTATTTCGCGTCGAACAAAAAAGAATCACGCGAATCGGTCCATTAACCGCGACGTAATCGATGTACATACATAGAAAAAAAAAAAATATACCGGCCGAAGTGAGAACCTCCTCCTTCTTTTTGGGAAGTCGGTTAAAAATACAATAGTACCTACCTACCTATCTATATACCTAGTACATTTACCAGACGAGAATTTTTTATGTTCGAACTTCGCGTGTTCGTGGTTTCTTCGCGTTGTGGTGAATTGCCTTTGAATATAGATAAATAAATGGAAATTTATAAGTTGATAAGTTATAAGGTAAACATTCAAGACAAGTTTACAATGTTGAACAACTAAGTTTAATAATGCTATTTATGAGAATTTATTGTATGGAATCCTAAAACTATTGTTGTACATAGGTACTAGGTACTATAGATTTCAACAAAAAAAAATCAAACAAAACTCAAAAGCTTGAATAACCCAACCATCTACATTGTTCGAACAATATTGCATTCGCCTACAAGGTAATTGAATTGTATTCAAATATTGTAACGTTTAGTTTTTCATTGGATTCATATCCAGCCTTTAATAAGGACCTGCGAATAGGGTTTTATTGAATATGTTTTGTTTGAAGTTGTAATAAAATGTGAAATGAAATATAGAAAGTATCTATTGTACATAGCAGCTGTTGTCGTTATGTTTTCATGCTTTATATAGGTACTAGAACATTGATTCCTAATAAACAAGTTCGCTGAATGTCACTAGGTCTGGCAACGAACTGTGAAGGTGACCATGGTACACAAGTTCTCAACACAAGTAGCCAAGTCAAATTTCGAAACATGAAAAAGTTAGTGTAACAACAGTGTGCGCCGGCGGTCTTCCCCGAGGACGTGGCCACAACAAATTACTGGCAAACAACTTCGAAATAAATTAACTCTCAACTTTCAAGCGTTTTACTTTCTTTTTGTTACACGAAAAACAATTTCCTTTGTGTTTTGTTTACGTTGTAACGTGCTTTAGCGTGGCAACCGTTTGGAAAAAAATAAACACTTTAAGTATCGGTACCTAAGTAACCGGCATTAATTAAGGAACACTGAGTCTGAATAACATAAGCCCACAATATCATAACATAAGTTTGTCACAAAATATATTTTGTTTTTTATTCATCACATTAATATTCTGCGATATTTCATACACACGATTCATATAAGTACTAAACAAAGCTTGTACTATGATGCTAATCAGAAAACTGATATTCTACATCATGTTCATATTACTTATCCTTTTTAAGACAGACAGTGAAAGTTATGGTACCTAACGACCACGCCATCTGACTCGCCTATTGCCATACTCACTTAGAAATAGGGCATGGGTTTATCACAACTCAATTCAAAACATAATTACGTACCTTTTTATATTTTTAATCGCTATTTCCTAGGAATGCAAGTCAACTCGTAGTAATATTGACTATAAGTTCATTAACAATTTTCTTCAGTCGCAGTCTTTAATTAAAACCCAATAAAGATTTTCTAGGTTTTCATTATATGATGAAATAGTTATTTGTTATACAAGAGTGCAAAGTTGCTTTTTAACCGCGTGTTCAATTTTGATGACCGAGCAAGCGAAGGATTCTGAATTCGGAAATTAGAATCCTGAGCGTTAGCGAGGGAATCAAAAGAGCACGAGGTGAAAAATCTTTGCACTCGAGTGCAACACGTAACTTTTCATTCCACCTCAGCGAGGAAATGACTAAATGCAAAAAAAAAACGTTTACAATCACAAGATAGGTACACTTTTATTTCAGTTTAGGTATTAATTACTACATTATGACAGGTAAGTATTACAGAATAATCTTTAAATTATAACAAAATAATATTAAGGTATAATTAAGAAAAAAATTTTAATTCACAAACTTAGTGCACACGATGTTCCAAATTCAATTTACTTTATCCTCTAGAGAATAAAAACGGCTTTTCCACTCAGATATTGAAGATTAAAAATACTCTTTCCGAGATGGTGGGATGAAAAGGTATTTTTGTGACACAAACTGTTTGATTACCTCATATTTTCAGTAGGTATTCATATTTCAGTAGCATATAGATACTTGTTGCCATTGTGACAAGTAATCAATGCAAGTAATCCAAAACTGGTTCAATCTTGGCTTATTACAAACATTTTGTTATCAAATAATTTGTCGAGTTAGATACAGAAAATTTGATTCCACTTTTGATTTAATGGAATATCTCCAACAAATTAATTTCAGCTACTTATTAAGCGCGTCAAGACGTTCATTTTGTATTTAATAGAAGTTAACAAGCGTATCTACGGCAAGGTAGTTTAATTATGTATTTCTTGAATGTATTAATATTAATTTTGAGCTCGGTGAGCAATTTTGATTATAACCGTAGTAATAAACACTTTGAAAAAGCGTTTTCATCACAAAGGGCTATCGACAGCCGTCTATAACGACGGCCATTGCCTGTCTCACGACAATACAGATTGACATATAAATTGCGGTACAATTTCCCTTTATTCTACGAAATTAGACATTCAAAACTCAATTCTCGGCCAAGAGCCCAATTCTGAATGCAATTTACGGCTAATTAGACTCTTAAGTACAGAGGCTCCGGGTTCGGCTCCGGCTCCGGCTCCGGCCCGTGAAGTCGCTGAGTCCCGGAGGAAGTTTGGAATGGCCGCGTTAATGCCGCGCCGCATGGAGTAGGTATGCTGCCCACCCTTAATGTGCAATAACTACCACTGTTTTGTTTCTGTCGCCGCCCGCACCCATCGCGCCCACTGCCTTCGCCGCCGCCGCCGCGCTGCCGATTCTATTCATAGCATTTCTTCTAGTGTCTACGAAACTTTATTATTTTGATTATTTTGTGCAAAAAACAGGGTGGCAAACCAGCATACGGTCTCGCCTAATGGGAAGCGGTTACCTTACCCTATGAACGCTTGCAACATGACAATGATGTTAGTTGCATTTCTTTAATATATTTTCAGTAGGTATGGACTTACTGCATATATTTTTATTCTATATGCAGGTATATTAGCCCGAATGTAAAAAACAATTATTTTATAAAATGATGTACAATGTTTGGTTACTATGGCATTGTAATACAAACGGATTACCGTATGATAGTTGACCTATTGGACTGTCTGAAATTCCCAAATGAATCTCTGAAATTGAATGTTCAATTAAATTCCTTTGAAATTGTTTCATTTAACAATTCCTTAGCCAAGACTTACTTATTCAAATATCCGCAATGATCAAACTGAAATTAATATTTACCCAAAATATTCAACTAAATTATTTTACGCTTTCAAAATATCCCGCGGCAACATTGACGCTAAAAGCATTCCAGAGCTTCTTAATCAACGGTCTACGAATAATAATTTAATTAGTTAAAAGTTTTTATAACTTTTAAGTATAAAGGTGGAAACGAAAAAAGCCTACGCTCTCGTGTCGGCGCCATAAAAGGAAACTTCAGACTTTTCAAATCAGACAAGCTACATTTATTTATCCTACTCATTTTGCGAATCAATTAAGGGAATGAATAGGTACGAGCAAAAAGACTTACGGGATTCGTAGATACCTGCGGATATTTTTTTGCGTTATCGTGTTTCTTGCAAAATATGAGTGTAAATTCTGTAATGACTAATGTATATTCATAGCGCGGTGGTAGAGGGCCGAGGAGGGCGGGTGTTCGGCGCTTGCTCTCAGTAGCAAGATGTATTACACCCTCGCAGCATCACCGCCCCGCCAGCCCCTAACAAATGTGCATATACATACAATAAAGCAATCCTCTCCGCATACCGTCTTGATAGATGTATTTACTACACTACGTCAATCATAATAACATGAATTAATGTAACACAACATTAACATATTAATTAATAGGTGCCGAAACAATTATGTATTAAACTTTATAATACCTTCTGTTTTGCATTATGAAGCAAGCTGAAATAATAATTGAAATCTCAAATTTTGATTTAACGTTGATCGCGCCGCTTAGACGGGGTACTTTGCATTTAAAATTATATTTCAAACTGAAAATATTTGGCGGAAAGGATCACTATATATAACCGTTAATGTATAATTGGGTGGAGGAAGGTAGGTTAGGTACTAGGTGGTATCGGGATACCACATAGTTTATTACCTCACCTTATGTACACACATATCATTGAATTATTCTAATACCTTAAGTACAATATGGACAAACAAGCCAAGATATATAGCGATCCATTGAAATGGATATTACAGGTCTCAATAATAGAAGATACACATTACGAAAATCCGTGATATGTGCAATGAAAATGAATATAAAGTTACTATGCATATAAAAAATGGGAAGCATAGTTTTGTGACTCAATTACCTGATCATTATAAACGATTTAGTTAAGCTTGAAAACAAATGTCAATATATATAAATATAACATACTCTAGAGTACCACTGAGGATACTGTTTATCCCGGGAAGTTCCCCCGGTAACGCTATATAGAATACAGTTCTTAATAGTTCTCTGTAACTGTAGGTATAATAAAGGTTTTGATGTTAGTAAAACATGTGAATATGAGTAGAGGATTCGAGAATACAACAGCGTAAGCGAGAGGCAACAATTATAAACTCCACGAACAGCCAAGTCTGGTTAGGTTATACCAAACGAGCAATATTGCTTACAAAATCGAATGCCTGTTTATTTTGAGGTAGGGAATTTCAACAGCTAAGAATATCTTCCGATAGTGCAGATTTAGATCATAAATTTATTATATTACTTACTAGTTATTGTTTACATTGTGCAATATATTATTAAATAAATAAATAAAAAATAATTACTGATTTTTTTTTAATTTAGTACCCACGTAACTAACTCCCTAGTTTATAAGTAATTTTATGTACCTACTATACGGAATTTAGATCTGAAATGAATTATTTATTATTATTATAAAAGATTTTATAAAATTTATAAAATTGCGTTTAAATAATAAATCTGTAAAGTCTTTGTGAAGTGGAGGTATATTCCATTGATTGGTCTAAAAATATACTAGCTATTTGAATAGGTTGGTCCTGAAATAAATAGTGTAAAGCGGAAAGTGTCGCAACGCAAACTGAACCTTAATCCAGCTCTTAGGTAAATAAAGCTTTGGAGTCCATACTTTAGAGAATACCGCGCCGGCCTACTTGGCTCTTGAATATGTAATGGAGCGGCCATTTTGATAATTAATATGATAATTTATATTTAAATCTTTCAAGAAAGTGGAATTAGTTTGGTATTGAATATTGTAGAGATTTTTCATTAGCCTTAGGGGAAAGGAAGGCAAGACGGACCCTGTAGGTAAAACGGAACATATTCATAATTTCGGAACTACAAACCCCATCTATGAATGAGATATTCCATCTTAGAGATTGTCATTACATATATCTCGGTCAGTGTGCCCAACAACATCGCCTGCGTGCACGCAATTTTAGCAAGGTAAGTTTGTTTTTTAATATTTTGATGTAAAATTTAGGATTTTTGACTAGCCTTCGGTTTTGATGGGTTTATGATGACATGTCCCGGTTGATTCCACGGCCAGAATGTTTTATTGTTGACTCAATATTTAACTTTGAGAGCCATTACATTCGGCATAACCTCAAAATATTTGTGTTAAGTTAAGAACACCTAAAAGGCAAAACGGCACCAGGCAAAACGGACCGAGGTGCCGTTTTACCTTCTATATAAATTTGTAGTATATTATAATTTTTCTTGTTTTATGGTTACTTATGGTAGTGTTATTCGTTTTAGATGGTTAATAATTACAAAAGAACATCTAATCGGAATTCATGGGATGAAGCCAACATGAAAAGCGCTATTAAGAAAGTCATATCGAAATGTATTCGGAATCTACAGATGGGTGGGTGCAGTGTCAAAATTGCCAGTCATGGGCACATTGCGCTTGCGCTAGAATAGACGATGACGATGTTGAGGTTCAATTTGTATGCGAAAATTGTACTGATTAGGGTTAGTCCGTTTTGCCTTAAAGGGTGGTCCATTTTACCTTTTAGATGAAGGTAAAACGGACTAAAATGAGTTATTAGAAATCATCTAATATCTTCACTAATTGTGATTTGATTAAAGTCAGATTAATAAATAAGATAAAGATTATTGTGTCGATTAGTTGTACTGATAAAAGATGTAAATAAAGATGACATTTTTTTTTCTAAATGCGTTTTTCCTTAAGTGGTCCGTTCTGCCTTCCTTTCCCCTACTTATTACAGTGATTAGTAGCTACATAACCAAAGTTTCCAGTAATTTTATTAAATTAAATATTATTTGTATGAAAATAAATCAACGACACTAATTAGCTATTTGGTGCTTGTTTGTCAGGCAAAATGTTGGTACTTAGTATTAATCCTACTAATATTATAAATGCGAAAGTTTGTAAGTATGGATGTTTGTTACTCTTTCACGCTCCAACGGCTGAAGGGATCTGCTTGAAATTTGGCACAGAGCTAGAATATGTTCTGGAATAACACATAGGCTACTTTTTATCCCGGGAACGCGGGTGAAACCGCGGGGAGCCACTAGTTAAATAATAATTAATATTGTTATCTTTTGATTAAAATGACTGAATTTAATATTAATGTCTTATGAAAATATAAATGAAATAATTTTCATATCAGTTCTAGTAATCCAATAAAAAATAGCCATAGTATCTATTAATTTATCATAGAAAGACATTTAAAAAACGTCAGTGCAATAGCTATGACGACAACAGTGCAAGAACTATCTACGTCGTATTAATGCTACGACACAGTAAAATACATTAACACTTCACAAAGCATAAACGTTTACAATATTTATCTAACATACTGTGCATTGAGCACAAATTTCAAACATACCACACGATAGTCGCAGTAACAACATGTACACCAATTGGATTTCACGCTAATGCGTTAAACATATAAACGACATAATTGGACAATTATTAGATTCGCAGTCAACGTGTGCGGTACGACATTATAGCAAGTGGTAAATGTAGTCGTCATGCAAACGAGTAATTATATTTATCAAAACAAATAACATTGTTGTGTTAACATTCATATTGTAACTGAGATTTGAAGATAAAATTATTGAGTACGACCCTAACAATATACTTACTCGTATGCTTTCGATGAAGGAACACGTTATGAAAACGTTTGAAACTATAAAATAAACTATGTAAAAGTATACATAGTTTATTTTACAGTTACTGCTTGGTGTTTTCCAGCACTCGCGACCACTTGACTCGCAGCAACTTGAGCCGATTCAATTCTTGACTATCCATGTTCATACAACGAAAACTACCATTATAGTAAAAGCATTATCTTACAGCTTAGATGGGTCACTGCAAGATGCAATGTAGGTACATATGCCTAATTGTTTCATAAAATACAAACATTTATTTAATATCTAATTGTTCAAAACCATATGGTGCCTATACAAATTTCAGTTAGTGTATCTGTTAACTCTATCAGTTAACTTAAGTGCGAACTTATTCTGTTTCGCACAAGCTTTGCTACGGAAATGCAGTGCACTTTGAGACGAGCACGACTTATAAATTATTCAAGTAGTGAGACACTTCAAATATAGCACACCCGCTGCGCGTTATTTTGAGAACAACGACTGCTCTGCCGACATCGAGCGGTCGAGCGGTCGGTCGGTCGGTCGCTCGGTTCGATGCGGCCGCGCCGCTTGACCCCATTCAACCTTACATTCTGACAATACTACTCCTATCTAACCTTCCTGCATCATTGATACGTGTACAGTCAGTCTACTTCCCAAAATTGCAACTGAATAGTCCGACTATAAGCCAGACAAACAATTTCAATATGTTCATAAAAAATATCGCAAGGATGACTCAATATAGACCAAACGTAAAAATACTGAAAATAAACAAATTATTATTAATTTATCGTGTATTCCTGGATATACTAAAACAAAATAGTGTGTTATATTTTCATGCATCGCATAAACTGAATCACATTGGCGTTGATTTAGGTCACTATGTTATAAATAAAACGCTTTATATAGAGTTTAACGATCGCTTTTAAATTTGCGGAACGTGCAAACGAAGTCTATCCCATTTTATAAAAATACCAGACGCCATTTGAGAATTATGTCAGAGAGCAGATGCAATAAATGTTATGATAAAATCGTGAGAGCAGTCATTTAATTTTGTGTAATCTGAAAACTGGTAGGTAATATAATTTTAAGTATACCTACCAATAAATGTAAAGTACACAGTAACTAACACGAATAATGTTTAAGTTTTCTAAAAAAAATAACCAAGTTAAATCCCTAATCAACTAAGGAAGTTAAATTCCTATAAATTAAGTAAAAGACAAAAATAATAATGTGTTTGAAGGCCTAGGTCGTGTGCTGCAATCAGTATCGTATATATCGTACTCGATGGTAATGTAGGAATACTAAAATGTAAATGTGAACAGCCCGGTGACAGGGACTCGTGTATACTCAGAAGACAACTCTGGAACCCACACATCAACATGTGCAATATGTAAATTAACCTAAAAGGGGCCATGTTATTTTACCAACATACACACATCCAAGTCTACGGTAACTTAATTTACGAAATAACACAATATGTTTTTCGTTTGAGGAACGTCTTAAGTCTCAAATCGTCACTACTTGGCAGGGAAATGTTCCGCCAAGTACGGCCACAGTGGCGCGGCGTCGTGTCACACGGAATAATGACGCAAAGGCTTTATTTTAAGAACCGCCATTATCTTTCCGCTGCACAGCTTTTACGCCCGGAGGCCAAATTAAAATATTTTGCAATGAATTTGAAGTAAAGAAAGCCATCTAATATTATACAGTGTAACATTAAATAAAATGTGAATCCAACCATCTTATGCCCCCAAATTGGAATTAGTTTTATATTTTCCATTTGTGTTAGTAAAACAAAATACCAAATCGAGCTTATGATATGATACTGTCTAATTAGTATACTAATATATTAATACCTTACTCTACGGTTTTAAGTCTCATAATTATAAAATCCTGTCTATTGAACAATTTGAAATACAATATGATTAATTATACGTTGTAAATAGCTATAACGCCATATAATTTACATGCTTAATTAATTTGTGAATTAAACTGGCATGTGTCAAGTTCTAGATAAAAAAATAATAATACAGGCGTCATAGGTATATTGCTCATGAATACCTGCAAGTAGGTACAGTTCTTAACACGGTCGCCACCGAGAACGAGGGACGGCGGCAAGCGCTCTTGGCGCTGGCTCAAGACCTCTTCATTCCCCTATGTCTCGCCGGTAAATAATTGCGACTGTACCGCGCACACCACTCACCTTGACAATTATGTGCACTTTATTTGAAGGTGCTTCGCGTTCACTATCTTGCCACAAACCTTTCTTATAGGTACTTTAATTTAAAACCACTTTATTAGATGTGGGTGCAGAGCTACTTTTAAGAACATTGTAGAATAAGTCATGGTCTCTGGCATGGAAAAGGTAACTAGAAACTAGGTAGGTACGATTTTTTAATATGCTAGATACATCTCCTATTCCAGTGATTAGTACAATCCTCGCCTTTTTTTGGTTACGGAGAACGAAACGCTAGTGATTATTCCCAGCAATTCATTAGAAACGGAAGAACTACAATGGTTGTTCGACTTCCTTTGCGTTATGGCACACCCCTCACTTGTAAAACACAATAATGTCTAGACGCATTCAGAGTCACGATGCGGCACGTTATAAGATCTGCGTGTGCGTACAAACTAAGTAGGTACCTAGTCGTTTTAAGTTAATGAACACGCGACATCCGTATAAACCATCATCATCAAAGTAATGATATTTTTTTGCATATTTCCTTAAATAAGTACCTTGCATGGTGGTAAACTATGAAATTGCAAATATCACAAACATTCGATGATTAAATAAATTAATCATATTCCATTGAAGAATACAAAGAACATAGTAAATATATCATTTCAGCTATGAAGATTTTTAGACTGAATACTTTTTGGCGCGTAAGACATTCATGATTCAGCTACGGTGCTACGAAGCCTACGAGGCGCTACGAGTCAAGCGTAAAATGGTTATAGACATTTTTCCACAGTGCTTGTTTACATAATAAGTTAAAAATTACAATGAAATTTACAATTTTCTAGTATCTACTGTTTATATGAACTTATTTTGATAACCCCACCTGTTCTTAATTTTTTCAATACGCCTTAAGCTTCTTAAAATAATGAATATCATGATTTCCAATTATATTACCTATTTTACCAATTGCAAATAATATTTCAACATTGATCACTATAACGTGTATTGCTAATCTTCTACGAAATCGGAATTCACCTGTTATAGATTCAGCCTATTGCTATGTAGATATAATAAACAAGTAGCAATGGTCATGCATACGAAGTTTACATAAATATTGGAACAGAAGGCAGAGCCAATTCCAAATACGCCAACTGGAGAGGCCAATCAATATACAGCACGTTATATTAGCTCCACTGGAATAGCGTTGCCGAAAATTAGAAACGTAAGCCCCAGGCTATCGTATATTTACACCTATACATATAAATCATTGATAAACCTACATGAGTATGTAATAGTTTTCGAATGAATACGTTATATATTAGTATTAATTTTAAATTATACTCTATTCCACAATAACAAATTCATACTATAATTGTACGGATCATAATAAACAGAGCACACATCAAATATAGATTTGACCGTCATTTTCATCTTTAATGATTTTGTAATACTCATTTGTTAAATAAGTAATATCAAAACATTTATCCATTATGTCCGAACATATATACTACAACATATATTAATCAATATGTTTAACTATGTAGATTGTAATTTAACAGAATTTCGGAAGGTTCGTTCCACCCATTAGGATTGTGATTCGGTTAACTCTGTAGTTTTTTTCAACTACCTACTCTATAAATCTTTATACTCTAAATATAAGTCATCCAAAGGTTGATTAACTAAAGGTATTCAGGTAAGTACAAAGTTCTTAACGTGACGAAGGGGACGTGCTTGACCGACTTTTTGATTGTACGTTGGTACCTAAAATCAAAGGGAACAGTGAAATTGAAAAGTAAATTACGCTGCCAGTGATGAAAAATAAAATCTTTTTAATCTAGTAACGGCCCTGAATATCGATTGTTCGCGTAGTTGCCGTTTATTGTCGAAACTCGATGGCTGCATTTGCTTACAGCAAAAACAGACACAGAATTGAAAATATACCACCAAGTTTCCAGCACATAGGGTTTTGGCAGTAAAACTTTAAACTCATATAACTTTGAACGACAGGATCTTCTATACATTTTTTATTCGTTTTACAAGTTCAAATATATTAAAACATAGTGATAACATAAAATGTGTAGTTATAGAAAAATACAATAATTGGTATTAAGACAGAAAATTTGAAATTTATTAAAATAAACATACCTACTTTAATAAAAAACATTAGTATTTTTTGCCATACTCAGATCTAACAAGATTATAACAAATATGTTGTGTGTGACCCTTTCATTTCATTCGATGTCAGTATGAAAGTAACTTGCCAGCCCGCATCTCCACAAGAGGGTACCGAAGCATGGACCACGCCACCAACGTTCCCAAAGAAAATAGTCACATACTTACAAACAGATTCCGAAGTCTAACTGAATAGTTATACTAAGGTTTATAGCCCCAGTATTTTTCATTTTTAAACACTAATATACCGATAAATATCTATTATGAAAACAATATATTCTAGATGTCTGTTTGATAAATCATCGATTAGACAGAAATATTTAAAAAATAAACATGACATCGGGGTCAGTACTTAGCCATTCAATTACCTACCCGTTCAATTACAAACTGTTATATTTATGTTACCCATATTAATCAAACAATTTTACTTATTTAAGTGGGTAATTATTAACTAACAAATTATTCGCAACACAAAAACACACATTGAAATAACTATGAATGACTATGTATTGCTTTCTCAAAAAAGGTTATGAAATAAAAATACAAGGACTCGACTATCGTAATAGACTTTTAGAAATAGTTGATAAGGCTGAGGCAGCTGGATACCTGAAAAGTGTACTCTGAAACGGCGAATACATACGCTAGCGATAGCCTTCACTCCGAGCCTCTACATTCAGTGCGACTTTGGCTGTCGTGGAGATAGGCTGTGTCGCTCCCCACTGTACGGCTTACACTTATATTATTAAACCCGACCAGTGTTCTAACTTAAAAATGCCCCTCAAATCTCGT
Source organism: Thyatira batis (assembly GCA_905147785.2). Taxonomy (NCBI): domain Eukaryota; kingdom Metazoa; phylum Arthropoda; class Insecta; order Lepidoptera; family Drepanidae; genus Thyatira; species Thyatira batis. Next base: position 6,037,813 of record LR990496.1, on the reverse strand, counting down.
TTATTACAGTTAGTGATTCAAACATCCACACGTGTCTCGTGAAGCTTCACGACCGTTAAGTTAATTAAGTTCCAAGATTGTTTAGTAACTAAACTTTGGATTTAAACTGTATTGTGGTGGTTTTGCAATGTGATTGATGAATTACTAACCATTCGTAAGTACCGTATTTTTTAAATATATCAAATTGCACCTTGGATTTAATCTTAATAATTGTAGTTAGTAATATGTTTTGGCTTATGACATGAGCCGGTTTAATGTAGAGTTTAGAGATCGATCGATCAAAAAAGGCATTTCCAGTATAAGTAATATACATTTCAATTAAAAATTAATAGATTTTTAAATAAAAAGTAGAACAGTTATAATAAGTGTCATATGTATTTATGCGCTCAGATGCCCCACGAACTTCGTTAGTGTTTCGACCACTTGCTTTTAAATAATGAAACAAATTAACACAATAACTTTAGAATAAAACTACCAGTATTTTCATTAAGTATATCATATCAATCACACACAAATATCGTATACTGGCTTCAATCATGACAAAAACTTTAAAATTAAAAGAAGGTAAGTACAGAAATGTAAACCTTCAATAACAAGAGATAAAAAACTTGAACCAATTATCCTCTCATTAATAAGAGTCCTTAAATTGGAACGTTGCCGATAAAAATAATTTCTTATAGAGATTATTTTCTAAATTAATTAAACAGATAAGGCCAAAATTTACCTAGAATCTTTTTTAATGTAGGTTGTAAATGCCTTCTCTATACTATTTTATACATCTTCTTTTGTTATTAAATGTTTTTAAACATAGGTATATTCATTTTATAATCATTCAGACCTGCACACACATATCTGCATTGAATTTGACTTAGATTAAAATTAAATGCCAACTAAATATTACTATTTAAATATATTCCAGACATCTACCAGTCTCGATAGGATAAACATTGTATGTTATTAAGGACAATATGTAAAAAAATATCATTATGATAAGATAGATAGATACATTTCAAATAGAACGCACCAAAAAAGCAACATTTCTCCATTGAATAAAAAACAGTCCCCATTTGAGAAAAGACTTATTGCTGAATTTCTTTACTTTCCTGTAACAATCGTCTTTTCCGTCGCTTCGCTGTATTTTCAATTTATATTTGACTTGTAAAAAGCTCCTAAGGTTTATTTAATAAAAACGATTCAATTCGAATAATTGAAACTTTTTTTGTAACGATCATTACAGAGTAAAAAATTATTTGCATTCCCATTATGAATAGAAATTAATTTTATTAAACCTTAGGTACTTGGCTTACTTATGTCAGTAAGGTAAATAATAGATGTTACCTGTACGGAAATTATTTTGTAAGCATTTTCTCCGAATTTCGGGGGAAGGTAATGAAATATTTTAAAATTTCGCTTAATGCCGTTACCACTTCGTAGAATTTCTCACATTATTATATTATAAGGTCAACATTTTTGTATGTAACGTCAATGTCTCAGTGTGTTAAAAATTATAAAATAGAAAAATTAAGCGGCATTAACTTATGACCGTTTAAAATTCTAATTCTCTGGAATGATTTCTTACATTTTCGTTGTGAAAAGGTACACGTTACAGCTTTCATCTTTTAATTCTTCCTTTTCATCGTTTATTTATCGTCCTCTTTACATTAAAGTCCCCACTGCTAATGCTTCAATTACTCCTTAAATGAATATGCAATGAGTGAAACGTTAATAGAAACCGTGTACCATATATCAATACAAAATAACTCTGACGTAGGTACCTACGCAACATGTAGATACATTATTAAAATACCTTTTATGCACGAGGATTCATTTGCATTGAATATTTTTGGATTGTTGAGCTGTAGTTAATCGTTGAAACTCATCAATATGGAAAAATTATTATTTATAAAACATTTATCACTGTTATAAGCTTTAATTTTATGGATCTATTAGAGTTATAAAAAAAACGCCTCGTCAATTATGAGTATAAGTCTAGAAACATAGGTACTTTGAAAACAATAACTAAAAAATATTACTACGTTATTCACATCAATTTAATTAATCTTCAAATGCTATTTTATGAAATTATAAACCAAATATAACCTTGAAACATATGTAAACACCTCAGTTTAGGCCCTAATATAAATTTAATTAAATATTCATACCATCGTTAACCTCGATCTTCTATACTAATATTATAAAGAGGTAAGATTTGTTTGTTTGTTTGTTTGTAATGAATAGGCTCCGAAACTACTGGACCGATTTCAAAAATTCTTTCACCTTTGGAAAGCTACAATATCCCCGAGTAACATAGGCTATATTTTATCCCCGTATTCCCACGGGAACGGGAACTACGCGGGTAAAACCGCGCGAAGGCAGCTAGTATTAGATAAATCTATTTACACTATCCTCAGTAAAAATACAGATATCACTCACAGTACTTACGTAATATGTTGTATTGATATAAATATACATTAGTGAATTGGTTGACACCTACAAAACTAAATTTAATAACACTAAAAATCCATTAGAAAAGCATACATACATCATGCGACCACTAAAGTCTACTTGCATTCCACGGCAATCTAATTTGGAATCCTACGTAAGTGCAGTCAGTATTTTCCCTACCACCAGCCCTTGGCGCCACTCCAATCTTTATTTTCACGACTGCTATAGAGCACCATATACGAAGCCCAACAACTTTTGCGTTCAAACAAACCCCCTTTGGTAGTACGTCAGTAAAATCAAATAGTATAATTTTGAATGAGCAAGATACTTGGAATTGTTTAACATTAGGAAATATTATATCTCCAAAAAGTGCGTTAAACTGCAAGGAGGAATCTAGTTAACAATAATTATTATTCTACGAATTACTTATCTCGGAAATATTACAGAGATTTTATTACTGTGCTGTAACGATAATGTTAATTAAGTCATAGGTCAAAGCAGAAAAACAAAATTTTAATATTATGCATCACAAAATATTATACCTATTGATTTTACCACAAGTCACTTACATGATCTTTTGGATACAGTAAATGTAAATTTTCTGAGTCCATTATATTTATTCTTGATTAATTGGAATTGTCTTCGTATTATATAGTAGAATAACTATAATAAATAACTATAATAACTACTAGAATATCTAAAAATATAAAAAAATATCATATTTTTTCTTATGCAACGCCACCATGAATTATTTTTATTGAATTTGAAGATTCCCGGGAACGCGGGTGAAACCGCGGAGCGGGAGCTAGTAATTATATATTTACAATCCTTAACGAATATATATAATGGTTTGAAAACATAATTCATTAATACCATGCCTAGTCCGAGCTCCTAATTTAATTGACTGCTGTTTTCCCAGCTCTATGATTTGATTCCCATCTGAACCTAACTTATTTTTTCTTCAATAAGAAAAGTAAATATGATTAATCTAACACTCCAGTGGAATATGTCCATACATGTTATGAAAATAAGTAAGTACGTATTATTTTCTCTCTTCCTAATTATGTACTGCTATCGAATAAATAAATAGGCGGGGTTGAAAGTATATTTACAGGGCGACGACAGATTTTCTATTGAACCAAAAAGCAACCTATCAACCTCCAATTTTTTAATTCATAATATTACTCTCATACTTATTGTTATTGGAAAAAGGGTTTTAATATATCAGTCATTCCTATGACTATATAACGGATTGCCAACGACTTCGGCCTTACAATTTAATTATGTTTTTAAATCATAAAGATATGACATGATCCCCATCAAATGCGGTTTTCCTGAAACCCTTTTGAGCGTAGAATAAAAACCAAAAATATAAGGTATGTAATACAATGGTGGGTAGTACAATTAGGTTCAATTAGACCCTTCGAAGACCTTTCTTAGACCCTTAGAAGGTTAACAACCTTTTGACACAAGATATTATGTAGTTTATCCAAACTTAGACTAATAGAACCAATTTTTATTTCATTGTCTAATTATGATACATATTTTCTATATTTCAGCGGAGAGAAAAGTAAATGAAAGTCGCAACCCTTGATTTGCAACCAAACTTAAATATGAGGATACAATTATGTAGTTTTATTTATATATTTAATTAACTTGCATATTGATAAAATATTTAGTGACATGATCTTACTCGCGAACGTAGGTATTTAATGTGAAACTTTTTTTTAGAATGATTTAACAAGTAAGTACGTATGTATCTACCTAATTACTACTCTCATAGGAATACACAAATGGTGTCAAATCGCAAAATTTATTTTTGGAACCATAATCAAACCATACATACAAGTGAATATTCAAATGGAAAATTAGAGTTAAATTTTTATTTCCTAGGTTCATGTCATATTCAATATCGTACCTAGACTCTGCGTCGATGGCGGCCAATATTTCCAATTTAAATATCATACCAAACGTAGATTAAATTTTTAATCTTGTAAAACCGCTGATATTAATGTAACTGTTATTACTCCATTGTACCGAACTATTGATATCCATTTCGTATGTCAATAGGTAGATAATACCTACTCTATTGAAAATGATCTCAAATTAAGTGGTTTTAATGGATTTGTTTTATGGTGTTAACTTTCAAATAAAGCATAGAGATAAATTTATTATGATTTTTTGCTTAATTAAGCTGAATAATAAGTACCTTGCTTCGGCCCCGTCATCACTCTATGCAGGGTGAATAAAATATGTACCACAAATCTAAAGTTTTACACTAACTTTAATATAGACGATTCGATACGTCTGTGAATTGAGCTATTTCGACTGGGCCTATATTGCATTAATGGTTCATTTATTTTTGTTGTCGTACAGTGATGGTGTTGGGCGATGGCTGCGCGCGGTGGGCGCGGTGGGCGCTGCAGAGGGCGGCGCTGGTGGCGTGCCTGCTGGTCGGCGCGCTGGCGCCGGACCGCGTGGAGCCCTGCGCCGGCAGCCCGCTGTGCTCCTGCCGCGCGGCACACATGTCCTGCATCGCTGTACCCCTCCACAGATTCCCAGGTATTAAACTTACTGCTAGTAGTATATAGAGCTTCAGAGACCCAAATCTTACCCGTTTTCAATTATGCGAGACAATAAAATATTAAAAAATATATTCACGTGTACATTATGTGTATTTTTGTAAGATTTCCGTAAAATAAATAGTTAAATTGTACTAAAAATCGTAATAAGGCTATAGAAATAATGTTATAGTAAATGAATTAACATTATAAGTCCAATTTAATTCGCTCGTTATACTAGAATCTTAATATTTTTGACGCGGATGCAAAATTTTTACGATAGACAATATCAAATAGTTTCTTCTAAATAACACAGACTTTGTTGTATTTAATATGCACACGAAGCAAAAAAACCATTAAAAACTTTGTTTTTCCAGAATGGCCACGAATAGAGCTGCAGCACCTTGATATAAGCATGTCTAATCTAGAAGTGCTATCAGAAAGCGCACTAGATGGATTAAAATTACAAACATTAATATTAGTAGCCAACAAACTACACTACATCGAAATTCACGCATTTAGGTAAAATTCATTTAAACAAATAGAATTAAAATTAAAGCCGACTTAAATATAAAATAATATATACAAATTCCTTCCAGTTCCATGGCTGTAACACTAGCATCTTTAGACCTCGGCTACAACGAATTCACTGAAATACCGCAGCAGGGCTTAAAAGATTTAAAAGTTTTAAACTGGTTAAATCTGCAGAAGTAAGCACAAGTTTTAAAACTAAATTCCATTAAACTTTTCCTCGGTAGACTTGATTAATTTAATTAATAATTTAACATTTGTTTTAGCAACAATATAGCACACGTTGGATCTGATATAACATGGAGCCACTTGGAGGAGACTCTAACGAGCTTGTCTCTTAGTAACAACCAATTAACGCATCTAAGGTCACAAGCTCTAACCTCATTATATCACTTACTACAATTGGACTTAGAAGGGAACCATCTCAGAGTCATAAGTCCAGATTCATTGCCATCATCCCTAACGATCCTAAAATTATCCAATAACTTTTTATACGAACTTTCCTGTGATTTACTTTTTAATATTCCTCGATTACAGTCTGTACATTTACGACATAATTTTATAGCGTTTGATTCAAATGGCGCTTGTTCAAATAATAAAACAAAAAAAATTGAAAAGTTAGACTTAAGTAACAATAAGATAAACGACACTTCCGAAATTCTTCCTCTACGAGGAATACAAATTAGGCAAATTATTTTAGATCTTAATGATTTATCCACCATTCCCAAGTTAGTGTACTTGAACAATCGAATTGAAAGGTTATCCGTTTCGTATAACAAACTTAGCTCTATTAGTAGTGATATATTTTTATCTGTAAAAAACTCGCTGGAGCATCTGGAAGTGGAACACAACAAACTGTTTCAGTTGCCGGACAGTCTGGCTCAAGTCGCGCGACTCCGCCATTTATCTTTAGATTACAACCAGTTGGAGGAATCACCCTCACTCCCGGGCCGGATTCAAACGCTCTCACTTGCCGGGAACTTTTTAACTTCAATACCCTCTGCACTTCAAACGCTCGAACCCGGTTCCATTCGTTATCTCGACTTAAGCTACAACAGGATATCTAATTTGTTACCCAACGAATTCCTAGACTGGTCCACTTCTCTGGGAACTATCAACTTGAGAGGTAACAGGATTGCACAGATTTATAAAAACGTTTTTCCGGCGAGTATGCCAGTGAAAGAGATTAATTTGAGTTTTAACGATTTGTACTACGTGCATCCACAATCTTTCTCAAACGTGTCTAGCTCTCTGCACGTTTTAGAATCTTCTTCTACACTTTTTAGTGGCTATTTCCCTTTTGAGATAGATGAAGGTTTAGAGAATCTTAGTTGGCTTTCATTTGATAATAACGATTTTCACATTTTGAAATTATTAGATATAGCGTGGTTTTCCTACTTGAAGTATTTAAATTTGGACTACAATCGAATTGTAGATATCGTTGTAGATGATAATTATCACAATGTTACAATTTCCATTAGCAATATAAGACTTGCATATAATTTTATAAATTCAATACGCAGTAATACGTTTGTCCACATGCCCGAGCTAAGGAACTTAGATTTATCTTACAACCGAATCAACAACTTAACTAAGCACAGTTTCACAAACTTACCAAACTTGAGATATTTATCTCTTGCGGGTAACATAATCGATTCGATGGAAACTGAGACCTTTGCCAATTTACCAAAACTGGAAATATTGGAACTCCAAGGAAATAACTTTACGTATTTATCACTGAACTCGTTCCACAATGTTTCTCATTCTGATATAACGTTTACGTTGAACGTAAGCAGAAACCACCTAAGATTTATCGACGGTGACTCCACATTATCGGTAAATATATTTGACTGTTCGTACAATGACCTGTTGGATGTGCCAAACACTTTCTTTACTGCTATAGAATCTTCTATACGGCAGATTATACTGTCTCATAACAAAATAATGCAAGTATCCAGTGAAGCTTTTGGAGTAGCTGTATACTTAGAAATATTAGATTTACATAAAAATAGTATAAGTACGGTCAAAAGAAAATCATTTACAGATCTAATATCTTTACAAATTCTTGATCTTTCTTCCAATATTATCTCTCAGTTATCGGTGGAGCAATTTTATAATTTAAATAAGTTAAGGTATCTTAAACTAGATCACAACAATTTGAAATTGCTTCCAAGAGACGTTTTTAAAAATACAATAATTGAACATTTAGATTTGAGTTATAACGACATTTCTTTATTTCCAGTTACAGCTCTCTCTCAGATTGGTTTCACTCTCAGGTACCTTGACATGTCACATAATCGTATTGAGTATTTAGATAGTAATATATTCCGGAACACACAGTTCCTATTGAGTTTAAGTTTGGGTCACAATCTGCTAACTGTGTTATCAGATAATACATTTTCGAGTCTTGGTGGATTGCGACAACTGGACCTGAGCTTCAACTCTATAAAGGCAAACTTCAAGGAGTTGTTTCACAACCTCCCTAACTTGAGGCATTTGAATCTTGCAAATGTAAGCTTAAAGTCAGTGCCTTATCTACCTTTGACAAACTTAACAAGTCTCAATTTGACATCAAATTCCATAAACAGTTTTAAAGAGACTGATGTTAAGCGGCTAGTGAATCTTCGCCATTTAGACCTAAGCCACAATAGTTTTACCTCTTTAGTGCCAAAGATGTGGTTTCATTTGAATAATTTGAATACGCTCGATGTTTCACATAATCCTATTATAAGAATAACACCAAATAGTTTCAAGTGGCTAAGCAATTTAGCTCATTTGAATTTAAATGGGCTAAATTATTTAGACATAGTCGATCCAGATTCGTTCCGTCCCCTGACTTCTCTGAGATCTCTTCATCTCCAAACGTGGTCTACCATTAACCATTCCACATTCCGCATATCCAACGTCACATCCTCTATATCGTCTCTGTATAAATTAGTGATAAATTGGACAGACAAAGTAATGGATACCCAATTACACGGAATAGATTCCAGAAACATTCGTTACTTGGAAATAAGAGGGCCGAGTTTGCAAAGAATATCAGATGAAGCTTTCCAGGCTTTTGCAAATAGCCACGAGATATTCATCAGGATTACTATGACATCTCTAACAAAACTACCAACCGCATTTATGAAACATCTTGGCCAAATCCCACAGTTGGGTGTTGACCTGAGCTACAATCAACTCACAACGCTTAATCCGGCCATATTTTATCCCAATTTCACAAGTTGGAGCCATGTAGCAACTAAATTACTCTCAGGTATGTTATTTATTTGCGTATTGAAAAACCTCTACTAAAACTTATGAACATAATTAGTTAAGATATAGCTAACGATATAAGTAAGTGTCATACTTTAAAAGCTTATTTCATAAGAAAAATCAAAGCATTGTCTCGTTCAGCAAAGTAATAAAGGCAAATCTCATCTACGCACTTATTAAAAACTTTTTAATTTAACTAATACTTCAGGGTTAATTTAATCATAGAAACGGAATTGTTAATACCTTTGCTGATTTGTAATTCTATTCGCTTAAAGGCAATTAAATTTGTGGCTTTTGACAGTAATTTTATTCTTGAATAGGCTCAAAATCCACGCTATGATATCATCAAAATGAGTTAGGTAGTTATTAAAAATTTAAATCCGCACGGGCGAACCACAAGCAAAAGCTGGTATTTTATTTAAATTTACCGAGCCTCTCACCGTGCCGAATGAGCTTCGAAACTCTTCGTAATGAGTTTTAATTCTTAATACACCACTCAAAACTTTTGCAGACGAGGTAAATCGAGAATCATGGTGGCTAGCAACAGTTTTTGTTGACATTATGTTTGTATGTTAGGTGGGCTGATACTGACGGGTAACCCGCTGCGATGTGAGTGCGAGCTGGCGTGGCTGGGCGCGTGGCTGCGGCGCTGGCTACAGGAGAACGAGGCTGGGACGGAACTGCGACGCGCCGTAAGGGCAGCCTCTTGTAAGGACCAGCTGGGCCGCCGCGTGCCGCTGCTGCAGCTCCGCACAGACGAGGCTGAGTGCCACGCCAGCGCACTCTCCAGTGATGCACAGCCCAATTACACAGATATAGTATATGCCATTGTAGCGGCCGTATGGACGTTACTCTTGAGATGATATCCACTGTTACACCTCGAGTGAACTGTCTATAATATTCCTAGCCAGCTTGTATAAAAATATTTTAAAACCCTTGAGGTAAAATGTCTGCCAATCAGACTGTAGTTGGATACAATTTTACACACGGTATGAGTAACGATTTTTATAGGTTCTACCTACTTACGTGGGTGTGTAATATAGGTAGCGAATGAAACACGTAGGTATTTTATGTCTATATAGTTACTATTTCAATGTTAATGGTAGGTACGTATTGTCATGTAAGCTTTTGAGAGTTATATGTAGTTGAAAGCATGTCCTAATTACAATAGATGGATCGTTAAAGGAATTTGTCATTTTATCCATTACTTATGTATGTAGGTACAAGTCATACACCATATATGCAATGTCACTTCCGTTATACGTATCTACCGATGTGAGGCCGTTGTTCATATATTTTGTAAATAAGTGTAGTAAAACTAATTTTAATTTACCCTTGTAAATATGTACAAAAATAAATATTTTTCCAAAATATTCCGTCCACGTTTTATTTAATGTTACGAGAAAACTAAAAAAGCCCTCGCATAAAGTAAAAGAAATGTTTTTGTCACCACGCTTTTAATATTTTCGTAAGATTTCGTTTAACAGAAATGTAGCTTTGTGATTTCATGCGCACATACTTTTAATTCCCATTGTGAGTTTGCCACCAGACATTTCCTGGGGCATTATGTTTAAAAACCGTACACAAGGGGCCTAACAAATAGCCTTTCTTATTAAATTCTCTAATTAAATACTTTGTGGACTTAAACCATCAATTTATAATAATGATTATTTAATGACTTCATGAAAACTACCTATTTATTTAACTACATAAAAAATACAACAATGGGTATACAAACCATAAAGAGCACCATTACGGCTATATAGCGTTTGTGATTTATTAAATCAAACAAAACAAAACCAACTATAATGGTAACATTACCGAAATATTGATAAAATAGGGGCAGTTTAGTGGAGCAATGGGTATAAATCATAATGTGGGCAATGAATACATTTAATTTCCGATGCTTTATTCGGCATCGATTTACCGCCAGCTATTTCGATGGTAGCTAATGCTGGTATTAATTTAATTGTCCCGATTGTTTCGTTTTTGTATTCCTCTTAAATTAAATCCAAATTTATCGACTGAATTTTAGTAACCTATATCTGACCTGGCTGCTGTCAAGGTATATAAAGAAATATCCTGGGATATTTTTCAAACACGGCCAATCTGATTCCAAACTAAGCAGAGTTCGTGCACTTGTATAGTATATTATTCAATATTTCAATAAATCGTAAAAGGCTGTTGAACACGATGCCACTGTGAGTACATCTGGTTAAACTCGAAATAACTAATCTATGTACACGTGTTACAAAGCACTGGATACTCATTATTTGCAAAAAGGCTTTCAAGAGCGAGTATAAATCTGTGCTGTCGACTTTTGTGGAGATAATCAAGAATAGTGGCGCTCACACAACTAGCCGGAGCAACATGTGAGTGAGATACATGTACATAAATCATTGTTGCGATGTTTGCAATTAACTTGGAGAACAGTTTCTACTACAGACCACGTCTCGGAGTCACACCTAGTAAACAAGGTGGGTACGTTTCTATTACTTCTGTCACTCGTTTTAATTATAATTATTAGTTACCAACATGCCTTTTATCATTACCTTTTCATATTGGGGACTCGTAGTTGGGCAATAGGGACACATTTTGTTTAAACGGAAGGATCATAAAAAGGATAGACGGCAAAATAATCATATTAAAAGCTACTACGGTAGCTTCAAATACCCTCTAGGGTTCACCTATTGAAATTAGTAATTTAAAATATCAAGTTTTCACATAAGTAGGTATATAGGTAGTAAATACATACATACTATTACGTATTATAAGAGTAGAATTAAAAGTGTTATGTAAGTAGGTACCAACATAAATTTGTAAAATATCATCTCACGTTAACCTACAATAAATCAAAACGCTATTAGCATTCAACGAGCAATTAGCTTCCCAGATGGTACTCATTTGGCTAAATAAAGGTAGATGTGTATACATTTATGTAAAATTCGTAATTAGAGCCGCAGTGATATATCTCACCAGTGACAGGAGAGGCAAGACCGCCTCTAATACGAGAGGATTAAATCAGGCTACATTCCAACAGAGATTCGGCGAGCCGTCCTCGCTGTGACTTACTTGCGTTACTCGCTCCGCCATTGACATGCCTACACTCCTCACGCTTCTAACAATTTATAGCCACCCCAACTTCAACTTAGAAACTGGGACGATTCCGCCAAACTGCAAAAATAACATACGGAGATAAGTTCACCGAGTCGACATAACATAAAGAATTGAACAAAAAGGTACAACTTTTATCCTCGGAACATGTTGAAAGTAGGTATAACATTTGCCGAAGCATTTTGGGATGTAAGCAAATCAAAATCCATATTTTCTTTTAACATAACCTTTCGACGTACGAGATGGAGGCGTGATCAGTGACCCGAAAATATACTCCCACTTTGCAGTTATACGGCTCTTAAATATCGTAAATATTTTGTAAGTGAGGTCATTTGTTTACATTATATGTATTCCGTTGAAGATGATTTAATGATTATTATTAGAATCACTTTAAACACCATAACAAATGGCACCCTTTAAAGCATAGGTACCCACTATTTCTTTGCATGTCACAGTTTCGTACTATCCGAATTTGCTTTCATTTCCAAAATAGGCCCGAAGTCGAATCTGAAATTATTAAATTACCTTATATAGGTAATCAAAAAAATATGTAGGTATCGTTAACTTTCCCTCAATGAATATTCATATAGTTCAGTGCTTCATGGTTCCAAGGCCTCTATAAAATAAATCACGTATCAGTCGGTATCATTTAACTACAATAAGAGACCTCGCGGAACTCACACAATTACCTATAAGTGGTGAGGTGATACCTATAGGTAAGTAGGCGAGAAATGCGCATTTGCGCGTGCGTGCTCTATCTAGCTACAACTCCCCAAGGAGCATGGAGTTCGGCTGGCATACTACAGTTACATTCCATATATTATTATCTTTCGAAATCGGCAACAGCGCTATCCTAATACTTTATTCATTTCATTTAAAGAAAGAGAAGAAGAGTATACATAAGTAGGAAGGTAGGTAGTGATGAGGCTTTATTTTGGACATAAAACAAATTTCATTATTTAATAAATGCGTATACCTTAAATTGTATGTTAACACAGCACATTGACCTAGAACAGTTCTTCTTTAGTTATGACAGTAACAAACATAATTAATTGAAATAGTTTTTTTTTTTTACATTTCTACGTTTATTTCGGATGGAACCGAAACTTGTTGTAGAATTGGTGATGGCGGGCGTTGGTCCTTGCCACTGAAATTACCTCTAGAATGGTCTTCAGACATGATTAAGCAAAACTTCAAGATTACGTAGAAAATGATTTATTGAATCAAACTTGTTAATTAATTATGAAATTATTTTAAAGATAAAAACAATGTAATTTAAATAAAGTTAACGCAGTAAATCAGGCGTGATCCGCGTCACAATTGTGAGATGTGGACGGAACGAGTGCCTTGACAATTCTGCCCCGAGCCGCACCGAGCGCGCCGCTTTATACCCGCTGTCCGTACCCCCACCTCTCCTGACTCACAGAGTGGCGCGATGATGTCATATTGCACGTGCGCGCGTTTGAATAACAACATTTTAATAATGAGCGCCGACACGGCCATACTACATACAGGTCGCCCTCGATCTGTCAAACAGAATAATGCGCACAGTATATACAAACTTAACTAGTAGAACTTAACTTGAAGTTAATTAAAGAGACTGATCAATTTATTTAATATCTTGAAAACTAAGGAGGCCCCTGTCCTCGACTTACTAACAATTATTAAGTTGTAATTGGTACAAAAATAGCGTACATTACCTTAACTATAGAGCGTGGTTATATCTCTTGAATTTGAACCGAATCATCGGGAGTGTTCAGTTCGACCTCATTTGATTCTGGTGTCATAGTTAGTTCGTCTTGGGTCGACACTACGACCTCATTTGATTCCGGTGTCACAGTTGGTTCATCTTGCGCCGACGTGGCATCCTGATTTATGCCTTCGTTTGGTTTGGGTGCAAGTCGTAGTTGGTCATGGGCTACTTTTTTGGGGCGTCCGCGTTCTGTTATCTTTTTTACCTGGTAACGATCATTCGGCAGTATTTTCCAAATTATATAAGCATCCGGGTATTTCAAATCAAGTCCCATTTGGGACCGGGGAATTGTCTTAAATAAAACAATGTCACCTTTTTGGAATCTCTTCACTTTCGCTTTACCGTGGTCAAATCTCGCTTTGTCTTCCTTTCCTCGTTTTTCAATCTTCTTTTATATCTTCTTTTATATTTATCAAGTTCATTTCGACTTACTGTCTGCTGTTCTTCATCAATTAATGTTACTAATTCTGGTGGTATTGCACATTGTCTTCCGGTGAGAGCTTTGATTGGACTCACGTTAGTTGTTTTATTTTTAGTACAATTGATTGCTAACTGGAGTGCTTCCAAACCCTTCTTCCAGTTTTGAGTTTTGTAATTGCGAATGATAGTCAATCCATTTTTTACAACAGCCATCATCCGTTCTACCTGTCCATTTGTTCGACTAACTCCTGGAGCAATGAAGTGTTGGTGGATGTTGTAATTTTTACAGAACTCTTCAAATTCGGCTTTAAAGGCAGTGTCCTGGTCACTTATGATTTGCCGAGGAGCTCCAAACAGAGATACTATATGTTTCAATGCGCGGAGCATTGAGTTGGCAGTTTTATTGTTCGCATAGGTTAATGTGACAAACTTAGTGTAAGCGTCTATGACAACAACAACATACTCATGCTTATTATTCCTTTTTGTACGATGACCTGTCATATCTATGTGGATAGTATCGAAAGGAATAGGCTTCTTGTCTATGGGATACATTTCTACCTGTTTGGCTCCGGAAGGACCTTTGCTTGTTTTGCATATTACACAATTATCTACGAAGCGTCTTACTGTTGAGGACATTTCAGGAAACCAATAACTTTCTCGAATCTTGTTGAGGGTCTTTTCCCAACCGAAATGTTTCAGTGCAGTATAAAAGGCATTAATAATGCTCCATTGGTATGTTTTTGGAACTACTTTCTTCCATTTTTTGCAACCGGGCTCATCTTCGTCAAGCCAGTGTTCTAAAACAAAATCATTTACCCGATACTCACGAATAATATCGTTGTGTTCCAACTTCTTTATGATTCTGGCTAATTCTACATCACGCCTTTGCTCAATTTTTAGCCATGTATCAATATTTTGCGCTATGTTAATGCATGTCGTAGGATTGCGACTGAAGAAATCTGCATGTTTCATTCGGCATCCTTGACGCTATTCAATTTTGAAATCATAGTGCTGGAGAAATGACCACCACCTGTGAATCCTGGGTTCATGTTTATTTGTCGATGATTTTATGGCGTTACAATCAGTAATTATTGTAAATGTTCTCCCGTAGAGGTACTGTCGAAAGTGTTTTATTGCTCTTACTATAGCAAGTGTCTCCAACTCATAAGAGTGGTAATGACTCTCTGGTTCAGTAGTTCTCATACTCATATAGGCTATCACATGCTGTCGGCCTTCCTGTATTTGAATAAGAACCGCACCCAATCCAGTACTGCTAGCGTCCGTGTGAAGTTCAATAGGGAGTCCCTCTTGAAAGATGGTTAGAACGGGTGCCGAAGTTAGTCGCCGAATGATGTCAAGTCTAACGCTCTCACATTCTGCAGTCCATTGAAATTTTGCATCCTTTTTAGTTAAGTTGTAGAGTGGAATGAGACGTTCTGAAAAAGATGGTATGAAACGTCTGAAGTAACCAGCTAAGCCACAAAATTGTCTTACTTGTTTTACATTGGTGGGTATTGTGGACTTCTCTAAGGCTACTACTTTTCTTGGGCTTGGACGAACCGTGCCATTTGAGATAAGGTTTCCAAGATATTCAATAGATGTCTTAAAAAAAGAACACTTCTTTTCATTTATAGTAAACCCGGCTTTGGTTAAGGCTGCTAACACATTGTCCAGAAGCTGCAATCCTTCTGTAAATGTTTTGCACTTTATTAATACGTCATCCATATAAACTAAAACATGATTCAGTAAGGGTCTTAATGCAGTCATTATGGCACGCTGAAATACAGCCGGAGCGTTCATCAGTCCAAACGGCATTCTTACGTACTCATATAGGCCGTCTGGTGTAATGAAGGCAGTTTTCGATATAGACTCTTCTTTAATGGGTATTTGATAAAAGCCCTGTGCCATATCTAAACTGATGAATAAGGTAGCATCTGCTAACCGGTCGATTTGATCGGATATGATTGGAAGTGGAAACTTGATGGGGATTGTGTTTTTATTCAACTCTCGATAGTCGGTGCACATCCGATCTTCCCCATTCTTTTTTTTGACGAGGATAACTCTGGGCTGGCGTAATCCGAAGTGCTTTCTCTAACAATCCTATTAGCCATAAGTCCGTTTATAATTTCTTTCAATTTACGGCGCTCCACTGGCGCCATTCTATAAGGTCTTCTGGATACTATTTTAGTTGGATCTTTCAGCTGAATATCTAGATACCCTGTGGTGACTTCGTGTTTTGGAGTACCGGTAGCAAATGTAGCAGTATATTTTAATAATAATTTTCTCAACTCACATGTTTCATCGGTGTTAGTTAAATCAGTGTCCAGGTTTTTAAAGAGGTCCTCAGTTGTGTTTATGCTTAAAATTGTTGAATGTCTCATCACAGTGGCACCCATCTCATTGACAAGTATGTTTAAACCTGTACCTTTAACTATTTCTGCTCGAATCAGAAGATCACAAGGTGTTTCATGATCTTCTACAATGTGCAAAGCAACTTCTACAAACACACCATTCAAATCACACGTTACATTAATTCTTTAGCAGGACAAGATTAGGATACTTTGACTTCCAATGCCTTTTAGCATTAAGGTACAATCTTCACGTTTTCCCGGAATTGATCGACTGACAGTCCGTCTTACTAAAGAACGTGCTGTCCCGCTATCATAGAATGCTGTGAATTTGCAATTATTAATAATATTCATTCAGCCATTGGTGTTAATATTTCCTCATGTTCCCTGGCCAAATTAACCATATCAGCTTCATCTCCCATTTTCTTAAAACAGACTGATTCAGTATGTCCAATTTTGTCACAATAGTTGCATTTGGGCCTTGGCCGTTCCGTGCGGTTTAAGGATTCTTTTGTGTTTGTTGTACTCAGTAATGTTTTGGGGTCACTTACTTTCTCGGTACCTTGGTGGCAATGTGCTTGCATGTGTCCAGGTTTTCCACACTTGAAGCAAAGCAATGAGTCATCCCTGTTGTTTCTTAGTCTTGGTCGTTTAGCAGGCGGTTCTCCATGTCGAGGTTCTCGTTGTTTGATTGTAGCTGCTACAGAAATCAATTCAGGAACAGAAGAGCATTTATTAGAGAGTAAACGTAGTCGAAGGTATTCATTATCTATACAGCCAATTACAGCTTCTACAGCTTCTTTATCTTTGTCACCATTAATTACTCGTTTCCAAATATTCCAGGCTTTGGTAATAGATTCAGCTGGGTTTGCTACATCAAATTTAAAAGATCGCAATTTCAATATATCGTTTGAATACCGTGCTTCGGGCTCAAAGGTTTGTATTAGAGCCTCTCGCATGTCGGACCATACTGGGGATTTTACTAACCATGTATCTCCAAGAGTTTTGGCTCTACCTTGCAGTAAGCCAGCAATTTTTGTACATACTTCATAATCAGTCAGTTTCCAATGATTTTTTGCTCTATCCACGTGCTCACACCAATCTCGTATCGGCACATCACCATCAGGGTTAAACGATGCGATGTAGATATCGCTCAAACTCGGTCGTCTGGTTGGAGCCGCTGCCTGGTTTAAAAGTCCTGCAAGAAATTCGTGGTTAGCGTGAATATTAGCTTGTTGCTGCCGCGTTAAGTTTTCGATTATACTAGCCAATGTTGACAGTGCCTGGCCAGCGCCAAAGCTATTGCCCTCTCTATCTATGCGGGCAGATGGACCTGATGAGGCCCCATGGTCCATCCCACTTCTGATTTCGGATGGAACCGAAACTTGTTGTAGAATTGGTGATGGCGGGCGATGGTCCTTGCCACTGAAATCACCTCTAGACTGGTCTTCAGACATGATTAAGCAAAACTTCAAGATTACGTAGAAAATGATTTATTGAATCAAACTTGTTAATTAATTATGAAATTATTTTAAAGATAAAAACAATGTAATTTAAATAAAGTTAACGCAGTAAATCAGGCGTGATCCGCGTCACAATTGTGAGATGTGGACGGAACGAGTGCCTTGACAATTCTGCCCCGAGCCGCTTTTTTTTTTTTTTTTTGAAGGGACTAGAAGGTGTTAGCCTCTGACGGCTGTTACACCTTTACGCGGGCAATCGGTGAGCGCTGAGGGCTCTCAACCGTAAATATATTTAAGCAACTGCGCTGAGGGTGTCCCCTGCGGGACCGTGCCTCGGCTCAGGGCGTTGCTGGGGGTGAGGGACTCACTGGTTGGATTATTTGGGGAATTTTTATTTATCGGACATTTGGGGCGGCTCGGGCCGCATGCTACTGGGGACGGGCCCCGAGCCGCACCGAGCGCGCCGCTTTATACCCGCTGTCCGTACCCCCACCTCTCCTGACTCACAGAGTGGCGCGATGATGTCATATTGCACGTGCGCGCGTTTGAATAACAACATTTTAATAATGAGCGCCGACATTTACTTACTTTGCGAAACTTTAATATTTCCTAAAGAAACAAGTTGATAGCCATTCAAATACGAGACTGCAGAAGCACTTTGATGAGCTTTAAATAAATTAGTGGCGTAACTTAAACAATCTGCTAAACTCTTGAGGTCAAGAGATAACTACGTATAGTAATATTTATTATTATGGAAATATTTTTAAATTAGTAAATATCTAAGAAGATTTTTGGAATTCTTAGTTAGGTAGGTGGATAGGTACGGGCAATTTATCGCCTCTGGCTTTCGAACGTTCTTATAATATTTTTACGTGGCAAGTACAATCCTATTTTTGTCCTGAAGTTCATACCTATAGGTACTTTAAAGTACTCCATGGTTGAGTATGCGCAATAAAATACAGGATGTTTCATTTATTACAGGGTAGAACACAGACCCAAACCATTAATAAAATAATGTCAAACACGCTTTGTTTCCCAACTCTACAAGCTCTCGAAATATTTCCGACACTCGCACCGAAAAGGCCTTTTTTCTGTATTGCAGAACAATGAAACAACAAAAATAACATAGATCTTTTCACGTCACGTTGTATTTTCTAAAGTATAACTCTTTTACAACACGATTTATAACTTTTGCTGAGAATCTTAGAGGGTTTTCCTCTTATGTGTTAACTTCTGTTTGTTTTATAATAGGAAATGTTTGTGTTAAAGTTAACCTTCTCAGAATAATAATTATACAGTAAGTATAACCAATATATGTATTCATAGATACATATTATTATTATGATCTTAAAAAATATTTATCTTTTCTATGAAACATGATATTACGAAATAATAATTAGTCAGAACTGTTACTATGTGTGGCCAATAGTATAGTTATACATCGCTTTACGTCTCTAATAGAACGAAATAGCAAATTACTATATCATAATTCATTTTGGTAGTAAAATATATTTTTGAATGAGTATGTTCAATATACGAGTATATTGTGTACATACAAAATCTGTTGATACAGACAATAAGGCAGATGCCCGAACTATCAGCTCCATAATGGGTGCTCCTTTCGCTTCCACTTAAAGCTGATGGTGCGGAAACATAGCGAAATGAACGACCGATGACTTTCGTTTTCTTATAATTCTTTGTATTGTTCAAGAGGAAAATATAAAGCTACTTGACTAGCTACCTGATCTAACAATGTTCCCGTTTCTTTTATTGTTTTCTGTAATAAACCCAGTGATATTGCTAGAACCCTAATAAATACAGAACTGAACGAAATGACAAAAGTGATCCTTATGATTTAAATAGAGACCCTTTCTACAGAATTTCATTAAATATATAATCAATAAATATGAAAGATATGACAGGATTGTAGAATATTATTATTATGAATTCACAACGTCAAGGTCAGGTTATGATTATGATGACTGTTTTAATTTAAAGTTTTCCCATATTTTACTAGCATGATACCACAAGAGACATTATATACAATAATAGATTAAAAATATATTTTCTCACTTAAATAACTGGTAAAGTTATCCTCAATACGACCAATCAATTAAATAGACCGCGGGATGGGAAAGGTTGGCAACAAAATTGTAGATCCATTTGATCAAGAACAAAAGTTTGTGTTATCTTGGGACCTAGCACTGACAACTGCCACCACGAGTACATAACCCTGACACCAATATACCGTTAGGTTATCAGGGTAACGGATTAAGTGGACCGTTCATTTCCGCAGGGTCGAGATAGTATTAAATAAGGACATTGGATATAACATTGAAGGCTTTCGTGGTGAGTGGTAGACGTCATTACTGTATTGGCTTAGGACGGACTGACAACCGGAAGCTCTCGACAAACAACACCGCCCAACCCGATGGATATTTGCAAAATAGGTGATACAGTGACCGGAATTTCGGGTTTTGGTAGTGTAGGTATATCTTGTTATTATAGAGTGTGGCAGGTATGTAACTGACTCACAAGTTCTCAACGCTATACAGTTTTCAAAATAAAATTTTAGTGACTAGCTGCCTCCGCGCGGTTTTACCCGCGTAGTTCTTGTTCCCGTAAGAATATAGGGATAAAATATAGCCTATTTATTTATAATTTATAGTTTCTAATCTTTGCATTGGTGAAAAAAATATTCAGATCGGTCCAGTACGTAGTTGTAAAGTTTATTCGTTACATACAAAAATACAAATATTTCCTTCTTTATAATGTTAGTATAGATGAGACACGAAATAATCATGAAAATACATTAATAGGTAGCATTACCAAAAATGTTGTGACAAACCGGGGAATAACCAATTGCTTCCCGATGGTTCTATAGAAAGCAATGCTTTCAATGTGTTGTAAAAATAGCATTTGGGCTCGGAAGCAGTTACTTACTTCACTCTTTATATCCTTTTTATGTTATTTTAGAACGAACGCATTGAGGAAACCGAGAAAATCGCATTTCACTTTCGAAATACCCTCGTAAGGGACACATAAAAGAAACAGGTGAAATTTCTTGACATAAGGATAAACAGCTATACTCAGATTATTCATTGTAGGCAGACAAATGACATTTCCAATGTTGCAGGTTTTTAGTCCCAAATAAATAGTGTTGTGGTAGATTCGAATTTTTACAACTAAAAGTCGGCTAAGGACAATGGAAACTCGACTAGAGTTTCCTTTTTTTTTATTCAATGTCAGAATGCCTTTATATAAATAAAAATATGTAATTTATGGTAATAAAGCAGAAGACATACACGGTAGGTAATTAAATCCTACTAATATTATAAATGCGAAAGTTTGTATGGATGTTTGTTACTCTTTCACGCTCCAACGGCTGAAGGGATCTGCTTGAAATTTGGCACAGAGCTAGAATATGTTCTGGAATAACACATAGGCTACTTTTTATCCCGGGAACGCGGGTGAAACCGCGGGGAGCCACTAGTATTACATAAAATACTCTTATGTATATTATTTGTTTTTGGCTATTGGAAGAACTATAGTCATCACTTGTCACGCTATGGACCCCATTTTGTTTTGGAAGTGAGTATTTGTACGGGTACTGGACAAATAAATTATATTCATTCGTACATTTATTCGATTTTATTTATTTAATTTTGGTTTCAATTAAATTCAAATTTAGTTTAAAAAAAATGAAATTTTGGGATTTTCGACTAGATTTATGTATCGGATACTGAAAGAACAAAACTGCCGAACATCACTATTGTAGCGGGTCACCCTTTTTTGTATCAGTGACAGTAGCACTTGTCATTTTTCTGACTCGAATTATTAATCCGACTATAGAGCTTGACACTGGCGGAATTGTGCTACTGGCTACAGTCGCCAATTAAATAAAGAAGAAGAAGAAGAAGAAGAGCTTGTGCATTAACAAACATTAAAAAAATTCGTTAGCTATTTCAAGGGTCACCAGGCTAATAGAAATGTAAGATAATCTAATAACTCTTAGTTAAAATTCTAATGACTCAACTCAACCGCAATCCTACAGAATTTCGATCTTCCTAGCATTTGTTCTAGATGTACCCACAGAATACATTTAATTCCAGAAAAACGAAAGATCAAGCGGTGATATAAGCCAAACCGCAGTAGTAAGTTAATAATAAAACTCTAATCAATCTAATGAAGATTTCAGTCAAACTGAAACAGATTGCAGTTCTGTTTACCACGATAAATACGGAGTTTCGTAACATTATCCATCTCCCTTTTATCTAGGGACTCGTTTGTCACAACAATCTGATTCATTGGAATTACACTAATCCAATTAGAAGCCAGCGGGAATCGTTGCAAATGCCTCAAACAAATAACCTTTTATAATTCCATATGTTATATGTTTTTATTCTGATGCGAAAAAGACGCCAACATATTCAATTTAGAAATTATAAGATTCAAAGTCATTTATGGCTTTTATTGAATTCAGTATTAGCACTAATAGGGCCTTCAATTGAGAAAGCCAGAACCTACATTATGACATGAGATTCTTCATTGTACACTTAATATTCTAAAAAATTGACTTATTATGTTTTTTTATGCAGTCATGACTATACAATATCAACAATATGGACCAATAAAGATAAATTTTATTTGGTGCTTTTTTTAATATACATTCGTTTTTTATATTTACTTTCAAGTTTAAGGCAAGAAAATGCCTTTGAATGATGATTGTTACAGTAGTTATGATATCCTGCCCTTATCCCGCCTAGGTATCGAATATCGACGAATATGAAAAATCATAAATGGGTAAAAAAAATCTAGTCTTATAGCATAGGTCGTGGGTTTGATTGCCTTGACGTTTTATTTGAAACAGATCGGAATCGGGTGTAAATAATGGACAATTTTATTTACGGTTGCACCTACATACTACATTTTTGCTTGTTTGCGTGCTTTTGTAAACGCACCTAGTACCTTACTATTAAACATATACTCCATAATGCAATATGTCGCGCTTCGTCCCTACCCTCAGTCATGTGAAATTATACATCTGGTAATTTGGTGAATACAATGCCACACACAATCTCGCTACAGTATCGCCATATGCCTTATCTGTAACCACAACAGGCGTAGCATACCTCCACGGGCCTTATCTCATCACATAGGTATGAAGCCTTTAGTGTAATGATTAATGGCAAATTGTGCGAGCCTCAAACACCTATTCAAAAAACGTAGGAAATAAGTAGATTCGATGTTATTTCAGAAACCAAAACCCTCTAATTATCTTGTTTTAGTAAAATTGTCTAATTTTATTTCCATTATGTCACAGGCTTTTATGTAGATACTTATCAAAAGTTTTAGTGTGAAAACTTCATTATATTATCGTCCTAAATATGTATATTTGCTTGTTAACATTGAATCAAATTACTTATATGGTTTGGTAATGGTTAATGTAATAATAGCAGTACAGTAAAAAACGACGATTGAAACTGAACGCTTTTCAAGAAAATTCAGCCACAAAATTCATTAACACATATTGTTATGGAAACTATCCATTATTTGGTTGATATGTAGATGATGACGCGACGCTACTAAATGACGTGGTAACATTATATTCCTTAGTGACATCACAGATCCATTAGATTTCTTTATACCTATTTGATGGAAGATAGGTATTTGAGTGAACAAGTCACCTGCATTTCCGTACGAAAAGTAAAATAAAATCTTATTTCAAGAGCACCGCATCCCTTGAATCCAACTGTCACCACCGATTGATTGATATACGAGCACACATACGCCATATCAAACACACATGAACAAATAATGGTCATACGTCTCTGCCAAGATAACGCGCTCCCCAGGTACGATGATCGCGAGTTTTTGTTTGGCGTGTGACAAAGAGAAAATTGATAATTCATCAGGAAGCCTCCATTGTTGCCGAGTGGTATTTGATGGGGTAATTCAATAGACCCAATTTATTTTATAGCCCTTTGTTTTTACCTCACTTCACCAAAAATGGATGAGATGTTAAGAATTATTACAAACGATTTTTACCTACCTTGTGTACCTACTCAGGTATCGTTTGTTATGAGCGTTAACAAAGATACCTATCGTTTATGGCATGATCAAAAATACCTAGCTGTCAATATTGAACACGCAACACTGTCTACGGTAATGTATCGTACAAAAATAACAAGCATTAACTAAACCAAAATAGAACTAGTCTACAAAACTAATTTAATACAAATCTATCTAATACAGGACCTATTAAACGAAAGTAAACAAATTATCTTTTCAACGGACTAAATTTCTAAGCACGAGTATAATGGAGTTTTCCACGATGGTGATAGAATGGGCTGGCTGTATTATTCAGGTCGGTATAAACAGCGGGAGGCGCGCGACGCGACGCGGCGGCGGCGTCAGAGCCGGATTAGAAGCGTCGTTTGCGTGCACCTGCTAGCACAAAGATGAATTTAGGCGGCCGACACAAGTGACACCTGTCTGACACGAGATAATACGCTACTTATTCGCTGGTGAAATATGAAATTCTTCATGAGGGATTACCAAGCGAAATACCCGTCGACTCGCAGTACCCACCTAACATGGAATACCATCAACAGTGCTATTCGTAATTCACCCGCAATACGTTAAAGGATTGGGAGTCTACTCTAAGATCTCTACATAATATCATAAAATAAAATAGTCGAGTTCTAATGTATTTGTTCTACTAAGAGCTATCGAAAATTTTGGTGAGGAAGATAGTAGGTACAAGTTTAGTCAGTAAAATTTAGGATAAGACACTTACAGTACCTACGTAACGTTGACTGAAAGTGACTTTTAAACTGAGTCACGGAATCCTTGACCCGTCACTTGATGTTTGACCGCATGACTTTAGGTACGTTTTAATTACTTGCCAACATAAAACAATAATTTCTCAGAACAGGTGAATAGCTGCGCTTTGCACTCGAGGAGTTCCAGTCTATTATGTAACGAAGTTTACTCTCTGACAGTGGATTCATTAGAAAACCATTCATCTCTAGTAAGTAACAGCACTCTTCATCGTGTTAACTAAACCAATTTGCTACTGAACATAATTACACCTATACCTAGTTAGGACTTTAAGTGTATATAAGACCTTATTATTAGGTAAATAGGTAATTAGGTAATAGATAGATCAATCTCTTAGACTTTGAAAATCTTGTTGGCAGGTACTTATGTTAAATCGAAAACGAACTTTAATCAAGTTTACTAAAAAGTCTAACCTACATAATATCATACATTTCATTGATTTTCGTAGAATAAGTGAAAAAGAAAATTCCCCACGCTGTAATAGGACGTCAGCGTCGACGCGGTTAGGTATGGTTAGTGTGGTGGGAACGTCTAACTTGACAAATGTAAAGTTGAACACACAAATGGGACAGTCGTATGCATTTAGTTGAATGCAAACTTTTCGCTTTGTAAGGAAAGTGTAAATCGTACGAACAGTCGCGTACTCAATATCCGTGAGAGAAACATCGCGTGTGTATTCAGCCGAGAGTCGAGTGGTGCCGCGATTGTCCCGCGCCTCAAGCCGCCGCCCGCCACGCCACAGAATACAGATAACGAAAACTCTGCTTCAGAGTTGCGTTAAACGAATTCACTTCCAGCTATCCTATATGTAGGGAGATATGAAACGTGTATATTGTTTAGTTTCTTGTAGCCGTAAAGTTTTATTGCTACCATCCAAAATACAAAATTCCCCGATGAGTTGGAGTTGGCTCGTTAAGTTGTAGTGTGTACGCGGGGTGGTGTTTGCGCGCCGCCCTCAAAACCAGCAAACAGTCTCAAGTTACACCCTCGCAATCTCTGAAATAAACATGCGTTGAGGCCACTATTGCTAACAACCTTAGCAACTTGGGTCGCGCGAGCTTTACTAACTCTTAGCTGGAGGATTAATCTTATGCAAGATTTCCTACAGTATGTAACTAACTAACTTAAATTATAATCAAATATTAATTGAAGTGCCCTTCCCGTACTTTGCACAGGTAATCCCACTGAGAGCCTCAAATAAATAACCTACCTATTGTACACAAAGTAATTATACAGTATTATACACACTGATTATATTTGTGTATCAAAGGTACCTAATGAGTAAGTTGTAATATATAAGTAAATCTATTTTATTATATAGTAAGTAGGTATATTTGAGCATAATTAATACATCAAATGAAAGTCAAGTTTAGAGTTACCTACTCTAAGCGCCGAATGTGGCTCCGACTCTAAAGTGCTAAAAACATTACCAATTGCATTGCCAATGTATTATGCAATGCAAAATGCATTAGATACCAATATCTTTATTTTCTTAATGTTCAAAATGTTCAGGAAGAATTTTAATCTAGTAACTAGCGATTAATGTGTGGTGTTTATTTACATCAACCGAACGTCACGACTAATGTGTTATAATCATCTTAATCAATATGTAAAATTTAAAATAAGTTTTGTTGCATACACCACAATCGGGGCTACCATCCTATTATAAAGGACTACGTTTTCGAAACCCATAATATATTCTGCCGATGGCGGCGGTTACCTTTTTTTCATTAAACATCCACAAACAACAAACCACACGGAGTTTTATTTTTACGAATTAGAGCTGCTGATGCTTTAAGGTTCAATTTCTCATCGTTTTTTAATATAGCTCTTTATGGCTTTAACTTAAATGAATATAGTTTTCGAGAATGAAAAGGAATTCCTATAATACGCTAAAACTTTAAAATTAACATTATTCTAAAGTTTAAGATGCGAATGCCTCACAGATTCACTGCGCTTTCATACACCTAATTAAAGTGAAGAATTTGAATTTTAGTAAGTGAAAACGCTGAGGCGAGATAAAGAATTTGTTACAAGTTGGAGGGCAGCAAACTCCTGGGGGCTAATTACATTGTTACATGACAAAACTTTAGGGTCGCTGAAGTTTCTTTACGTTCCTTACTCAGGCTTAAACTCTGCTGAGACTAATAAAATCACCTCTGCATCAGAGCACATTATATACAACGTTATATTCAATAACCTAATTTCATGGTTAGTGATTCTCTGTGAGCATTCACATTATATTATTAAGGGAAATGTTGCCACTGATATAATACCGTGCTAACACCATACAAGATACGCAATATCCACTACCATTATTGTAATTAAATATATACATATTATACCAACACCAAAGGGAACTCGTCTTAAATGAGAACGACTCGTTTGTCCATATCAGCGTTGCCAGACGTCCCGCTTTTGGCGGGACCGTCCCGATTTTTATACCAAATTGTAATGTCCCGCGCGGGACAGGCCCTGTCCCGCTTTTCGGGAATAACTCGACCGTGTGTGCAGCGTCCTGAGAAAGCGTGCATTGACTCGAAAAAAGAGAGACACGACTAAAAAAAAAAAAAAAAAATCGACGTCAATATTTTTGTGACGTCTACAAGGGCACCAAAAAGAGAGACACGACTAAAAAAAAAAAAAACGACGTCAATATTTTTGTGACGTCTACAAGGGCACTAAAAAGAGAGACACGACAAAAAAAAAAAAAAAACGACACCAATATTTTATTTTATCTATGTCCCGCTTTCGACAAAGGAATCCCGCTTTTGTCACTCAAAAAGTTCCAAAATCCCGACTTGGCAAAAAATAAATCTGGCAACGCTGGTCCATATACACACACACAAATATCTCCCCTCACACACACACTGTATACACCTCTACAGCTAAACGGAATATAAAACAGTTGTATTTTTTATATTTAGTCGTGTTGTCTTGTTATATGTATCAATATTATATAATTTTGAGGAAAACAACTCTTAATTATAAACATATTGTTGAGAATTTCGTAACTTTTCAGAAACTCGTTAATTCAGATCTCGTTGAAATCGACAGGGCGAAACCATTCCGAAATTACCGTTCAGTGACTCGTCAGGTTTTGTATACTTGGGCACCTATTAGACTTTTTCTTGGAAACAGAAATACCAACAATATTATTTATTTATGAAATAAGTACTTAGCATTATTTCATTAGATATGCTTGAAAACTTTTCCTTGGCTTTAATGTTTCCGAGTAGGTAAATCTGTGTAGCTTTCTGTACCTACTATAGGTACTGTAACTTTTTAAAAGCCTGTAACTTTTGTATGTACGTGGATTGAATAATTTAAGTAGGTACATACACATATTGCATTAGAATAGGTGTAAACTAACTGGCTATTTGTAAAGAAGAAGGTTTAATCTGTGGGATGGATGTCCATTCCAGATACCATAACGTGTATATATTTTATGATAAGCTTTGTACATAAAATAGTTAGGTGCCTAGTCAACTAAAGTGCGTAACGTGCTAAGCTATTTTCGTTAAACTTATGTATTCGGGAATCAAAACGTTATCGTAGGTAATTATTTAAGGCCTTTTGTCTCGCGTCGTTTCTGTATTGCTTGTCGTTGGATTTAAAACGTGTCCCCAATTCCCCCTGGTTGTTAGTTTGGCTCGTGAAAGAGCTTGCGTACCCCTTTGTATTCCTGCAATGAACACTATGTATCATATAATTAATTAATTACTTACTATGAAATATCAATATCGTTATTTCTAAACTCAAATAAAATCTATCAACGATAAGAAAATTATGTATTGGATATGTAGTATCTAGTTATGAATCTAAAATTAAGTCTGACTGCTACACAAGTCTTGAGCATGTAAGCGATTATAATACTAACCCATGTTTTCTCGATTTTGTTTCGTACCATATACAATTAATTGATTAAAATTTTAATTAACAACACGATAGTTCCTCTTATTTTTGAGGCAAATTTACTGAAGGACTACTTTTGTTAGCTAATTCAAGATAAGCGTTGGTTTAAATTTATGTTACTATAATAGTAATAATAGTAACACTAATACTACTAATATGCTTATGAGAGCTTTGTAAGGAATGCGAGTCGTCTAGGACGGCAGCTTCTCTGCCAAGTCAAGTTATATCATTACAAAGGCCCTCTGTCGGGACATAAAGGAGCCGACTGACCGTCGCCGCGTGTATTTGGTACTAGATATTCTCCAAATATAGATAACCGAAGAATTAACCGATACTGAAGTAGTAATGGCGTACCATTACTACTTCAGTATCGGTCAAAGATTGTCTATGTAGCTGAGAATAAGTAAACATTACAAACAATACCTAAATCGTTTTTAGAATTGCAGAATATTTGTCAGTTCACAATTATGTTATCCTGTATCTACGTACTACGTATCTACGACTATAGAATACACTCGTAGGTTACTCGTACTAATTAGCCTATAAGGCTTTTTTTAATAAAGTTGGAATACCAAGTCAAAAAAATTACCATCAACTAATTTATTGTGGCCACAAGATCAGGAAGGCCTTACCCATTACCGGGGTCTGATTTGTCACGGTAGCTGATTCATTAGACGGGCATTAATCTTCGATGAAGGTGTGAGGCTAGAGGCAGGGGGACGGGGGGCGTGGGGGCGGTAAACCAACTAGCGCGGTGATAAGGCTTTACTTTGTTCAAGAAGCCGTGACGAGCTCCTCAAGGCATTGGGCTCTGAAAGCCCGACACAGGAATTTAATTAACCCAAATTTGTCCTTTTGTCTCAACAGTATCGAAGCGTAGTTTTCCTCAAAATGTTTGCCAATATGTGGTTAGCTGTTGAATGAGTTTCGATAAGAAAAAACAATAAGCTAAGTAATTCAATTGTCACTCTTAAAATCCATTAGCTGATTAATGGCTGCATTCAACGATCAAGTTCAAAGAGACATGGTCAAATGGCTCAAATTATAAATAAGTACGTATTCCAGTCGGATACTGTAAAGGTGCGTCACACGTAAAAGCAACGAATGAAAGCGGAATTTCAAAAATAGAATTTCGTTACCACAGACATGAAAAACCGCGATCATGTTGTTTCGACTATACGAGTTTTCGTTTTTAGGGTTCCATCCGAACGAAAATGGTGAGTAGTTATGTAATTTAAGTGTATTTCGATCTGAATGGCGTCTAGAAACACCATTGACATAGAATTTGGTTCAGTTAGAGGAACCAATTCCAGGAAAACAAAAAATTATAATAACAAATACTAGACGGTTGCCTATTTGGTTAGTCAATTCGAGTTCTGTTTGGATAATAAACATTATTATAATTACTATGTATGTAAAAGTCGTTTTGTTTAACTTGAAATTGGCCGTGTGCAAAAAATGGCCCGGGATATTTATTATTTCTTTATTATTGTTTGTAACTAAACATTAACTTCCCTATAGATATTAAATGGAACCATGGATTAATTTAATTAACATTATCAACACCATTACCGAATATGCGGTGGTTTCAACAACCGCATCGATAAAATTGTTATTGAAGCATATTAAATAGCTAAGAAATTTTACCTTATAAATATTTTCCATACAAACTTTGCCGCTAACCGCACCGCCTATTGGTTGAATTTCAAGGAATCCCTTCGTAAACGATGCCTACAATAAAACACCCACTCAAATTCTTACAACATCTTGATTCTTCAACTTCAATGTCTCACTAACTTAAGTAAAGTATACAAAACGTTTAATAAGAAACCTAATAAAATAAAATCATATTTGCTGATTGAATTAGTTATAACTGGTCAGTGGTCATGAGTGTGAATTCATGTACAGAATTTATAATTCCGTTCTATACAGGTGTCAGGTACCTATATTGATTCAATAATATGATAACGTATTGTACAAAATATACTATTTTACTACAGCTTTATGTAATAGTTAATACCTATATAATTTGCAAAACCATTCGAAATGTATGTTTTATTTTTTTATGTAGTGCTAATGATCTCCGAATAAAGAGGACACATAGACAAATGGACAACCATTACTAAATCATAAAAGTAAAGTATGAAATTCTACTTACAGAATCTTATAAACATGATTATAAAATATATGATAAGTCGCTTAATAGGTACCTAATAGTATTTGACATATAATTCAAAAGAGCTATAGGTATTATTGAATATTACTGATAGAAAATATCTCTGAAAGTGTCAATGATATTGGAAAGAAATCATAACTAACAGTTCCTTCCGGCCACTCGAGGCACGCACTCCGAATATAATGCAATTACGTGAGATGGATTGCTTCAGTTCGAACTGCGAGGAGGTCGTATAACTTCCTTATCTTCGCGAGGTACCCACTTTTATGTCGTCTTTATAAAAAGGGAATAAAAAATACGAGCCGAGCAAGTCTCGGGTGAACGTCTGTTGGGAACGCACTACGGAACGCCATCACACTGTAATTGTTGACATATTTTCATGCCCCAATACTTGGACAATATTTTTCAATGTAAAGACATTTCACACTTGCTTTAACGCATACGTCTAAATCAAAGTTTTTGTAGTATTGGATTACACTTCCACTGCACATTCTAGGGGCTTAACAATACACAACAACGCATCGAAAAATGAATAAATACAAATAGTTCTCGTTATTCTAGCCAGATTTCTGTTTTATATCCAGGTACACTGCGCATAGTTTTACGTATATTGAAATAAATATTTTGTAACTGGAATTTAGCGTAATTAGAAAAACAAACCACAGCTAATATCATCCTGTATTATTTTTCCTTATTATTTCCGACCCCTTTGATTACTTTGTAGGCTACCTACATGATACATTTGGGCCTTAAATGATAATTGACCCTGGCAACAATGAAAGCAAAAGCTACATTTTATTTACCAGTAGGTACTTAGTTAGTGTACCTACATTCCCCAAACTGGGAAAGAAAGTCCGCTCGCGGCGCTCCACGCGGGATCTCGTTACCTACTCTCGATTGAAATATTTCCGTACCAGCAGACACGTATCTTTATTTGTATACTTACGTCAATAAAGGAGTCACGCTTTTCCTACAGAACCTTATTGTATTCCCACAGGATAAGCGCTGTACTGTACTTACCATTTCCCGTTCAAAATGAATTCTTATATATATTTATATGCGTAACTACGTATGGTTACCGCTTGCGATTGTTCAGTCATGATCGCGTTTCCTAATTACATCGGGGCGCTAACTGCATTTGTGTTGATCGCCATTTAATATGATATCGCTATAGTTGGCAATAATAATCTATTTAGCAATTGCGGATGTCACCACTAAACTTAATTTAACCGATACCGTTGTAAGTCAAATTTATTGCCATGAATGTTTACAGCTTGATTTATGTCGAATGGTAGAGAGCATTAAGGAACATAATCGTTACTAGTTACGTTCGAACGTTAGTTACTTGATTTGATTTAAATCCTTTATATAACACAACAAATCTAAATTCTAATATGAGTAGAAAATAAAGTATGTTTCAGAGTAGGTATTTCGAAGTTACCTATGATGTCAACAAGAACACGAATACGTTACACTCCACGGAAATTGCACTATCTATTACTTGTAACGTCTCATGTAACGATCTTACTAAACAACAAATGTTCGTGGGTAAATGCACAACATATTTGAATGATATTACAACATTTGTACGGAACATGGAATATTGCGCTACTCGCAAACCAACAATTTAAATGGGGTCATTAGATTGTTAGTTGACAGGTGTAAATCTCACCTAATATCTACTACTATCAAATTTAAATGAATATATATTACGTAAAAATGTATCCAGAAGGTGAAAAAACACTTTAACTACAAGTACCTTAAGTACCGTACCTTAGTAGATATTACCAATTCTTTTTTTATTTGCATTATACAGAAACCACACACAAAAGCACAGTTTTGGAATCTCAAGTCCCGGTCCCAGATGCAGTAGCAAAAATGTATAAATAAACCATTAATAGGTATTTTTATAATAATAGCCATATCGTCGATCAATTTCTTTATGACTATCTTATACGTTTTAAAACTATGTATCTCAAAATAAGGATACATAGAGCTAATTTCAAAATTAAAAAATAACCCCAAATCGGAATGTAATCCTGTGTAGATTGGTCGGGCTCGGCTCGGGTAGCATAACGTGCTAATAGAGGTTGGTAAAACATGTACCGGATCGCGCTGGTGCCGTTCCGTGGAACACCTATTACGTTCTCATTAACGGTCATAGTGTGCCGCTTTACCCGCTCGTTAACAATGCCCTGCCAGCAAATTGTGCCTTCAAAATGAATTTAGGTGCACGATACGCCGGCGCCGTCCTCTTACCAATATCCATTAGTTACATTCCTTCATTATTACAAGTTCTCTAATGAAATGTCATACCCATACGCATACCACATACAAGGTCAATGTTCCTTTTGTATGATCAAAAAATAAAATTATGTTGGTAGCTCCTTTGTAAAAGCAAGAATCAGTTCAAAAAATTAAGACATTCCTGACTTGTTTAACATGACTAGGATAATAAGAACCGAGAATTATAATCAGAATACTTACCATAATTTTAATTAATCAAATCAATTCAACGATATTGTAAATAGCCGCTGTTCTGTAAAAAATACAACATTTCTTTTAATTAATGCAAAATTATTCTTAACATGTAGCATCAGAAAAGGTCTTATATTTAAAATGATGATTTCCTAACGTAATGTCTTAACGTAATGGCAGCCATTACGTTAAAGGAGTCGCAAGTTTTTTTTAATTTTTTGAAAACATTTGTAGGGCTAGCGAGGCATGGGCTTGCGGTTACATGAAAGCCCAGGAGGTAGTGCAAAATGTTCGATACCTCTTGGGAAAAAGTTTCATACTGTGCATTTTTATACACTTTTGCTGTTTATTTACATCCAATCCTCTTAACAGCTTGTATTAAAAGTAAAGATATACTACACATTTCGCTACCACAAGATTTATTAATGATAGTGAAGAAATTATCTTTTATCTCATATCATGTAACTAAATACAAAGTAATAATGCCTACTTAAAATATTGATATAGGTATTGATAGCAATATTTTAAATGATTAAAACGTGTCTATAATAAATCAATAACGACTGGCCTAGTCGTATTACTCTCGGTTAGCTTTATAAATGTTTTTAGTATGAGATAGCTAGGAACGTGAACTGAATGACCAAAACGTTATTCGTTCCATTGAAAATTAATACTGCGCCAACGAGCATCCCCAATATACCCACAATGGCACGAAATATCCTGAATGTGAATCGGATTTCCGTAATATTTTACTATTCTTTTGATAAATGCATTCCTGTATTATAACAGTCATATGTTCATATAATGTTGAATAACGATTTAATGAAAAATATAATTATCATCATGCGATTAAACCATTTACAATTATTATGTAAATGATGTAAAATTGTGCCGTATTAAGCAAAGCACGCTACTTCAATACCATGAATGTTTTAGTAGATATACAGGATCATGATAAAGATTTCATAACATAAGCCGGTGAGGAACGGGAAGCGGGCTATAGAAGCAAGACATTTCCAACCGAGGCGGTCAACTGTAACGTTAACTGTTTAAACAGGGACTCGTTAATGAGACCGCTCCCCTCGTGAAGTCACTCCCGAGGGAACGCGCCGGGGTCGTGGCTGGGACACGTCACAATTGGTAACGAGGTGGGATTATTGATTGAATCCATCATTCCCCGGCGAGTTGTCGTTATTAGTAACGTGACAAACGCTTTTGCATCCCAACGAACTCATACGACCACACTCGCCCATAATTCCAAGAAGCGGTGACAACAAACATCGTCTGATTGTATAACAGTTTAAACTATGCAACATGTTACACATTCCAGCTGTATTATATAAAGTTAAAACGAAAGTAAAAAGTTGAAATTTTCCATAATAAAAAATCGCATAAGAAAACTAATAAAATCCAAACGTAAGTAAATTCCAACATGATTCCAACACACTACTTACACAAGTAACTCGAGTACCTATTGTAAATATATAATTTATTACAACTTCTTCTATAATATTTTAATTCAACATAGCGCTGCAAAAATTTGATATTTTAATAGCAATGTACCCGCAATATGCCTGTACGAACGTGATAGCCTGTCAACTGCAGCTCTTCAGTAATCTGCTGAGATATAACCGTTATCTGACGCGATAGCTTTAGGTAATTACAAGTCCGATAGAGTTCACCCTCATACCATAGTTTGAGGCTAACCGCAAACTATACATGAGACCAGTTAATACAATATGAACAGACTTTACATAATTGAGAAAGTTTATGTAATATAACAATGAATTGTGCCTTACAAAATGTTGGATAGCCTTATAAGCAATTTCATGAAAAACTATGAATAGAAAGAAAGAAAGAAAGAAAGAAAGCATTTATTTGGACATTCACACAACATTACAGAAGCAAAAAAAATAATTAAAAAATGATTACAAAAAAACATATATATGCAAAATAACATATATATGAATAAAATCCTTGTCCTTGAACACGCATGTTTCAGGTGTGAGTGAACGAAAGCCAAAGCTTTTTTAGGTACACCGCACAAAGCCTTATCCATTATCGCATAGACGGTACTGATTTGTCACGGCAGCTGATTCATTAGTCGAACATTAATCTTATGGCCTGTAACGTTGTTACGATGCCACGTTTCTAAAATTGGTAGAGGTATGGCTGAGGTTTAACGTAGGATTCCTCTTAATTATCCTCTCTGGGGCACGTTGAGGGGAATTCTGGTTGCAAATAACGTTATGAATAACTATTAAAATGCATACTTTTATATGACTGATGAAAAACTACTTTTTTTGTAGCACGTTTCGTAGCACTTCGTAGCATCGTAGCTGAAACGTTGACAAATTGTTAGGAAGATCATTTCGTTCGTGAGTGCGAAACATGACAACGGAATTATCCGTCTATAATTAATTCCGTCCTGTACCTATAGACTGGTCAGAGACCAAATGCAAGCCCTTAATAATAATAATTATTATTATTATTATTAATAGCCTATTAGATAAATAGTGTTCTATAATTCCGATTTTAATGCACTTTTGGTCTGCTAAGCTGAAACAGCCGGGATGAGAAAATAAAATACAGAATTATAAAAATGAACGAATAATTATGTTTTCATTGAAATATAATTATAGCCCTTGTTATTAATTATTGAAACAAAGTATAGCTTTTTACCATACGTAAATAATTTAAAATGTATACCCCTCATAATAAGCATATATTATATCGGTCATATTTAATTATTGGTTACCGTATTTTAATAATAATGAATAAAATTATGCCATTTCATTCTTTAAAAGTGATACAGAAACAGACACACACACATAAATACAATAAGCACCGAGAGCTACAACAATAACGTTGATACCGTGCTCGTGCAAATTCTCGTAAATTGTCATTATTCCCTAGGCTTCCATCAATATTTCATATGCGAATATTTCTAGGCCAATTAGGTTCTCGGCATAAAGTGTAGTAAACAATGGTATATGACAATCGTTGTACCGTGGGCAGAAATATTGTTATGCCGTTGGGAGTGATTTCTATTCCCACCTGAAGACAGTGCCTATGGTGAAAATATCCACTGTCGTGGAAACCATTTTTCTTGACGATGTATTTTTACTGAACACTAAAGCTTAAGCATGACCTTCGCCGCGGCGTTCGACCTCACTAATATTGAGCTGTCAAACGCTATGTAGGTATATCAGATTTATTAACGTGAATGAGAATTGATCTAGAATATTATTATGTATAGTTTAGTGTTATATATTATATAGTAATATTTATATAGTGAAGGTAGATAACCTACAACATTACATACCCATTTTGCCGTGAGAGTTTCATGAGGTACGCGTGACGCAGCTCCGGACAAAACTACTTTTCTATAGGTCATGCAATGCTATCATTAGTGTAGTCTGAGAGTTCCATTTCTGAACGATGAAGACAAAACAATATTGATATTGGTTAATGGAAAAATGGCGTGATAGAAACGAATTACTATGAAGGAAAATTGCCATTTCCTTGCTATTTTCTATCTGGAGCTTCTTATTTATAATCTGAGTTGTAACATTATAGTTCACTTGATATAACAAGATGTTTATGTCATTAAAATTGTATTAACATGAGTAATAGCCACTGCGTTGAATGTACTACACACTCGTAGGTATATGTATTCTAAGTAAAAATGTTACAGTGAAAACCTGAGAACGGTCATGGTTTTAAAAAGATTCGATTGTGCGTATTATACTTATTCAACGAATTTTAATTTTGAACTTGAGTAGCATCTTTAAAATTTTAAGAAAAGCAAATATTTCACTGTAGCACATTTCAAAGATACATCATACGGAAAATATCTACCCAATATATCAATACTTAAATATATTATGTATAAGGATATTCTATTACATCATCCAATAAATTTTGAATAAGAATAGGTTTGCGTTTTGGTCATTTAGTATGATTTAATGGGCCGTTATTCAAATATGGCATATAAATCGCAATGTGAGGAAGCTACAATGGTAAGACAATTTAACCCTACGCACTTCATAAGCTTGGTCGAGTTCTTTTCACATTGAATTTTATTTTATGTTATTTACACCCTAAAGTTTAAACAGAACGTCGTATTTCTATGGAAATAGTATGTAGTAAGACTGAAGTAGGTAATAGGCAATAGCCAAGTTTAGAATTAAAGTTGATTGGAAAATAATGTTCTTTACATATTTATTCGGTGATCGTAAAATCATTTAGCTTATTACAAATCATAATCAATTATTCATTATGTCATTTATAAAGATGGATCACATAGTGTGATGGATGATTACAAGAAAGATAAGTATACAGACTTGTATAGACACCGTATGCCGCTATAATTA
Source organism: Thyatira batis (assembly GCA_905147785.2). Taxonomy (NCBI): domain Eukaryota; kingdom Metazoa; phylum Arthropoda; class Insecta; order Lepidoptera; family Drepanidae; genus Thyatira; species Thyatira batis. Next base: position 6,000,132 of record LR990496.1, on the reverse strand, counting down.
TTCACACTTCTCTTCGACGGTGTTCTCCTAAGATCACCGTGTGAGGGGGATTAAGTGCCGCCCATATACAGCTGCGTCCTGTCGGATAAACATAATTTACTAACGACATCTGCCAACGCTAACTTAATAATGCTACAAATTACGCCTGCCTACATAATTGTATCGCGGTGGCTTACGACAAAACAAACAATTTGGCGTAAGCAACTAGATAAAGTGCGATTGTTTTTTTTAGATTATAGTTGATAGGTTTATAGCTACGCTCACTAAGTTTGGCGATTTGAAAAGAACAAGGTAAGCAGTCCTCCGCCCGGCAGAGATTTATATCCGTACAATGGACTAATCCGCTGACGATGGGATTGCGAAGGACACCTGCTGCTCACCAAATGGATCCTGTTTTTCGGACAACACATTTTTTTTCTAAGACCATCAACTAAGTATTTATATAAACTGTTTATTTAGTATTTCACTAAAATTAAACCAGTGGTGTATTAAATATAATTTTGATGTTGGGTTGGGCCGAAAATAATTCTGATAATATGACTAAGTCATATGAAAAGCATTGCGACTCGACAGCAACACGTGTGACCTGCGCTGCGGCTCGCCACATCCACCCAAATTGCTCCATGAACCCGGCCCATGCGGTGCTCAACGGTATATTAATAAAATTTTGATTAAGCGATAATCGTTATATAAAATTGGAGTGTAAAAAACATTATATTTTTATCATCAAAATAACGATAACTAGACAGAATCATCACCATAATTGCTCATTCTGATCAGATAATACAACACGTAGAATTGATAGCCACTATTATGTTATTCATTTCATACAATGATTTATTAGTAGGTAGATTTAAAAATGCCTTAATACAATATGTTCACTCATCGTCGGCTTTAAAATAAGTTTTGATTAAAAATAATTTCAAGTCATAAATTTGTGTAACTAAAATAACACCAAAGCGTAAAAACTTTTAAGTTATTGTTCGTCTGAGCTTAATAACAATGCTACAAGATACACAAATTACGCTTTCATAAATAAATATGTACTCAACAAGCGTAATTACAAACAGGCATTTGCTGAAACCAAGTTCGCTATATTACTTTCCGGTTTGTTTAATGATCATTAGCATCAAATCCGTTCGAGAAAATAAACAATAAGAAAAAATATATAGCCGGAGATATTATTATAAAACCATGTGATGACGGATGCCTGAGAAATAAATAGTATTTATATCAAAATATTTAACCACTATCATATTTATTAAGTTGAATGATGAAAAACAAAATACACTGTCACAACAAAAAAAACTTCAGTGATTCATGTGTACATATTTGCAAATAGCAAACCTATTCGATTGCGTTATACTTGATCAATCAGATAGAATGGCGTTAACCGAACACTATGCGCAATTGCTTCTCGAAACAAAGACACTGAATTAGTGTCAAAAAAATATGACTACATCCATGAAAAAATATAAACCATCTAATGTACTAATGACATGTTAGTAATCCATTGAACTCTCGTGGGAAGAAACGCCGGTAAAATTATTAAATTCGAGTATTTCCGCTCGCAGTTAAAGCGAACTTTGAGAGTGCTCTGAATATTAATACACGGGTCAGGCCGAAATTAATTTATACGAACCGACCAACCTCTGTTTTACTGGAATTTTCTATTTCAAAATTCCTTTTGCGTTCAATTTCAAAATAACAGACCAATTGATATTTTTAAATCAAGGGTAGGTACCTACCTACATAATATTGATTTTATTGGAAAAGGTAATGCAGAATCAGTAACACCGCGATCATGGTACATGCAATATCGCCGAATATGAAAACAAAAATAATAATAATAACTAATACCTAATTAATATCCGGGTCATAGGTTACATTCGACCAATTTTATCGCAATATAAGCTAAACTTGTATTTTTGTAGTAGCCAGATAGCTGATGTGCAAACCAAATGTATGTCATGAATGAGATTCCAACCCATGACAATAAGCATTTTAGTCAGTGATTTAACCCTCACACCAACCGACCAGTTATATAGCTAGCCCGGAAATGATGATACCTACTAGAAGTGTATGTTCAAACTGAACTAAATTTATATGGTACTATGTAAGAAGATACAAGTTACATTTACAAACGTTATGTTACATATAAAATGGACAAACATTTGCTTTTGGGAAATGTAATATGTTACGATTAATTGAATTAAGAAATAGTATCTATTAACTTACATAAATTAACGGTATTTATGGTAGATATGATTTCTAATTATATCGTGTAGCCTACAACGCTAAAACGTTCGGTATAATAACCCAAAGCAGTGCACTTGATAGGTTATCAAGGTAAACTTCAACGTGCTGCGCAATTTACTCATGTAATATTAATACTGAGCATTTTCGTGCACGCCATTATGCACGGTAGGTAATAGATAATATTGTAAAATCGACTTTTATGAAATAAATATATAATGTACTTCATTAAACTGAAATATGAGGAATCACACATTTTTAATTTCAAACGAGCGGCTTATTACATAATATATAAAGTACCGTGCAGGAGTATGTTTGACATCCATTACTTTGGTACTACATACTTAGACAGCATTCAAAACATTACATTATTAACGAATATCTGATATACCTACGTCTAATAACAACAATCCACCTTCTACGTCCTACCACGACCGAACTAATGTTTTCACCAGATTGTCAAATAACCTTCTTCATGTCAATTAGGATATACATTCAATATGTATCACACTTGTCTTCACTCTGACACACCCTTGTTTCCCATTCAAAGTACGAAAAGAGCTGAAGCGCATAACTTGTAGCAGTGTATGTGCGTGCCCAATTACGCCAACACAATTGATTGTTCGAAGGGGCGTTAAGAGGAGAATCGAACGGCAAAAAATATATGTTTAAGTATCGAATATTTTAGTTCAATAGGTTAAAAGCAGAAAACATTAATTTATAAAGATAATAGTCCAAAATCTGGATCCACATGAGAAGATACACAATAAAATTATTAACTTAAATTTTAAATGACTATATAATATGTACCTACAACAACACAGCCTAAGAATTCCAAATCTTGGTTATTCATCCAAATATTATCAGTATCTACAAGTATAAAATTATCCATATAATTTACGTCACATCGGGTTCATGTAATGAGAATAGGTATTATTCCATCATCAATCATCGGATCGCCTCTGAGCAGGTGGATTGTCTGTAGCAGGGAGGAGACGAGCTCATATGCCATTATGTCATCTCATACCCCTAACATCGTGGATCAAATATGCTCCCCGCACTCTTATCTTTAACAACTTCAAAATCTTGTTATAGATTTTTGTTTATAACTTTATATTTAATCGAATAATATTTACCTACACACTATCTGAATAAGCAGGTCGTAATTTATTTTATATCTTTTCTTTAATTTCAACACATTTTAATTATTTATTTCACCGAATTTTTTAAATGGATGTGGCATGTAATAAATTAATTCCCAGTGGTAAATAACATTGCCAAGATATGGATGAATGATAACTGCACAGGTAAATTACCGAATCAAAGAGTCACAAGGGAGACGAGAGCTGGTAATTGACAGTGGTTGTATCAGCGCTACAAACTTTTTATTACGTCATAAACACGAGATGAAATTATATCCTAACGACCCAATAAACGGGAAAAACTCCTCTCAGCTACCCGTTATTACATGAACGGAAAGGTTCAGCTCCGTATTTGCCCGCCAGCTATATTTGTATTTATGTTATTAGGTACCTTAACCAGGTACTTATTGACCTCTTTATAATATCAAGGATAACGCGAGTGTTGATCCTTTTATTATTGCTTAATTTATTGGTTGGCCGGAGCGCGTTAACTTACACAGTATAATTGGATTTATCTTGCGCATCATTACACCTTATTGCTCAATATCATCGAATAGCGAACGACGCGCTCGAATCAGTTGTCGGCTCTAGCAGAAGCTCCCAATTAGCATTTAATTTAGTTTTTATACCTCATTTCATTTCGATGCTGAATAATAGCGAACGAACCTTGTCAAGGAGGCTTTCACAGTAAAACAAAACCTTTGTTTATTTTCTTTATCATTTGCCGCGTAAAATGCAGCATCTAAGAGCAATTACTCTTGGCAAATTAAAACCCGATCCTTAAAAACAACACTGTGCCTTATCTCCACCACCGACCTACAAAACAAGCACAGTAAAAATACGTTGTGCTACAGTATTAGTAGTGGATAAATAATAAATATCCTGGGACATAAATAAACAAAAAGGTAACTTACGGCAGATCTAGTGCTATGTGCAACATAGATAAACAAATAATATAATCCACGGTAATTATAAAAATACACCCTTTTAAATTGATTAAAATTACCGCCATCTTGAGAGAATCTGAAGTTTAAACGCTACGCGGCTGCTCACAGACTGACTTCAAGACAAACTTTCCTAGCGCCAGAGAGTTACACAACTCTTTAAATGCACAACGTCTTGTTGGAGTTGCAACACTCCACTTCGAATCTCTTTTTACTCACCAACCAACTGTTTGTAGGTCTATATCTGCTCTACAAACATTTCAATCGAACCAACCCTTAACGCCAATTAATATACTTAATACTAGCTTTTGCCCGCGACTTCGTCCGCGTGGAATAGTTACTTTGGGCTAACGCTAACTTTCAACTCGGGACTTCGTTTACGTAGAAGGATGGCTTCGCAGAGCTAACTGATGACTGCACGCCCGCGCCGGCCCAGCACATAAGGTGCGCGCGGTACTTGATCATTATTTTGCTGCGATGTTATTTTAAATTTGCGATATCTTCTAAAATATTCATTGAAATCGAATGCTGTAAATGGCAATTTTGTTTTAAATTAAATACTTGTGATGAATAACGTATTTATTTGGATAAGGATTAATATTATCATTATAAAACACCTTCACAAAAAATGCTTCATTTTCGCACAAATTTGATTGTGATAAAAATGGTTATAGTGAGCCAACCTTAATAGATAGATATATACAATCGCGGACTTTTTTTTAGAACTTTTAAAGGGGACCAATTCTGTAATACATCATTTTAGCGTAACTATAACCGTTTACGCAGCGTACGCAGCGGAAGCTCACTAAAGGAAATAAAACTCCCGATTTTGAAACATTCTTCCTTGGTACTCCGCTCCTATTGGTCGTAGCGTGGTAATATATAGCTTATAGCCTTCCTCGATAAATGGACTATCTAATACTGAAATATTTTTTTTTATCGGACCAGTAGTTCTTGAGATTAGCGCGTTCAACCAAACAAACAAACTCTTCCGCTTTATAATATTAGTATAGATTTCATTTTGAACTTGTAACTAAGATTTATTTTGAGAAATTGTATAAATAAATACCTACTTAAGTAAAGGTAATATGAAATCGAAAGGAAAAGCTTATTTCCTACCTTCCTTTTTACCTTAAAACCTTAAAAATGAAAAGATGTTGTATTTCTAAAGCAAATGAATGAAAAAAAACACTAGGCATAAAAATAATATAAAAACTGCAACCACCTAGTTTTCGTATAAAATTAAAACCACAATTAATTGGTTACAGGCCACCAATCAGATTAAAATATTTATCGTCACGAAAAGCAATTTACAGAGTTCGCCACAGCACAATACACGTCAGGAACAGCTTGGATCTGCAATATCTGGTTGAGGTAGGAAACGCTGCACATTTCACGTCGAAAATAATTCCAATCGTATTTTATTTTAAAATAATATTTATTTTCCGTCACTTCCTGTTGATTTTTATAAAGGTTACCAACATGTATTGTAAAAAAGGAAAATGAAAATTGGTAAACCTGTAGGTACATTTGATATTATCAACTTTTGATTTCTGTTCTACTCGTTACTATTTCTGTCTCAGTGTAAAATTAGTTTATTTGAAAATAGGGTATCAGAGAAAGATACTCGTACAGTGTCGAACGATGGGCATATTTCATTTCATTTCATAGAAAGCGCAAAATTATCATGGTATATACAAAATTGACTGATTCTATTGACAACCTTTATTGTGTTTTCTTAACAAACAAAACCTTGAACCTTAAAAATCACTATAGCCGATCACAAAAGAAAACGAGGTAAAGGTAGAAAGGTAAGAATTTATTTTCGTTTTTATATCCTAATATTAAAGTAAGTTATATTAGGATATAAAAACGAAAATAAATTCTTTGTTACAAATTGACATCTTAAAACGACCTATAAAACCTGGGATCTACAAGATCTTACCGTGTTTCAAATTCAAGGGAAGAGGAAAGCAAACTCGGGTCTCTGATTTGCATTGATCGGTTATAAATTGATTCATTTACCTATAGATGAGATTATTCAGATCTATTTCAGCCCCGCTCTAGCTGTTACGAAACTGACGCCGACAACATTTTGAAACAGCGCGAGTGGAAGTGAATAGAGCGCGAAAGCGACGCTCCTATTTATCTCGACTTAGATAATTCCCGCTGAACTGACGTGAGATGAGGGTAAACATCTTGACGTGATTAATAGTAATCCTCAGTAGTTTAATAGTGTAAGATTTAGTTGTTTGAATAATATTATCCAAAATGGCGAAGGCGGTAATTTGGCGAGTCAACCTTTTGTATATTCGCGGTCTTTGAAACATTTATTTGGCACGTAGACAAAAGGAAAATAGCAGTGTGTTATTTTTAAGCGCTAAAAGGAAAACTAACATTGCCGCCGTTTGCAGGTAAGAGTTCAAACAATGCGCTCCGTTCTCGTTTTGAAACGTGGAAAATTCGTATTATTAGATATTTGCTAACAAAGAGGTGAGGCGAAGCTCGCACCTGCGGCGGACAACTCTGCCTATTTTTGTGGGCTCGCCTCGGTATATCCTTTTTTTTTTTTTTTTTTTTTTTTTTTTCCCAGGGGAATCCTCATAGGATACCCGGCAGCTCCGGGGGGAGCCGCCGGGTTATGTGGAGACTCACCGGCACAGAAGGTGCCGGTGCCTACCCACTAAACCCCTGGGGTTCCATTGACGCCTCGGCGCCGTGTGGCGGGGCTGCGGGACACGCGTAAGCCTTACAACCGCATGCCCCGCCGGCGCTGCTCGGCCTCCCAAAAATACTGCTGGAGGCCGAGCCCGTCTCGGGGGGGCGGGACTCACGATGCGAAAACGCATGCGAGTCCCGCCCCCCTCTCAACTTCACCGGAGATGCCCATGGAACAAATGGGCATCTCCGGCATGGGACCGTTGGCGTGGGCGGCGGATCCCCCGATCCGCCGCCCCGGTCCCCGGCGTTACGGCGGCAACCGGCCCGCGAAGGCCTGTCGTCGCCTACCGCGCCTGCGGCGGCGAAGCGGGAGAGAGTTGACGTCGTCCTCTCTCACCCGCTCCGCCGCCTCCTTCTGCGACATGACTTGGCCGCAGAAGGTTGCGGCCGCCTCCCAGGCCTCCTCGCTGCCCACCATGGCCCTGATGAGGGCCGGCAGCGAGAGGTCTGCGCCGACCGTCGCGGACAAGGCGGTGCGAGGAGTCGCCCAAGCGGGGCACTCCTCGCGCGTATGTACCGCCGTGTCCGAGACGCCGGCCCCGCAGTGGTGGCACGTCTCCGTGGGCTCTCTGCCCGCCACCCGGCACAGGTATCGCCCGAAGCAACCGTGCCCGGTGATCACCTGTGTCAGGTGGAAGGTGAGAGCCCCGTGCTCCCGTTCGAGCCACTCCTTCAGGAGTGGTCGAACGGCGTCCACCACATCCCGGCTCGTAGCCGGGTTCTCGAGTCGGGCCGTCCACTTCCGGAGGAGAACGCTGCGAGCGTCCTCCCTCCAGCTCGCGATCTCCCGCGGATGTGGACGGCCCCCGGCCTCCTTCGCTCGCCAGTACACCGCGGCGAGTACCTCGGCTTCGAGGTCCCACGGCGGCGTACCGGCGAGCACACACGCGCCGGCGCACGACACGGTGCGATACGCTCGGACCACCCTGAGCGCCATGGCGCGCTGCGGACGTCGCAGCGCAGCCTGGTTTCGGGCGCTCAGGGCCCCGGCCCATATCGGCGCTCCGTAGAGCGCCATGGAGCGTATCACACCGGTGTATAGGCGCCGGCAGGCCCTCCCTGGGCCCCCCACGTTGGGGAGGATCCGTCCCAGAGCCCCGGCGGTGGCCATCAGTCGCGGTGCCAATCGCCCGAAGTGCTCCTCGAACCTCCATCGGCCGTCGAGAACGAGTCCAAGATATTTCATCGAGGACCCGACGGCGATGGAGGTTCCGCCCACCACTATGGCGGCGCCCGGCGGTGGCCCGCGTCGGGGCCCATGGAACACCAGGGCCTCCGACTTATTGAGGGCCACCTCGAGCCCCAGGGCACGGATCCTCCCCACCACCTGCGCCACAGCAGCCGTGGCGAGGAGGGAGGCTTCACGATAGGTGCTGCCGCGGGCCGTCACGAGGGTGTCGTCTGCATAACACACCAGACTGACCCCTCGCAACATTGCACCGCGCAGCACCCAATCGTAGCCGATGTTCCACAGGTGCGGTCCGAGGACCGACCCCTGCGGAACACCGCACGTCATCTCCCTCCTCCCAGGGCCGCTGCTGCCCTCCCCCCTCGGGAACACTACGTCCCGACCGACGAAGTAGTCGGCGATGACCTCCTGGAGGTACTGCGGTACGCCGTGGTACCGCAGTCCCTCTTTGATCGTCTCCCAGGGTAGCGTGTTAAATGCGTTGCGGATGTCTAATGACACCGCAAACAACACGCCCCCCTGGGAGACGGCCCCCTCGGCGAGGTCCCTGACCCGCGCCACGGCATCCACGGTCGACCGACCCCGGCGGAAGCCGAACTGCGCGTCGTCCAGTCCCGGATCCATGGACTCGACGAGGCGCCCAGCGAGCACACGCTCGAACAACTTGGGCACCTCGTCGATTACCACCACCGGGCGATACGACGACGCCTGTCCGGCCGGGCGACCGTCCTTCTGCAGAAGGACGAGTCTGCCCGTTTTCCACCGCCGGGGGAATCGACCCTGCCCCATGCACGCGGAGAACAGGGACCTCACCCTTTCGCCGAGCTCCTCCAGCGCAATCGCTAGGACGACCCCTGGCACACCGTCGGGGCCCGGGGCGGTTCTCTTAGACTTGAGTCTGAGAATCGCCGCCCCGAATTCGCCCTCCGACACCGGTGCCGGGGAAGTGTCCGTTCGCGACTGGCTGGAGGAGGAGGCGGAGGTCATCGCCGGCGGCACCCATGTACCCCGAGCGGGGAATAGGGTGCCGACCACTTCGTCCACCAGTGCCCCGTCTAGACTGACCGTCAGCGGGGGAGCCCAGGGCCGTAGTTTGTTACGTACGGCCCTGTAGGGCCTCCCCCACGGGTCACCGTCGAGAAGCCTCGGTATATCCTACATCAACTTTGCCATTCGGGTTTCCAACCTAGGTACCTATGGAGGTATAATTCAAGAATTTTGTATTAAACTAGATAGTATAAAAATACTTAGTCTAAGACAACCTACATTTCCAAATTTTAAGTTTCATTTCCAATCCATTAATTTCTAATCAAGGTATAGGTAGGTACCTATATTAGTTACCTATAATGAAACTTTAAAACATAATCATACCTACACATATTTGTCAGGTATCATATAATCCACAATCTTACTATGTTACCTGATTATGTGAAGACAGTGAAAAGTACACAAAGCCTAAAATTTTTTCTTAAGTTCTCAACTGCAGCGGCTGGACCCATATGCCAGGTTCTACTAAATTTCCACCATTCAAGCTCTAGTTTGTTTTCCTTTAGCATAAGTCGCTCATTGTAAGATTTAAATTCGTGAATTCGTGACCTTCACCGCGGCATTCTATGTCATTACTACTGAGCTATCATCGCTCCAACTACTACGACTTATGTTTTGACAGAGCGTGACAATGTTACTAAACACGCACAACTCACATTATTTGGTACCTATTTAGTACCAAATAGACAAATGTACCTATACAGTCTACTGTATCAACACATCGTTACTGACATCCGTATGTTCCTTAGGTATAGTTAGGTAATGTCAGTTTCACGCATATAAAACGCGTATAATATTTATTATGTAGGTAATATGCAAGGTAATAAGATTTTCGTTACTACATTCTCCTCCTACGCTTCGTGTCAGGTAAACGTGCCTATCGGAAAGTTGACCCTTTCTCATATAACTTTATAAGTATGTCGCCGATTCACAAAGCGAAAGGTATTGTAGTATGAAAGTGTGAAGCACATATAGCGTATCGGCGGCGTCCTTATACGGAATTTTCAAGGTGGTTATGGTAAATTATCTTTGTAATACTTACATACGAAGTGTCCCATATTTTTTTAGACCGAATACGTTACATTAGACGTGAACGGTAGACACGTTAACTATATTATGAAAATAAGTAACATTTAATTTTATTAACCCTCCTGACAAAAATCGGCCGCCAATATGTTCTAGCGGCTACAATTCCCTTTTAGGCTTTATGTGCTATATTATCACTTACCTGCCATACTGAGTAGTGTGTGTGAGAAAACTGAGTGTGAAAATCAACTTATTATGTTCAGTAAAAATAAACCAAAAAATCTTTATACAGAAATAAAACACTATGAAAGATAGTTACCTCCTTACGTACCTACCTGTCATACATAACCGAACATCATATAACTTATTCACACCTTGACATTTAAGTTTTTTTTCTTTTCCTTGCCTTCCCGAGACCTCAAAGCTTATGAAATTTTAATTATGTAGTCCAATAAAGGTAAGTAGGTAGTTATAACATAGATATATAAAAAAATAAAAGAAGAAATTGAATTATAATAAGCCCTCTAGCATGTTTTCAAACCAAGACCTTAGTTTTTTTACAAATATAATTTGTAGTAGTAAGTGCAAAGTTCACCAAAGAAGTACCTAAGTACCTACTGCCATCTTATATACCATAAAAAGTTTCCTTTATTGTTTATTCATAAATAAATGATTCTGATTCTGATTCTGATTGTTGTGGAGTATTTTACCGTTTGGCCAAATATGTAATGTGACGCTAAAATTAAATAACATTTTGCGTTTTTATAACATGGTAATTGTATTTGTATTACAAAATTACGGGTTTGTATGTAAGTACTTGTCAGCACAGGTGTCCCAAGTAGCCTCTATGACCACAATAACGGGATCGTGGTCGGCCCTCGCCCTACCTGCTATAATTAGGGACGTAACTTAAAGTACTTATAAACACATAAGTCCCATATTTCCTATTCAGTTTGGTAACCTCGATACCTTAATATATAACATGAAATTCTATATAATTCCAATTAAAGTCTTCATTAAGGGGCAAATAAAGTTATGTTCAGTTTTAAAGTTTAAGTACCTATCTACAGACGCTTAGATCGTGTCGTGGTTCAAGTGTATGTAACATACATTAAATTATGTTCTTATGGTTGTCTTTGGTACATAGGTTTCCAATATAATCATAAAACAACAATAATAAAAGTGATTTCGAATAAATATACGAAAATATTAGCATCGGCATAAAGAAGGCATTATTTGCGCCATACTTACCTACACGTGTCTAAATTTTCGCAATTCACACTTAAGTAGATTGAAAACATACACTAGGCAATCTTAACAGAAAAAGGTTCTTGGAGCTTTTGTTTCGTAATAATCGAAAAAAAATCGAGATCCTGAACGTGATCTAGCAGGATTTGCTGTTACAGCAAAGCCGTTCTTATTTCTTCTTTTTGCGAAAAAACAGAACAGACCCTCGTCAAGGTGGATTTGTTAACTAAAAACATTTACCATTTGCTTTTTATGTCATGCCGCGACACCTGATCAAGATTCGCGACCATTGAAAATAGCTGTAGACATGGGATTGTAAATCGTTTGCAAAGATCATGTCAACTATGGTTACGAGAAAGAAACTGTAACAAAATATTATTGCTATACTACATTTTATGTAGAATCGCACGTATATGCACATACAAATGTATTAAACCTTTAGACGCTTTTCTCTATAAATTATTTACTCTTTTCATCTTACTATAATCAAGTCAGTCCTAGTGGTGCATGCAAGATATATTTTTTGTAAACAGTAAATATTATTAGGTATATGAAGCTACATCGCATATAATTTTTTACTTAATCTGTCCAAAATCTCGTTGCTTCTATACAACATTCTTGTAGAAAGTCAGTATACCTATCTACCTCCAGATGACTTGTCAAAACACAAACCCAAATTAGAGGCTTTTTCGTTTACAAATCTCCCATGACAAGGGTTGCCCTCCGGCAATTCTAGATATCCACATAGCATTGTATTCACGATATTGCGTAGGCACTATACTTACCTCTGTCTGTTTTACGTGGAGTAAGCTCCCTTGTTTCATAACACGTTATTTGTTTACCTAGCACAATCATTGCGCCGTTATCACCCAAAGATCAAGGACGCTAAAGCCGCTCTTTGAACGTTTCCATCCGGATTCTCTTTAGTTATAACATCCAAAAGTCAAAACAATTTGCCACACTAACCACTCACAGCCTATATATAATGCTGGCTCTGAATCTATACCCATATAAGGTGATCAGTTGGGATAAAAATAATCCAACGGTTAGGAAGGCAGCCATAGATTATTTAAACATCCGGATCAATCGGGCAGTTCAAACGTAAGTAATTGAGTGACAAATATTCGGGAGGGAAAGCTTTATACGGACGACAAACGCATTGGTAGAATATAGCTATTACATAGGATGTACTATTATTACCTTTATTTCACGGATAAAAATTCATTTTAGCTTTTCCACTTGTGCAATAGTATTGATTAGTGCATTTTTTGGTTCAAAGATATATATATACCTATATTGGTGCCATAAATACTTACTACAACTAAGTACCTATACTATATTTTCAGTCTTTTAGATATGACTTAGTGTGTCACGTATGTATAGTGTATAGATACACGCAATATTTAGGAATGTCATGCCTTCACAAAGACGTCGTAAAGTTCGTCCAGAGGCAGATAAGAAAGTTGCGAGTGGCCCTCGTCGCTGCCACCCGCGATAAACTCTGAATATCCATCATACTTAATTACCTTACTCTTTTAACAGTTTAGAAACTCGCTGAGAGTAAGAATTAACGGACTCTTGTCACGTCTCTCGCTCGGCCGTTTCAGTGTGTCTCAACCATAAAGGTCTCAACAATACGTTTAAAGTCAATAATTAATAAATTACGCACCATAGTACTATATGCCGTCATTGTCTTGATTGATTCTGGTAATTAGTTTATTCGCTAGTTTCTGCGTGTCGACTCCCGCGCGTCAATCGTTGGTTATCTGCAGCGGTCGACACAAGATGAATGACTCCTCCTTTCACACAACCGCTACTAACGAAACTATCGAAACCAGTGGAACACTGGTTTTCGCATTAATTTTTAACAATTAGATCTGTATACGTTAAGGCGAAAGACAATTTTTTTTTATGACAAATGGTCAAAGAGCCGTAAAAGAAACAAAACGATATTAAATCAAGCTAATTTGAGTCCGTAGAAGTTCAACAATCCATCACTCGTCATAATTACTTGCTACAGTTACCCGAGCGAGAGTCCATCTCTTTGATTAAGTATATTAATTACAAATTTTCTTAGATATGCTTGTTTATATAACAAATATACAATCTAGATTTCTTTATTGAGACTACCTTTGGTCTCACTGTATTATTCGCACATTCACCATCCGCTTTGTGAAGATACGATTCCCAGTTAACGGAGGAAAATATCTACTTCCCAAAATATGCTATAAAACCTTATTACCTACCTTTTCTCTTTATATATAAATTCCACAAATAAAACAACGTATTCAAAAGTATTCATTAAATAGTTACATAGTTAGATAACTAGCTGGCGCTTACGTTCCCAGCATGAACAGATGCTTAGGTAGGTACGTAGGATGTTCAGTTTTAAGAATATATATATTCAGATTGATAAATGCATATTGTTTGTACTGGAGGAATGAAATAATAAAAACGTAGGAAAGGCACAAATTTGACATACAAGAAAATCAGGATGTTGGACATCCGTCAGACAAGAGGCGCACACAAACTTTGAACGGTAACCGGATTCACTAACGAGTCACTGCACGGTTGAGAGCGAGCTTGACACAAGCGCTCGCTTCAATTCTTTTTAAAATAAAACCACATTGATTGTTATCAAAACATTTTAGAGTAAAAGTCAAAACTATTCAGTTGATGGTTTAAGTACAAAAGTAATTAAATCATTCTAGGTCATTAGATTCAGCAAACAAACAGAAACACCGTTCGTTTGAGTTTCAACGCAAACGAACGCTCCGCATAACCCATTGTATGTTTTGTTGAGTCCTATTGTACCGTTATCGGGTGCACGCAGCGGTCGCAGTTTAGACTTAACGAATTATCTGGCCGGTTGTCAGTGCCTATGAAAGCCAATTGTGAATAATGGAGCGGTGAATTTATAATCATGTGCCGTAGTGTGCAGACCAATGCTGCATGCCTGGCCAGCCGGGGCCAGGGGTAGTCATCATTGCCGAGCTAGCCGGCGAGGCGGCGGCGGGGCACGGCGACGGCAGGCAGCGAGACTAGCTGCACGTCCGCTTGACCGCCCTCATTGAATACCTAAGCCATTTTGACTTATATTTACTTAATTTTCTTTCTAAAGCTGCGTTTGCAAGTTTTATACCAACAAGATTTTATTCATCTTTGGTTATATTTTTATCTTTTCTTCTTATTTATCGGTACGGCCCTATTATCGTATTGGGATATGTAGAACGGAAACACACGCAGCATCGACGTCTGGCCACGGAATGGCCGGATATTGGCTACCTCACTCGGATTGACGGCTCCTTTACCTTCATACGGCCACCCGCTGACAGTCAAGAGTCCCATCTCTTAAATCCAAGGTTTTCTTCGTACTTGGTACAAAAATACATATCGTCGGGGATAATAGGCGAGAAGACACATTAGGTAGTTAGGTACATTTATTATAGTAACAAATTTGGTAAATAAATATTGCTTTGAAAATAATGTGTTTTATTGAAAACATATGTATTTTATTTTAAAATTCTTCAGTTACAAAAGGATGATCTTTGTGACTGCGACCTCTGCAACAGAAAAGCGCTTAATTAATTTCTATTGACACTTGAGTTTGAAGAAATGGTCTAGTATAGTCTAACAAACCATTATTAAGAACTATCTATTGTACAAAGTACATGCATAACACGTAGATAGGTACTCTAAAGGTTTTTCTAACATAAAATATCATAGAGATTATAGGTATAGGTAGATACTTACTCAGATTGTGGAATGAGCCGACCGTTACAATCGAGACTTCCAATTAGTTCAATATCTTCCTTTGAAAGTTTAAAATCCCATACATTAAAGTTTTCTGCTAAGCGATTCTTGCTCGTAGACTTTGGTATAACAATTATTCCACGGTCGATTTCAAATCTTGAGAAAAGAAAACGGACGATTATTTCTTAATTAGCAATCTTCCAACTATTTAATTAAATCATTTTTAGTAGGTACCTTATCAATATTTGTGCAGGAGTTTTATTCAACCTGGTGGCAATCGATTTCACTTTAGGGTCCTCCAACAAATTTAGGTCGCCAGGTTTAGCCCATGGTCTGAGCGGACTACCCAGCGGACTATAGGCGGTCAGTGTTATATCTCTGACTTTGCAAAAATCAAATAATCTTTTTTGAGATAGGTATGGATGACATTCTACCTGAAATAATGATGAATTTAAATATTATATATATTTAGGTATGTATTTTAGAATATAATATTATTAGTATATAAACTATAGTAACAAAATAGTTTATCAGGATATGAATACTTACGCGCTGGGACAGTGACAATAATAGATTTACCTATTTAAGTATTTATCTATGTTATTAAAAGTTCCTATGTTCAATCATGCATTTTTCAAAGTTGATCCACTTACTTGATTTGTGACTGGCTTGATACGAGCTACTTCTAAGATACGATCGATTTGTTTGGAATTAAAGTTGCTGATTCCGATGCTCTTCACCAGTCCGCTGTCGACTACTTTTTCCATAGCTTTCCAGGTATCCACGTAGTCGACATCAGAAAATATCACATTTCCTTGGCCATCAGAAGGAAATGGGTCATCTCCTTCCTAGAAGATATTTTTAGAGCTTAATCAAATACACGATTCGATTTCTCAATATTCTACTAGTAAATAATTTGTAAGTACGTGGATGTCGTATGGTACTTATATTTTAGAAAGAGCTAGAAAATCAGACTCACCTTATAAGCCATCGGCCAATGAATGAGGTATAAATCTAGGTAGTCAACTCCAAGGTCTGACAGAGATCTTTTAACAGCCTTTTCCACTAGGTCCGATCTGTGGTATGTATTCCACAATTTAGATGTCAAAAATAGGTCCTGTCTGCAAATTTAAAATAATTAAAATATTTGCCTACACAGTTTTTAATAGTTGGCGCGTAAGGTGATACCTAAAGATTTGTTTTGTTAAGTTTTAACAGTAGGTACTTATTAATATTATTATATATCTACTATCTATCTATCTTATTAATAATAAATTAATAATCTATAGCAATAAATAAATTCAAATTTCAAAATATCAATCTGTAGGGTACTGGTAGATACCTATCGTAAGTGTACCAGTCGTGGCCACGGTACCAGTAATGGCCAAAAATTAAAAGAAACATCTAGAATTCGGACATGAGCGAATGTTTTTACATTGGGATCACTGTGACATAGGCTTTAGACATCGAACTATCTAAGTTTAACGTTTTATTGAATTCAGTCAGTTACATGTACAAATATGCGCGAATACAAAGTGTACGGTGATTTGAAATTGGCAACGACGGTTTTTCTTAAGGAAATCGTTAGGGCGGTGAGCAGAAAGTTTCACTTGTTAAATAGTATTGCTTAATTAAAATCAAAATTAGTTTTGTTTCATATGTTAACCATAAAAAAAAGATAAACTTAGACTAAGACTGGGGTATCCATTAATGAATTTTCCCTGTCCAAGACTGGGTCACAAAACTACAACTTTTATTTGTTAAATTAATTGAATCCAGCTTTGCCGTATCTCACGCGCAACATTACAAATATTAAATAAGGACTGGACTTTACAGTTTCACTATATTCAGTGCTGAAACTTTCACAATTTTGGTAATATTTCACAAAAACCTGTTTTTTTTTTCTTAAACTGGCCACCATTGGGTCATTTACCATACTGTATAGAGGTATCTGCCGCATATAGGTAAACATGTTAAATGTTTGAGAAGTCTATTCAAAATATGAAGACCATTATTATTCTCACCTGGTAACCACACCCTGCTTAATCTTCTCTTGGATCGCTTCCCCGATTTCTTTTTCATTACCATAGAGATGTGCGCAATCTATATGCCGGTAGCCAATGTCGATGGCTTCGCCGACAGCGCGCGCTACCTCGCCAGGGTCGGACTGAATGAAGCAATGGAGGTTTAAGGTAGCATACTAAATACTAAATATTTCGAATTGTAGACTAAATACAACTTCTTCTTAAACCAACCAGTCTTATAGTTCAAAATAGTAGAAAGTTGTTATGATGTCTAGACAGCAATTGCATGACTTCTACCTAGAGACAAACAAAATACGCAGCGGAACGTGATCTCACGCACTTGTCTGGTGTTATTTTTGATTATACTAATGATGACGAGGCATGGGTATAGCGCTCGTTCTATCAGGACTAATGTTATTATTGTTAAAGAAATTGTTAAAACTTGTTTTGAAAAGAGTAATTGCTGAGTTTATTGCCGGCTCTTCTCAGCAAAAGCAACCTTCCGAACCGAGCATTAGAGTCGACGTTTCATAAGTGCCTGTGAAGGCCTAGTTGAATTAATAAATTTATTTCATTTCATTTCATTTCATTTCAAAAGTATATAGTTTACCTACTGCTCCACTATGACTATTATTGTACCTATTTGCCATTTCGGCACAGTCTCTAAAAGTAATCACTCAATCTCGGTAGGACCAGCTTAAAGAGAGAGACCATGTTTAAAAAAAATCCCGTGATATTTGGGTATTATTAAAATTATATACTTACAATCCTTACATTAAATAATACTGATAACGTGGGTCGGACAGATCGACACCAGCTATTTACACTACGCTAACTCGAAATTTGGCAAAAACGTTTTTTTATGCCAAGCTTCTTAGAATTAGGTTTTTTATATGTAAAAAAAAAATTGTGAAGAAATATACAAAAATAACGAAGTTACAAATTTTATAAAACGCTAAGTGCAGGTACTTTTTGAAATCACTCGATTTAAACCACGCCAACTAGTGTTAGCGGAGTGTCCACGGGAAGGGGGCGCATAGATTATATTATGTATTACAAAGTATTTAAATATATATTATAGTAATACGCTACGTATTTCTTAAATTTAAGCGCTTTTATAAAAGTCCGTGTATACTACGCAAACACTAGTTAGCGTAGTTTAGAACGATCAGGTATATTTGTTCATTTGTAGAATGCGCTACTTAGCGACTTTTACTAGCTAAATACTTATGTCAAAATACAATTATATTTATTCGTTTTCGACGGTAATTTCACCATTCATATTTTTAATGTATCGGCATGTGTTTATGATAATAAAAAACATTATTTTAATACAATATTTTACCCTTTTTGTAGAATCGTAGCCAAATAAATTACCAGCTGAAGTTAATAATCCTGAGTTCGGGATTTTTTATGAGCACGTTATGTCTGATGAGATAATTTTAAAATAATAATCATTATATACCTATCCAGTTCAGTCAATTATGAAAATTATGTGCAGACCTACAAGATACAAACTTAAACGACTTGGGGGCTCTTTATACTCCACTTAATATTTATTTACCAAAGGTATTGACTTCGGGCCAAAAGCCTTCTCCGTTGACATTAAGTCCAACAAGCATCGACATTTTGTTTTCTGTCGTATCTGATGATCCTTCTGACAGCACAGCTAATATAGTTCCTTATCTTCAAACGGTGTAGCCGACTTCTTACCAAAAAACCGAAAATACAACAATCCCACATCAAATCGGTATGTCTCCCCTGGAAAGTCTTTCAGGTTTGCACATGAATGACAGCCCCAGTAGTAATACAGATTTAGTAACGGCAATATCCACCCCCAGTAATTTTAAAACTTTCCCCTGTTTTCAATGATAGTCTCTATTCTGCGGTATCAAACTAGTAAATGCCATCGTCCTAAAAATGCTGATGTCGGTCTCTAACATCTTAAGCTTCGAAAGTTTACCGAACGGCTAAAAAGGCTGCTTGTTTGCTATGCTGCCAGTTGCTTAAACAATATATTTAACAAATTAACATCTTAGGGAGTTCACAAAGTCAACCTATAATCAGATTATGGAAAAAAGACATACGGCTTTAATAGAAAAGACTGCAAGAGGCAGAGAAGTGTATTCTTCAGTTGAATGGTATACACCAGTGCGATAGGGAATGAACTCCTTTATTTTGATTCTTGAAACAATATTAGCTTAATTTTTATTGATGGCAAAATTATCTAGAACAAAATTAATTAAAATAGTTTATATTGGTAACTACAGCCTGTTGGAAAATAAATAACGTTTATCTTTTGATTGATAACGTAAGCAAACATGTAGTATATTTTAAAAATACTAGATTATCCCACTTTTAGAGCTTATTCCCGAAAAAGACACGAAACTTGGTTAAATCAATCCAGCAAAATACAAAAACCATAAATATTATTGTGATAACAATATTATTTCGGAAATGTATTATC
This sequence comes from Thyatira batis, assembly GCA_905147785.2. NCBI lineage: Eukaryota > Metazoa > Arthropoda > Insecta > Lepidoptera > Drepanidae > Thyatira > Thyatira batis. The sequence goes on along the minus strand of LR990496.1, from coordinate 5,980,315 downwards.
GTTATTGTTATCTATTTTATTTAAGGCCTGGGTCTATGGCCCACTGCAGGGCAAATGCCTCCCATCTTGCTTTCCACATAAATATTATTATTTTAATAACTGAACATAATGAGGAGAGTTCATTTTCTTTTAAGAATAACAATATTAAGTACTTTATTGATTTAAATAATTATAAGGTACAAAATCGAACTGTGATTGATCTGATCTTCAATTAATCATAAGTAAGCACTTAATTGATATTTAATTAACTGATGATTACTAACTAGTTTTATACGTTATTAGTTTAAATTATGTATCAAAGTTACAGAATATAATATTATCTGCTCTATTCTATCTAGAATCTATAAAAAATAATATATATTTTAGCTCCACGGAAAGATAAATGAGGCGTTAACTTGTGGCTCAGGTCGATGTATAGTACGCTATGTATAATTTGGCGGCTTTTAACACGATATCCGCCAGAGACGTATATACGGGTTAACAAAAAGCTAACTTTAATAACTAGTTATTTAGCCAGTGAATTAATAATAATATATTTTACGGATATATATATAACCCTAAGGTTACAAATAATGCATGATTTATTTAAAAATTATCATCGCAACACAATAAAAATAACACATCTTTATCACTATGACATCCCGTAATACACAACGCTAACTTAAGATAGACGTGTGTAACTTGTAAAATTAATTTGAAGAATTACGTCTATATTCGGCTAACTAGCGCTAAATCGAAAAATATAAATAATTATGGAAAAATAAATATGAGATATTATAATGAAAAAAATAACCATGAAGGGTTCCAAATTTCAAATAAATATCTTAATTAATGTAAAAGTTATCACGTTTTTTCCTTTATAAGCCTCTCCTGTAAAGTACACATTTCGGACTTAGCGTAGTATAAATAGCTGGTGTCGAGATGTCACTAAAAACATACTTCTAGGTACCTAATCAATGACTTTGATGACCTTATCAAAAACTACGCCTAAGAACTTAGTAATAATTTACAATAAATATTCAATAGGACGACATGATTTTAGAGAAAATTAGTGGGCCTATGCTGTGAATTACGTGTCCAATGCTCATATTTAAAATATCCAAATAAAAAAATCTAAATCACGGACGGATACCAGCTAACTAACATGAAGCGGTAGGCACAAAACAAAATCAGATTAAAATGTTAATAATAAAGTACGTACATAGATCATATTGCATCATCATCATCAGCTTATACACGTCTCCACCGAGGAGCTCGAGCCTTCCCTATCAATGAGGGAGTCTAGGCCATAGTCCACCACGCGGGCCTAGTGCGGATTGGCGGACTTCACATGCCTTTGATTATGACATCTCGGGCATGCAGGTTTCCTCACGATGTTTTCCTTCACCGAAAGCCAGTGGTGTGTACCGTACATAAGTTTTTATAAAACTCAGAGGTACGGGCCGGGGTTTGAACCTGCACCCTAATGATCGTGAGTCGGTGCGTTACCCACTGAGCCACCACGGCTTTATATTACCTACCTATGGCATATTGCATACCTATGAAATATTATATTGTTATTTTTAGTCCTCGCATTAATCGGTCCTATTTACTGTCCCTAAACTTACTTAAATATTTTTAACACAACCTCTACAGGGTAGCCACCTGTGAAATCCTTCCCGGCGGAAACCACCTTCTAACTAATTGTCTTATTGTCTAAAAAATTATGCTATTCCAAAATCTACTTAGATGATATGAGACATGGAATTATGCATAAGTAGGTATCGTAAGTGTACCAGTGGTGGCCACGGTACCAGTAATGGCCAAAAATGAAAAGAAACATCTAGAATTCGGACATGAGCGAATGTTTTTACATTGGGATCACTGTGACATAGACTTTAGACATCGAACTATCTAAGTTTAACGTTTTATTGAATTCAGTCAGTTACATGAAAGAAGTAGCGGTGTGGATTTTGTTAGAATAATACTAAACTACCCACATCTTAAAAATATTTAAACATGATCTGTACTGTTAATGTTACTTTTATTACGCTCGCTTGTTATCAATAGCTTTAATATCTACATATTTAGTTTTTTTTAATTCTCATTAATTTAAGTGAATGTAAATTCTTTTTTTTGAGAATAAAGATTCTTTAACCGTACATGTACCAATTTTTCGCGAATACAAAGTGTAAGGTGATTTGAAATTGACAACGACGGCTTTTCTTAAGGAAATCGTTAAGGCGGTGAGCAGAAAGTTTTATTAGTAAAATAGTATTGCTTAATTAAAATCAAAATTAGTTTTGTTTCATATTGTAACCATAAAATAAAGATAAACTTAGACTGAGACTGGGGTATCCATTAATGAATTTTCCCTGTCCAAGACTGGCTCACAAAACTACAACTTTTATTTGTTAAATTAATTGAATCCAGCTTTGCCGTATCTCACGCGCAACACATTACAAATATTAAATAAGGACTGGACTTTACAGTTTCACTATATTCAGTGCTGAAACTTTCACAATTTTGGTAATATTTCACAAATACCTGTTTTTTTTTTCTTAAACTGGCCACCATTGGGTCATTTACCATATTTACCGAAAATTTTACCTATTGATTAATTTAATGAAATTGACAACATTCTCGTCTAAAAGCAAATATACCACTAATACAATTCCTACATATTCGTATTATTATTATAAGCTCACCTGCCATGTTCCGAGTCCTAAAATAGGGCACGTCAATCCATTACTGAATTTCACAGAAGGCACTTTGGTGGACATTGTGATACCGAGGCGATGACAATGATACTAACCAAATTCTCGTACTTTTTATAAAGTATTAATAGGAATTTACATAACCCGTCACTGATAAAGAATTACATAATAGAGTCAAGATACATTTGTTATTATACCTACGTACGTAGGTACATGAAGTATACCGTCTCGCGGATTTGCCTGCGTTCCTGTTTTTGTGGGATAGAAGGTCTTTTGGTCGAAGGGACTGCCTTTTTTTTCTAAATGTTTTCATAAAAAAATACCTAAGTACATATATAGATCGTATATAGATGCGAAATCGCTCGCGTCCATTCCAGGTACGGAGCAGTCGTCTTCGTGGCTATGCCAATAGCGTCGTTCATATATTTCGACTCCCGTAAAGATGTCATAATGTTTCCCTTCGGAGGTATTAGGTCCTTATGTAAGAAAGTTATACAATATGGCTACGAGCGACCCTTACGGCCGCATCTAACTCTGAGCATCCATCTTAGAATTCACAGGTAATTTTGTAAGGCGTTGAAAACTCAACAGGCTTTGTGGTTAGTGACCCTGACTTTCAAGCCGCCAGTCGTGGGTTCGAATCCCACCCAACCCAGGACAAACATTTGTATGCATCATTTGGATGTAATTAATCAAAGTAAATTATCTATGTAAGCATGTATTTAAAATTGGTATATCAGCTAAATGGTTCGATATCACAAGCTCTGTTTAGTTCCGTATCCAAATCAAATTTGCAGTGTGTGAAAAATGTCCCGGACGATATTAAAGCTCAGTGGCGTCATAAGTTAAAATAACAAAGTCTACTCTAATGTTATAGTCTACAATCGAGATTCAGACTAAGTACTGCTTCTTAATACCAGTTAAGGCTTGTGGGAATGTAGTAAAATATTGTTTGTTTCACAGTTTCATATGAATTGTTCATATCAATGTAATACATATATCTTGTGTACGTTATTTTGGGTTTTACATGGTTGTTTTGATAGTTGGTAAGTTTAAAGAATCAAAACAATGTTAAGTTATCTATTTAGGTATGTTTATTGACAAGCATTTTTATGAATTAAATAACTCAAATGAATAAACCAAAGTGTTGTGTTACGATATAAGTAGGTATGTATATTAGTATGGCAGTGAAATATCCTTTGATATAATTAATTTGTCATTGTCAACGGGTGTTTACTCAAATTATTATTTACAGCAATGTCAAAACAACTCATACTTATGATTGATTTATTAAATTAACAATATATTAACATCTATCTACATAAAATAACAAATTAGTTTAAGATTAAAACAACTCAGAAAATCGGTCATTCTTTTAAGACATTGTTTCTGATGTTAGCACCCTCTGCTAATAACTCTTGTTCTGCTGCCAATTTAGATGCTTGTATCTGAGGCCGTACATACTTAAAGTATTTATAGAAATGGTCACCTAAAAGTAGGGATCCATAAAGAGTTAAGCCAATACAAACAAGGACTCCTCCTCTATGTAGTTTATCATACAACACATTGCGAGCAAACTTCTTCATATTACTGCAACAAAAATAATAACAAAATGTTAAAACTACTATTCATATCAAAATTTTATTTCAGTATTTTTGTGAATTGGTTGTTTGTTGGATTGGATGGGATATAAACTATTGTTAAACACATACCTACCAGGTACTATTGAACAAACACTATTATATCTTGGAGATTTATTATTATCATATTATAAGCTCTGCTTGGCTAATGATTGGATTGTGCATGTGTATAGAAATGTCTTAGGATATTGAAACTAATATGAAAAGTGTAAACTCTTCAAACACAACACTACCTAACCTACGAGATTTTGTACTATAGATGTTGGAAATATTAATAGCTTCAAAGGTTTCTAGGGATTTCTAATTTGTATATAGTTACCTGATTACATACCTGTTATTATTGTTTTAGTCTTTAAATGCAGGGAAATTAATTAATTAATATAAGCTATCGGTTAATTGACAATTCAGACGACCAAAAGTGACTGACAGTTGACACTGACACCCACCACCAGTATTGCCAGACGCGAGTGATGTATGTATATGATGTTAATTGATGTAATAGATACCTAGTTCCTGTTTTCGTAAACTTGATAACCCTTTTGAAATACCCGACTGACCCTCAAAAGTAACATTATTTTAGAGTATACCTTCAATAAATGATAAATATTGATAGTGCAGTCTTGCCCTTAATCGTGAAATCTAAAATTTAACTTTTTTTTAATGTATGACTGAACGAAAATTGTACTGTAATAGTAGAAAACTTGTATTGATTACGTTACGATCATTCAGTAGCACGGAACTATAATAATGTAGATAGTATATCATCTGTCTGCTGCCTGAATGTCAAATTGACAATATTAACTGAATTAATATAACTGTCCGGTTTTTTAGGTTATTCGTAATTTTGTTGGTATTTAGTTCAAATCAAAGACTACTGTTATATACTGAAGAGCTCAAATTTAAATATGAACATAAGTTATGCCCGTTGCAGTATACTCCACACTTGTAAAATCTCATACAGAAATATATCTTCAAAAATACCTGTATGTGTATCACCTAACAATAATAGGCTAGAGAATCAAACCAGTGCAAATGTGAATAAAAATACCGTAGCCCTTTTAGAGAGACTATCTTTAGTAAAGTTTAATACAGTTGAAGGGTTGAAAATTTTAGAAGACTCCATCGAATTTGCTAATAACATACTTCACATAAATACAGATAACGTACAGCCATTATATTCTGTACTAGAGAAAAAGTAAGTAAAATAAAATTGCACTCAGTTACAGAACTTGGTAAATAAATGATATTTATAATATAATGTACATAATATGCTGTTAATGGAGTGTCATATCAAAGGGCTAATAAAGCCCTTATTGCACAATATATGATTTTAATTATAAAGATAACATAAATTTTCATTATGATATATTTTTACAGGAATCTGAATTTACGAAATGATAAAATTACTAATGGTAATTGTCAAAAAGATATCTTGAAGAATGCTTCTGTCAAAGAAGATGATTACTATGTTGCACCTCTTGGCAATATTCCACTACATGAAGTTCATATTGAAGAAAATATAGCACAAGAAGTAAAATAAAATGAAGTCTGAAATTAAAAGCCTAATTAATATGAAACATTTCTTCAACATTATACAATCTTCAGACCAAGTAATTAAATATACATTGAAGAAGCCTAGTCAGTTATTAATCAAGAATGTCCACAAAAATTGGCTTCAATCAATATATTCTAAGACCCAGAAGAATATGCATGTATACATTAATAAATCTCTAAATGACATCAAAAAACCTGAACTTAGCTATGGTATAGTGAAACACAAAGTACCAGATAAAAATGAGCAAATAATATTAGAACATAAGCTGTGTAAGCTATATCCAGAAAACCAAGTACAACTGCAGTTTGATCTTCTAGTACCACAACAAGATATCATTCAGTCCTTTGTTCAATGGCAGAGATATAGAAAATACTGGTGGAGTTCTGTTAGTATTCATTCTTAATATAAATAAATTTCCTAGGACATTCATTCCATATGTTTAATCTGTTTCCAAACTAAGCATAGCTTGTGCTGTACAACCAGATTAAGCTTATACATATTTACAGATACACAACAAACAGACATGTTCATGCTTACAAATATTTGCCATGGATGGGAATCAAACCCACAACCTGAAGTATGCTAGTCGCCTGACTATATTATGATAGTTTCACCAAAATAGCAAATGCCACCATAACTCTTTGCCATTAACATTTATTTTATTTCTTCCCAATTTCACTACAAGCAAGCTTGTGAATTATGAACTTTAATTTACACATAGTCATATTTATTTTACAGATTACAACAACTCCAAGTCTTTTTACTATTAATGATATAAGATATGAGGGTAAGACAGCTAGTGTTGATGTCATAGCTCAGTTTTCTAGTGGGCCACAAATTGTTGAAACAGTTACTATTAAATCAAATGAAGTTGTAAGTAAATAATATAAAAATATGTAACAAAATACCAACACACCATGCCATTTGTCCAGAATCCTTTATTTTAGCTTTAGAGTAATGTTCTTCTTAAGCATCTTCATGATTTAGAATGAGGTAGTCAGGTTGCTAGTAAGATTTGAGTTCTACCACCCATTCCACATACCACTATTAATACCTGAGAAAGTAAGTTGTCTCAATCCTATCTGGCAGTAAAAAAATATATATGTGTATATATCATTTGTTCCAGGATACAAAATATAGATGCCTTACCTGTGCAATGCATTTGGAAAGTGCTCTATTTATTCTATTATTAGATGGACTTACCAGCAATTCAATTTATTTGAAACTCCATAGAAAAATGGCACCATACCAAATTTCATTTGCCCTAGATGTTAAAGGTATTATTAAATACATTGCTAACAAACATAACACATTGATCACCTTAAATTGTCATTCTTATTCAAGTTATTGATGAGTCATATTTATTTTTAGATGTTGAACAGAAAAATATGTTGGTTGAATTAGCTACACTGCTACATAAAGATATACAATCAAAGAAAATATCAACACTCTTACCAATATTCTCTCATACCTTAGATTCACAGGTAAAATATTAAGTCATAATACAATTGTCCACAAATTTGACACTACTAGTCTACCAAAGATTAATTTAGTGCTTCGATTTTAGATTACAGAGAACCTAAATTTAGGCATACCTTACACTGCTATTTTAAACAAAGGAACACTTAATGATGGAACTTTTGACTTGCTGAACAGCAGTACTATGTTAAAGGTTGGAATCTATTATTTTACTCCTGTCACCGTAACCTTACTATAAATAACGAATTATTTTTATTCTTTCAGGAGCGAGTTCATGTGGCCGATTTCCATACATATGCTGCGTTAATATGTTGATCTCTACCTACCTACTTCTCATTAACTCTCATTTGCTTGGCTTTTGTTATGTTTATTTTCATTGAGCTTTGTAGATAACTTAAATACTAGTTAGACTAGAGATAATAATGTTTACTTCGAAACATGTTCATAATTACAGTATGTAAAAAATATCTGTCTTTTCTTTATGCGAGCGAAGTGCCTTTACATTAAAATGTAGTCAGGTTTTTGGTACCAATAAAGATTTTGTAGTGTTAATCCACATGCTGCAAGTGACACGGAAATGCGGATCATCTGTCTTTATTATTGCGACTTCGGTATAGATTCGCTCATTCTTTTTAAGAAATCTTGACTGTAGTTACAAATAAGTAAATAGATATATAACTATGTATATTTATCACCATGAAAGACTATTTGACGGTGAAAAGCTTTTTTATTCATCAGCGGTATATGATAATTACCACAGAACAGATAAAAGAGGTTAGAATAGAAGGGCCTTGTGGGCGTGGCAGGCGCGCTTCGCTTATGAGCAAACGCTCATATCCCTACAAAATATGATTCACCGTCCAACAGTCGTGCTTATATTGTGATAGTGTACGGATCTCCGCAAATAAGAAGAATTATGCCGTCTTGCGCTATTATAACATGTCGAAAAAGAAGCCAGGTGTGTAGTGTGAATCGAGAAGGGATTTCTTTTCACCGGTAAGTCCAAAAACCTTAAAATACAAGTGATATTTGCAATTATTGCAATAGTATTATGATGTTTGAAGATAAAAATGATACTATCGCAAGCAGATACAAAAGTATACATTGCTAGCAATAGGTAGGTACAGCTTGGCAAATAAGAGTCTGACGCGGTGACAGCTGGAACTAAAAATCGATGATTGTGGCAACATGCTTCACTTGTCAACTGCAAGTACATTCTGTGTCAACAGTGCGTGTATCGTAGTTGTTTTTCGTAAAATTTCCTAAATTATCAGCTTACGTTGCATAATTTACTATTCAAAATGAGTAAAAATATTCGCAGTAGTGATTTACCACGTCATTACGCGGTGTTTGGCCGAATCTCAAGCGGGATAAGTTTTGTCCGATATCGACAATATTTACCAAAGAACTGCTGATATGACAGGTATTTATGAACCGTAAATAAGTCATTGTACCTTAAAATAAGGTTTTATAAATGTTTTCAATGCGTAGTTTTGTTGATACGCAGATTAAAGTAAGTTTTAGTGTTGTTTATAGAAATTTGAAATTGAGGTTATGTTTTGTAGTTTGAAAAGTCTCGTATACTCTAACCTCAATGATTGATACTTGATAATAATGAGTAGGAAACTAATAATAAGAAACATGTTTGTTTCCTTTTGCATTATAAAAAGAAACATGTTTTTTTTTGTTTTAGGAACATCTATCAACACAGTAAGGAAAATTGTTAAGGAAGGTGAAACAAATGTCATCTCAGTGATTTTACAGAATATTCTAGTGATTCTGAAGTGGCAGGAAGCTCGAGCCAAAATGTGGACTTTTCTGGGATCAAGTACTTAGATGAAAGTGTTTTTGAATAGTTTGGATTAATAAAATATTGCTTTTAAAAAAAGTGTTTTTTTCTTAACCTTGTACCCAAATTATTATCATCAATTCCTAACAATCCCACAATTAGACTGCCCTCAAAGGCATGATTATTTGTCTGTCATGACTGTGGGAGGTATCCACCACCGCCCACTATTAACATTGTAAATACTAGACATTTAAGCCTTCCGAGGGACTGAACCATTCGGGATTTGAATCATATCCTAAAAATAACAAGTATCAAAAAGTTTTCAGTCTTAGTATCAGGGGTTGCCACAGGTGCGATAGGAGCGACCTCATTTATTCCACACTCTTTTTTGCCAAGCTGTACCATCTTGTACTAATGACTGGTGATTACGCGATGTATTTCGTTCACTGCGACGAGTCATGGCTTGAATGCAGCGAAATCTTTACGTATCGATAGTGTTGTACCGAGTTAACACTATGTCGATATAAATTTTATTTGTGAATGTATCCAAATGATATCAGTAAAAATAAGTAATATGTGTTATGATTAAAATAACTGTGTTTTACTGCCGATTATTGTTATTGCGGGTTATTAATTGAAACAGATTTCCTTATTGCTAGTTAAGTTTCTACTGTAAATGGAACCGCTAATGGAATGGAATAACACTTTAAATGTTATTTTTAGATTTCCAAAAGATCCAGATACAAGGAAACTATGGATAGAGGCAACCGGTAGAATTGAATGGATACCTACTAAATGTAGCACAATTTGTTCTCAACATTTTGCAGAAAATGACTACATAATAAAAGAGTCAGGGAAAAGGTACTTGAAATCAGGAGCATCTCCGCGCAAATATATAGTTATGCCTTTATCAGTAAGTACTGTAAACAGTATTGTTTATAAATTATTTTATAAACCTTTATTTCTGTTTTTTGAGTAGTGTACCTAATTATTACCTTAAAATGTCTTCTCGATCGATATTTTTGTGAATACAGTCAAAATCTGCTAAAAAGACATCGAGGAGACTACTCATATTTGGTTGCAAAACCGATAGTCGTAACAGACGATGGCGTTGATATTTTTTCCTTGCGTCATGTTAAAAAGTTCACGAATAGCTCACCAATATGTTTTGGTGCGTTTTGTCATTAAGTTTAGTTAAGTTCAGACTCCTCTTACTCCTCTCACTCCTACTTACTTATAACTCTTGTGTATTTTGCTGTGCCCGACAGGGTCCACAATGTAAATTAAACTTATATTAATTTTAATATTAGATACTATTGTGGAATGCAAATAAAGAATATGAATATGAAAAGATACTTCTTCTTCAAAAATTACTGAAAAGAAATGAAAAAGCGGGCTTTGGGCTTTGATTATTCTGCATACACGTGTATTTTGTTTCTGAGAATTACAATAGACTCTGAACAATAGAACTGAACACAATTGTGTTTACCTTTGTGAACTTAACGACTATTTAGTGCGCCAGGTGTGTTTACTTACAATATAGTTGTTCGTTCTAACAGATATAATTCTCCGAATACATCAGTTAAATGTAGTCACTTATTGAAATATGTTGTAAAAGGCAGTGTTTTTTTATGAAGCGGCCTAATACAATTCAGCCGGGACCTTTGATTTTGGTTAATATAACCGGTGTGTTGTTCTAACTAAACTATGTCGCCGAAAATGATTTTGACTTAATTATTTTTTCGTTACGCTTACTTTTAAAAATTCTTCTAGTTTCTAGCAATTATTTCTTTTATCTTTTTGCAGCCATCACTTGCATCTACCAGCGATATCGTAACACAAGCTGCATCTACCAGCGATAAAACAGAGGCTGCATATACCGTAGATGAAAAAACAAGTCAAAACAACGTAATGAAATTTGATTTTTTTGTTATCCTGATCCCATATTTTATAAATTAGCCATTAGGAAGAGATGTAGGTACATAACTTGTATTTTTAACTGAAGTTACTATTGTAAATAAATAAATAAATTACAGCCGATTGGGACTGCAAGCAAGTCAACTCCAACTACACCACGAAGAGATAAGTCAATGAAGAAACCCAACATACAGGTGAATAAGTTATACACGCTTTATATTAGCTTCACTGATTTTTTTTTTTACTTTTTAGTTCAGCTATCTACAAAAGTGTGTTTTATAATTTTTTTTACTGTTATTTTTACATCTATACTAATATTATAAAGGAGTAGAGTTTGTTTGTTTGTTTGTTTGTTTGCTTGAACGCGCTAATCTCAGGAACTACTGAACCGATTTGAAAAATTCTTACAGCATTAGATAGTCCATTTATCGAGGAAGGCTATAGGCTATATATCATCACGCTATGACTAATAGGAGCGGAGCACCAATGAAGAATGTTTCAAAATCGGGAGATTTCTTTTCCTGTTGAGAGCTTCCGCTGCGTACGCTGCATAAACGGTTAAAGTTACGCTAAAATGATGTATGACAGAATTGTTCCCCTTCAAAAGTTCTAAAAAAAAGTCCGCGATAGCATATATCTATCTGTTAAGGTTGGCTCACTATAACCACTTTTATACTATTCAAATTTGTTCGAAAATGAAGCATTATTTGTGAAGATGTTTTTATAAAGATGATATTAATCCTTATCCAAATAAATACGTTATTCATCACAAGTATTTAATTTAAAACAAAATTGCCATTTACAGCATTCGATTTCAATGAATATCTTAGGAGATATCGCAAATTTAAAATAAAATCGCAGCAAAATAATTATCAAGTACTGCGCGCACCTTACGTGCCGGGCCGGCGTGCAGTCATCAGTTGGCTCTGCGAAACCCTCTTTCTACGTAAACGAAGTCGCGGGTTGAAAGTTAGCGTTTGCCCAAAGTAACTATTCCACGCGGACGAAGTCGCGGGCAAAAGCTAGTGATACATATAAGCTTAAGTGTACTGTGACATTGCAATAAAATAAAGCCACCAATGGCAGTCATTATACCCCCCTGTGCTAGCTACAATTAAGAAATAATATTGTTTTTTGTTTACAGCAACAGTTATTGTCACCAATAAACGCATCAACACCTAGAAAGAGAAACCTGCAAAACATGATTAATACTAAAGAGTATATAATTAAGAGGCAGAGATTACAAATAAAAAAAATTCAAGCTCAGAATAGAAGATTAAAGAAAAAAAATCATAAAATGGAAGTCATTTTAAATACTATTCAAGAAAAGTTTTGTTTGCAAGATGAGGAATTATTAATTATTTATTAAAATATGTGATTGTAATTTTATTAGGTATTAGTTGTGACATATTATTGTAATTTAGATTCAAATTGACATTGTAATTTTGCATGCTATTCTGTAGCGAAATGTGTAGATCTAAGCTTAAATACCATACCACCAACCTGTACGACATTTCTGGCAATTAATAAATTATTATTATTATTAAATAATTTTTCAATATATCATTATATATTTTAGTATTGTTTAATATTACAATATTTTTGTATTATTTACTTGTGTCATTTATTACTAAGTAATTTGGTTTACTGTAAATAATCTGCTTCTAATGAGAAGAAAACCAAATGTTTCAAATTTAGTCTACCAAATGTTCGTCAAGTAGACAAGTGTATTAGAATTAAGAACGAAAATATAGATTTTGTAGAAACCACAGTATTTCTAGGTATCGCTTTAGATGTAAAGCTTCAGTGGGGCCCTCATATTTCTCGGTTGGCGAACAGACTTGCTTCTGCAGCATATGCAGTAAAGAAAATATGTGCTCTTACTGACGTAGATACCGCCAGATTAGTTTATTTTAGTTATTTTCATAGTCTCATGTCTTATGGCATTCTTCTTTGGGGCAGTGGTGCCGACATTAACACTATTTTTGTTCTGCAGAAGAGGGCTGTTCGTGCTATATACAATACTAGCTGCCTCCCCGCGGTTTTACCCGCGTAGTTCCCGTTCCCGTGGGAATACAGGGATAAAATATAGCCTATGTTACTCGGGGATAATGTAGCTTTCCAAAGGTGAAAGAATTTTTGAAATCGGTCCAGTAGTTTCGGAGCCTATTCATTACAAACAAACAAATCTTTCCTCTTTATAATATTAGTATGGAAGGCAACTGATGTGTTTTTTCTTTACAAAGTACTTCACGGGCTTTTGGAATCATCTGAAACACTCGAATGCCTATCTCTCTCAATACCGCGTCCAGGTAGTCGCCTTCAAAATCGTACCACCTTTAAAAATGTTTTTCAAGATTTTGTGTTTTTTTTTGTCGACGCTGTTAATATCTACTACACACCAAATTACAGCTCTGTAGTACCTACCGTCTCTGAGATTACCCGCGGACGGAGGGACGGATGGACGGACGGACGGGCATGGCGAAACTATAAGGGTTCATAGTTGACTACGGAACCTTATCCAGCAACCGAAAGGAAAGATTTTAACATCAAAAATTGCAAAACTTTAAGTAAGAAAATTATAGTAATCTTATCGATATAAATAATCGACCTATTGGTCGCCCTAGCATGTATGAGAAATAAATTGCTTTTACGCGTGTGTGAGTGTATGTCGAGTACAGTGTTTGCACTAGTGTGACGACCAATAGCAAAATCGCGATCTAACGCCCGATGTTAATAATCTATCTCCAATCCGTAATTAAATCCAACGAGTTGTCAAAATGGACGGATAGCTTATTGGCAAGCAAAAACTATCATTTTCGAACAGATTCGATCGATCGTAGATCGAAGATAGATTGATTTTAAAGCTTCACCGAGAAAATGGATTGATATATCAATCTTATTTAGCAAAAAATGGATCAGGATTGATTATTGACATCGGGCGTAAGTGTGGTTAATTTGTGTGCGTAATGCGCGTACGCATTGCCTTCTTGCTTGTAGTGGTGATAAAGAGTGGGAGACAAGCGGCGACACTGGTTCTAATACAAATCAGGAACTATTTCCTTTCTAATCTCTTATCTGTTCTGTGATTACACTTTATTATGTTATTTCATTGCATACCTATATTGTTATTTATTACCTATCTACTGATTGCTTAGTTACAATTTTTAATAAACTAAATTGAATACCTTACTAACTAAATAGTAGGTACCTAGTGTTGTTGTATAAAAATTAAATAAATAAGTATTCAAGTTCATTCCAATTTTGTTTATTCAGAAATTTATCGAATAAGGTTACATTAGTTCCTTAATCCTACGCTGTAAAAAACGTAATGTTTGATCTAAATATACTTCATAATGGTACGGTTACTAGGTGCTTATTCAAACCTTTACTTTTAACCACTTAAATAATTTTTGTAACACAAAATTGTCTGTTTGAATAATAAGTTATTGAAATAGGAATATTTAAACAGCTGTGGTGTACACGGAGCATTTATATGACAAATACTGTTCACGATACACGTATTCAAAAATAGCATAACACGAGGAAACATTGAAAGTTTACTAGCAATAGTATTTATAATATTGCGATTGCCTTATTCAGCTAATGAATTTATGTAACTAACACAATGAGAATATATTACTATAGCAAGGTCAATATAAAATAGATACTTACAAATTTTCTTAGATATCAGTTTCATGTAAATTTGGAAAATTAAGCAGAAATTAGTTTTATATATCCTCAAACTTAATTTAAAAAAAAATTATTCATACCACAGGTTATGATTGCTTAAATTCACCAGGTGGTTTTTGAAATTAAAATTAAATTGCACAATTAATATTGTCAGTAATTATATTCATAAAATGGGTTAGTAATATAATATGTAGGTACCTATCACTTTTTAACATAATAGTATTTAAATATATAGAATCACAAGCAACAAGTGATCATTCAAATGCTAAGTGCAAATGCAGTTAAATTTACGAACTTTTGACTACTTAAACTGAGAGGCAACTGATTAAAAGTCACATTAATCTATCTAGATATAAATGACACACATTTAAGTACTTACTTAAATCTTATTTCAATGTACATAACAATAATGATTAAATTAGACTTCTAACAAAATGGTACAGTCACAATAATAAAACAAGCCATAACCAAAATACATCAATCACGCACAGGAAATGATTGATATATGAACACTATTTCAATGACGCTTCGTATGAATCATTGACTGAAACATCATGATAAGAAGTATAGCTTAATATAAACCAACAATATTTTTGTTGAAAAAACTAGTATAAAACCTAAATTTATAATTGATTAGCAATATGTTTATATGTTTATTTTGCATTATATTTATTCAAGAATTTTGATAGATGATCAATTCTTCCAGTCAAAAACAGTAAATAATATCCTGTATAATAATAATGTGATATAAACGCAATATTAATTCAGGGCTTTAAGGGCGAAAGAGCCCTCATTATGAAAAGCAAAAAATATTAAAGGAATGTATATAATATATTTATATATGCAATAATAACATAAGATAGTTAGTTATATGATTGTGTTTTGTAAGAGAACTGGAAATAATAATTGTTAGGGACATTATAATTAAATTAGAAGCCTCTGGTAACTGCTGCTATTATACACTATAACTATTATGTTATTGAAAATGTTCATATAGAAATGATCTCTATGACCACAGATTCAGAACATGATTGTAATCATTTGTTGCTTGTGACTGTACAAAATTTTCAAAATGATCACACATAATTGCATATAGTAATTTACAATTCTCACAACAGTACAGGGGAAGTTTGTACAACTAGATCTTAGGTAGTTTATTGGCTCATAAAAAATATCTCTACAGACATTTTAACAGCTTTTCTCACTTCACTTCTTGTTGAATTGTTTATGCTGGCAGCTGCAACTTCTTTCCTTTGAGAACTAGAAATAAACTTAGGTTAATAGAAAAAGAGACAAAATCTCCACATACGTTAGAAAGGTTTGAGTTGTTCAATTAGTTCACAAATTGAAACAATATTTATAATATGACAAAGCTAATTCTTACTAATCATACCTACTTAGATTTTAAATGCAATGGTTTAGCAATATAGATGTATGGATGTGAAATACTGTTTCACAGTTAAAGAGACTTAGACAAATCATGGCTCACAAATAATATTCTGAATTTTGATACTTTCATCTTTAGAAATGTATTTATTTAGGTGGCAGCTTAGTTATAATGTTTTAAAAGAAGTTAATTAGCATAGACTAAAAAGTTACATTACCTTTGGTAATATAAAGATAGAAAAAGTCGCAGTAGAGAACTGTCTGCACAACTCCAGCTATTATCGCAATCACTTCATAGTGATCCTCAACAACATAGCGGTACACCTGAAAATAGTCACAACAGAAACATGGTATATATTAAATTTATATCTATACTAATATTTAAAGCTGAAGAGTTTTTTTGGTTGGTTGTACATGTGAATGAAGTTGTGTGGGTCAATGAGTTTTATTATAGGTGCATAATAAAATAGACATTTCAACTCTAATATCTATAAAGTGTGGAAACATTGAAAAGAAAATGAAATTAACTTGAATGTGAACTGTATGATACTGGTGATGAACAGCTCTTCAAGATAATGAGGGAAATTTGTGAACAGATGAACAATGTAGTAACTATTAAGACACTCTTTTTTGTCAACTTGGATGTATATCATGATGGAATGCATCTCCTTAAACTTAATATATAAAAAACACTACCAGCGATTGACATTTGACAGTCAAATACATTGGGATGGCATTTTTTTTTAAGTACCTATCTATATGTTCAACAACTTCTTCCTCCCCTTATCCTGCCAAAGCCTATAAATATTCAACATAAACAATTCATTAAGTCTTACCCAGTTCAACAAATACAGTGCTCTGTATGAACCAAGAGCAAACAAGTAATGAGATGTGATACTTTCAGCCTCTCCAGTTTTAGAAACTAAGAACAGTTGTGGCAATATTGCTACAGACTCCAAATAGATTGAAAATGTCCATAAAACCTGAAATAGGAAAACATTTTGATTTAATACAAAATATAAGAATAATATGTTACAATCTAGATAATAATAGAAATAAATTAATATAAATATGTAGATGAACAATACTCAGAAACTAGTAAATCATATTTAGCATACACTCAGGGTATGAATTTACAGACAAAATCTAAAGGATTTGAATTAACTATACTAATTTCAATGAATTATCAGTCCAATTCCATAATTAATATTTACTATTAATCAAAGCTCAGTTTCCATACTAACCTCCAGCACAGTAAACTCATGATTAATCAGCAATGCTAGCACCAATGATGGAACCAATAAAAATTCAATCCTGAAAGTGTCATGATTGTGATCGTATGTTGCTTTGAACTTGACATACATCAAATAAACAGTCGCGTATGATGCTACGATGAACACCAGTTTCATGACCGTGTTGTAAGCAGAGACGAATGTCGTCAACAAATCCAAATACCGCGTCGTGTAAACAAGGGCAAATAGAATCTGCGATTTCCCAGAAATGCCTGAAAATTAAAATTGCACATTGCACAAAACAAAATGGGAAAACACGTAGAACATGCCGGTCTTCAGCTATTGTACCTGCACATGATCGCGTTTTTCGAATTTTCAGTAATAATATTATAATTGCTAACAGGTGAGATAAATCACCCAGTAACCGAAATATATTCATTTTAAAAGATTAAACTTGCAAAACTCGGTTATGCCGCGTTTAAAACAGTATACACTTATCGTACAAGCCAAAATGACGTGGCTCGGCTGTTGGCCACTCCACTGATTGCCTTGACGTTAACTATTTTGACATTTGTGACACTTTAGTGGTGTGGGTGGTGCCAGTTAAGCAAATCTACGCCTTCTAAGCTACTTCAAAATTATGATCGGAGGCACGCCTAAGGTAATTTGGAGGTTTGGTGGTTACCTAGGCTAGGTTCAAACTTATGGTATCATTATATTTGTCTCAAAAATCTAAATGGAAACCTTTTTTATCGTTTTAATGCAGAAGTATGTATACACTGAACTCTTAAACAATTGATAAAAGATACGTGAACAATATGATAAGGTTAACAGTTTACGGAGATTTCAAATTCATGAAATAATGCCACCTTGATTTTTTAAAAGCGCTAAGCCCTCATACTCACGAGAGTTTTTTAACATACGTTAAAAAAGCGTTCAAACACAACAAATACATTTGCAAGTACCATAATATGCTCACCATAAATTTTATTCTGGTCACACCGCACCGGTCTCTTCTCTTTGATTCTTTCATTGAGATACTTCTGCTAAATTGAGGTTATTTATTTAATTCATAGTGTGGCATACGGGTTTTGTAAATTGGGTACTGTAAAGTTATCAAAATGGTTCGACATAATAACCAATTGCCCAATAATTTGACCCAACTTCAAAACCTAATAAAGAGAGATCCTGGTTCATACAAAGAAGAGTTCCATCAACAACTAGCTCATTTTGACACTACTTTGGAGATCTTCAACCTAAATCCAACTTTAAACAACAAGAAATTAGATGAGCAGGCGATGTTTCTAGCGCAAGTGGCAAAATGTTATCTCACCGAAATGAAGTTATTCCCTCAAAAAATCGTGGATGTTTTAAAAACTCACAATACCATAATGCATAATGATATGCGTCTCGCCCTCTGCAAGTGTTTGATTCTACTCAGGAACAAAAACTTTATTACACCATTTGATTTAATGGAATTATTTTTCCAGTTACTAAAATGTCAAGATAAGTATTTGAGAGAATTTTTGAAAACTCACATTATTACTGATATCAAGAACATGAACATGAAGCAAAAGGATACAAAATTTAATTCAACATTACAAAACTTTATATTTTCAATGATGCAAGACACGGATGCAAGAGCTTCGAAACTGTCAGTTGATATTTTGATTGAACTTTACCACAAGAACATTTGGAACGATCAGAAGACTGTGAATATTATTGCAGATATTGGCTGTTTTTCAAAAGTTACTAAAGTCATGGTAGCATCATTTAAGTTTTTCCTTGGTAGGGATGAAGAAGAAAAAGAAGATACAGATAGCGATGAGGAAATAGACCCTAAAGATACTATGATATCAAATAAGTTCAATAAAAAAACAAGGAAAAGAGAAAAAATGGTAGAAAAAGTTAAGAAAATAGCTAAAAAGATGAAAAAGAAGAAACAAAAGGCTCCAATATTTAATTTTTCAGCATTGCATCTTATTAACAATCCTCAAGGATTTGCTGAAAAATTATTCAAACAATTAGAGTCATCAAATGACAGATTTGAAGTTAAGCTAATGGCATTGGATGTGATATCTAGATTGATTGGTTTGCACAATCTATTTTTGTTTAACTATTACCCATTTATTGCAAGATTGATATTACCTCATCAAAGAGAGGTAACTCGTATTTTGCAATTTGCTGCACAATCTTCCCATGAGCTTATACCACCAGAAGTGTTAGAACCAGTGATGAAAGCAATTGCAAACAACTTTATCACAGAAAGAAACTCAACTGATGTAATGGCAGTTGGTTTAAATGCTGTGCGAGAAATATGTGCTCGGTGTCCTTTAGCTATTGGTGAAGATTTACTGAGAGATTTAGTTCAATATAAAAGCTATAAAGAAAAATCTGTGATGACAGCTGCTCGATCCTTGATTCAGTTATACAGACAATCTATGCCTGACCTTTTGCATAAGAGAGATAGAGGAAGGCCTACAGATGCTTCTGTAGAACTAAAAGTAAAAAAATATGGTGAAATGGAAATCAAAAGTTATATACCTGGATCAGAAGTATTGTTAGAAAAAGAAAAAATAAGCACAGAAGTTACAAAAAAAGGTCAAAGGTCTCATAAAAAAGATGATTCTGATAATGATGAATGGATTGATGTGGAATCCTCTGATTCTGAATTAAATATATCATCTGACAGCGACAGTAGTGATGATGATGATGAGGAAGAAAAAGAAGGAATTCAAGAAACAGATCAGAATGTAAGTGAAGATGCCAATCAATCTAAAAATAATTTAAAGCCAAACAAAAAGGAGAAGCAGGATATGGAAAGCAAAATAAATATTGCTCGTGAAATTGCAATGGAAACTATATTCACCGATGAAGACTTCAAGAGAATTGAAAAAGCACAGATCAGGAAAAATATTAACAGCACCAAACGAAAGCTTACTACTGTTGAAGATGAAGATAATGAATCAGGTGAACTGGTCACACTTTCTGCGATTGAAAATATTCATAAAAAGAGAAAACATGATAAGAGTGCAAGGCTAGAATCAGTACATAAAGGTCGGGAGGAAAGAGATAAATATGGATACAAAGACAGAAGAAAGAACATTCACTGTTCAAAAACTAATAGAGAAAAGAGGAAGACCAAAAACTACCAAATGGTTAAACATAAAGCAAAAGGAAAAGTCAAGCGATCTTTTAAAGATAAACAAATAGCATTTAGAAATTATTTGATTAAACAGAAAAAAATGAAATGATGTAATTGTTGATCTATTTGTAAAATAAAACTTATATCACATTAGATTGTAGTTTTTTTGTTACACCACCTACTTTTAACCTACTCATTTATATCATTGGGTTCACTTTTTGATATCATAAAAATAATCCATACCCAAATCATATTGAAAAACAAAATTTATTATAAAAATAAATATATAACTTATCTGCTATAAATTTATACAGTCACTACCTTCCGTTGTGTGGTTTCAATGCACACCTATTTCCAGTGAGAATTCCAATGCTCTAATCCCCAATTTTCCAGATTAAAAAGTATAGAACTTCATATCAAAATTCATATAGAAAATCATAATAGGACTAGTAAATGGCCATCAATGTAAATCTAGAAAAATAAAAATGATACCAATTAATATAATCTATAATTATTTCAATCCAATTTCAATGACAAGAAAGACTTTGGTTTCTTCAGGAATACTTGTGGGGATGGAATGTGATTTGAGAGAAAATCTACATTGAAAGAAACAGGTAGCGAAAAGTCTGGGGATACATCCTAGGGATAATATGATATGCATATTGCTATGAACTGGCAACTTGTTTTAATGGTCCTTCCAAGTATTGAGCTATTGCATTGATCTTCTCCTTTAATATTCCAAAACCTACAGTCTCTTTAGCATAAAGACATAAAAGAAGATTGGCTACTTGAGTGATAGCAATTTTCCCATTCAAACAATCCACAAGTATTAAATGTAGTTTATCTTCCTTAAAAACATTTCGCCCATTTTTTTCATATGCGGACCAAACATTACTTGCTATAGCTGCTGTGACTCTTGCATCTTTGTCATTGTATCCAGAATAAGCCAATAAAGCTCCTTGATGATTGAGTAACCTGGAAAATAAACGAGTATCGGTTTTTACTATTAGTCCAATGTTAATAGCAGATCATGAAACTCATTCAAAAATATTTACAATGTATTTTCTATGCCTCCAGTATTTGCTTGGCTTAGTACTTGCGTTAGAGCTTTCGGTTTCAGCATATTTAATGTTTAAGTACGCGTGACGTAAACAAAAGAGAAGATTAAGACTATTTAATACTGACTCTGACTGTCTGTCTGGATTGTATTGATAAATATATTCATAAAATCTAATTGATAGAGTAGATAGACAAGACACTTCGTAGTTCGTACGAATGGTTAGACCTGCCTGACTGACGTATCACTACCACAGAATAAAAACAAATACAAACAAAAAACAAACTAAACTACACCAAAGACAATCTATGTAAAATTATTCACTGCGCTACTACCTGATTACATACTATCTACTACTTCTACCCTACTTGTACATAATGCACTAGTACTACAAGGATAGCTCAACTGTTTAATATTGTAGTGATATGCAAAAATATTAGGTAAAGGTTACGTTATATTACAATAATGCATTTTTCATTCGAATAATTTGATAATCAATAATAAGAAAATAATATTGTAAAAAATGACGCCCAAGCAAAACGTCCTAAAGCCATGTAGGGTAACATAAGTAAGAATTTTTTTAAATCGTAATATTTCTCGCTATTTTTCGTCCCGCGGATTCACCCGCGTTCCGGGGCACCTAAGATTTTTCCTGGATAAAAAAAAGCCTATGTGCTATTTCAGAACATATTCGTACAAAAAAAATACCAGATGAATAATGAACCTACTCCTTTTTTTGAAGTTGGCTAAAAACAGACTCCATTAAAGTGATGGCATATTTTATACTTCAGCTTCTCTTTCGTATTCGTACTTGCACGTCTTGCACCAAAGTTCATATGATGTGTGAGAGTGTCAAATTAAATTTGTTGTTTTGATTTTCGCCTTATCTTCCGGGATAAAATAAGAGTAGACAATGAACTTATCTGAGGATAATACTTTTGGAAATGGTCTCCTATATGTTGGATTCAATCAAGATCAAGGTAAAGAACTATAAATGAGTAGCTACCTGTCTGAATGTCCCATGCATTGTTGATGTATTGTTTTCCAATCTTCAGGGTGTTTCGCATGTGGAACTGAAAATGGATTTCGAGTTTTCAATAGCGATCCTTTGAAGGAAAAAGAACGACAAAATTTTGCTGAAGGTGGTCTTTCGTACGTCGAGATGCTATTTAGATGCAACTACATGGCTTTAGTCGGCGGAGGCAAAACACCTGTTTATCCTCCTAATAGAGTTATAATATGGGACGATTTAAAAAAAGATTCTGCAATATCACTCGATTTCAACAGTCCTGTGAAGGCTGTGAAATTAAGAAGAGATCGGATTGTTGTTGTTTTGGGTAAGTTTAATGATTGTTTCCTAAAAAAAGGACAATAAATTATGTAAAGACAACATCTATTGAAAATGTAAGTACACCAATGAAATGGAAAAAGCTGAAGAAGGTCCCTATAAAAGTTATATTGATGTTGGTCTGTTTATCATTAAGCTGGCATAGAATTCATATGTATTGCTTAATTAAGTGTGTAACAATATTTTTTAGACTTATCATGTGTTAAAGCATTGTTCTTCCACCCCTGAAGATCAATCAGGAGGAAATTATCAATGGCTAATCCAACTAATATTATGAATTCTGAAGTTTGATTTGTCAATTGCTTTACCAAAAAAAAAAATATTTTGTCTAAATACATAGAATTCATTTATAAGGAAGCTATTAGAAACATACTATTCATTATAATAAGAACTTTCTCATTTATATTGATCCTATTTATTCATTTCAGAAAATTTGATCAAAGTTTACACATTTACTGCACAACCTCAGCTGCTACATGTTTTTGAAACATGTCAGAATTTAAGAGGTCTGTGTGTTGTGTGCCCAAACAGTAACAATGCTTTGCTTGCATATCCAAGTCGGAAATCAGGGCATGTTCAAGTAAGTTATTCAACATGCAGAGCAAGGATAATATACAATACTATAATAATATGTTACAAAAAAAAATTACAATTCAAAGATGGTGATACAATAGTAATCCTGAAAATGTCCAAAAAAATAGTCTCCCTTTTTATGTTTTATAAGTTGAGGTGCATGGTGTCTAGGGTTGTGACATTTATTAATAGACTAAATATGAAAACAAATGAAACAAACATGTCCCAAGATGTATTTATTGATTTATTATAAAAACAAATTCTATGCTTAATAATGTTAGTACAGATAAATTCAATGCTCACAATTCTTTTACAGTTGGTAGAACTAAGTAGTCATCCTACTGGCCCGAGCACAGCTCCTGAGGGTCATCTTATAACCGCTCATGAAGCACCACTAAGTTGTCTGGCCATCAATGTAGGTGGCACACGGCTTGCTACAGCCTCAGCTAAAGGCACACTTATCAGAGTGTTTGACACTGTTACTGGACAGAAGCTAGCTGAATTAAGGAGAGGTGCTCATCAGGTATGATTGTTACATTACTTTAAAATTTACATAGATTTTGTCAATGATTTTGTACACATGTAGACACATATACCACTACACATAGTTATTACTATGTGTGAAAGTAATAAGTGTTTAACACAGTTAATCTTATTCCAAACTGAAAAGATTTATACTTAGATAACTAGTTAGCTCAAATCTATCTATACTACTTTCAAGTACATATACATCAGATGTAGGAAGTGACCTCACTATAGAGTTTATTTTTATTTATTTACAACAGTCAATTTAAAAGTACACACATTATTAAATTGAAATAAAAAATATCCAAAACAATAATTATATACATAACTTTATTCAAAATAGTGTTATGAATTTTTTGGAAGAGATCACCCTCTCTTCAAATATACATACTTTTCAGACTGATACTAATGAATGACTTGTATTTCTTACAGGCAACAATTTATTGCATTAACTTTAACCACACCAGCACCAACTTGTGTGTGACATCTGACCATGGAACAGTCCATGTGTTCAGCCTTGAAGATGATAAGCTTAACAAACAATCCAGCTTGGCAACTGTGAATTTTTTGCCAAAATATTTCTCGAGTAACTGGAGCTTTTGCAAATTTACTATACCAAATGGTCCTCCGTGTATTTGTGCATTTGGTGTCGACAAAAGTTCTATAATTGGTAAGATAGCTGTATAAATATATAAAATAGTCTATGTTTATTCTGTTATTCAGAAGTATAATTCCATAAATCTAAGACTGTGGTATATATATAACTTTTTTTTTCAGTAATTTGTGGGGATGGTTCTTACTACAAATACAAGTTTAATGATAAAGGTGAATGCACTAGGGATGTGTATGCTCAGTTTCTAGAGACATCTGAAGACAGATAAATTTTGTCTCTATGAAAGTGGATAAAAACGATGATTTTAGTCACCCGTCACCTAGACATGGAATGCACCTGAGGTTCTCTCTGTGGAAATGAAAAGCATTCTATTAAAAAGACATTTAACGTGATAGATGTGAATATATGTGACATGTTTTGGAGAAATTATTTTATTCAATAGATATCTAATTGATAGAAAAAAAAACTCACAAAATATATAGGTATATCATATATTTCTGAGGCCTCAATTACAGAAACGTGAATAAACCCTTGAATTAATACTTTGTTTTGGAATAATGTGCCTATGTACTGCATATCAAGTTGGACGTACCTAAATGCTGAGCCGTACCTGAATCTGGGAATAAACAGACTGAGTAACAGAATACTGCTAACCCGAAGGATGAAGCGAGTTAATAGCCGACCAAACCCTTCACTACCTATCTGTGTGCTCATATTCACTCAATGACTCAACAATTTATTAGAAAATTTTTGTCACAAAATTGTAGGTAAATTTTAACATCGAGATTAGATGTAATTTTGTATTGCGTAGCATAATGCTTTAAGTATGTACAAATTATGAATGTATGTGGGTCATATTGAATATGCCACTGAAGGTGACCTTTGGTTGGACAATTATGTGCAAAGAAGAAATATTGATCGAATTATTATTTCATCGTACGCAAAATGGAATAAGTTGAGATGTGAGTGAGGGAGAGAACGTGTCATATTGAATTTTGACAATTGTTAGTGTGATGGTTACAATGTTATCTATATTGCCGATTTTACAGCGCTAAGGTTTTTTTAGACGTCAGTGCCTTTCTGTAGGTATGTCATAACCGGCATCTAAAAATCCAACTACAAAGAATAATGCAACTTAGGTATATATTAAGTCGATCAGAATTATTGAAACATTATACTGATTTTTTAATATGGCACCGTGAAAATTGCTATAAATCAATAAACTGTACTACTGTAATACTTTCTAGTTTAAATTGTTTGTTTATTGTCATCTGCGGAAAAAATGTGTTGCTAACGCGTTAATATGAATAAAATTTTATGTATTGTTCCTAGGTGGCAGGTTGATTACAGAGATTGTATAATTATGTTTTGTTATAAAATATAGGTCATGAGTAAAATTGTATTTCTCCATATAATGCGAAGCGATTAAAAGTGACGTCATGTCTAAAGTGCATATTTACGTGCTCAGTAAGTATAGTACCATAGATCATTACTATATACTAGAGAATAGTACCTTCGTTAAGTTCCAGCAAATGTATAATAGACTTTTAATTCGATTCAGTGAACTGACAGTTTATTAATAGGACAGCGGAGGACGAATTATTGTACAAACGTAATAACAAAAATTCAGGGTACTTTTTTTCCACAATACGCCAGTATTTATTCTGGGTTATGATGCTCGTTCCTAGATATCTTCTGACAGCCATGTTTCCTTCTTAAATCCATCCATACTAATATTATAAATACGAAAGTAACTCAGTCTGTCTGTTACGCTACTGACTACTGAACCGATTTAAATGAAATTTGGTACACAGATAATCCAGAGCCTGAGAAAGGACATAGGCTACTTTTTATCCCGGGAAAATTGAAAATCCCCCGGGAACCCGGACGACGCCGCGGGGAGCCACTAGTTTTCTATATTATAAACAACATGTGTGATATTGTTTGAACAGAAACCTAATATACCTACATTCAAGTTACAATTTAAAAAATATGTTTTGGAAAAACACTACGATTTCATTAAAGCTTTGCTGATTTTGAATTTGGAATCTCATTAATCGTGACCAAAAATACCCTCAATTACATTTTCAAACTGGAATTGTAGTAAAGTAAAAGAGTGCCAGTTGGCGCCTTCTAGTGTCGTCTCGTAGTGGCGAGGGTCCTCCGCTGTCCTAAATGTATAATATGACTAATGTACTGGACTGGATAGGTATCCAATCATATAGGTACCTATCCAGTCAATGAAGGTGATCTTTGTAAGTAGGTTTAATTTGTTTGATGTCAGTTTCCTGAAACGGATCAAAAGTGAGGGAATCAAAGTAAAACTTTTATTAACTATTGTTGTTGTTTCAGTTTAACTGGGTTGTATATATATATCTGAGAATGAATTTCAATGAATAATAATGATAAATTATGTTTAATTTGTAATAGTAATTGATCAAATACTAACATTTATTTTTGAGGTGTTAAAACGTTCTTATACCAATTATATATTTTTACATTGATTTAAAAATAACGGGCCCAAACACATAATTATATGATGTATTGATTTTCTTATTATGTAGCATAACCATACTATAAAATAAACTGTGAAGTAAATAAAAAATATTCATACTTGAAATATATATATTTTTTTTTCAACACTATATGTATCTAAGTACCTACCTTCATATTTTAAGTACATATTAATATCTATTATTTATAAGAATGAGCGTGTCGTATACTTAGAAAATAGTCCTCTACTTAGTTATTCTCACTTGATGTTAGAGTCAACTGTATTAACGATAATAATTATAATGAGATCTTTGACTGCAAGTTTTCTCTTGTTCTGGCTAGACCACTAATCGGCCAATTATCAAGATTTAGCCGTTATGTGTATGAATAAATCAGCTGTAAGCTGCTCTCAGTCTATCAACATACATGAGTAATACAAAATATAATTAAACCATCCAAAGACAATTACATATATCCATATAAAATAATAACAAATTGGGATGTGCGGCTAGCTTTAGAAGGTAATAAAATAAATGGAAATCCGTCATCATATTTATTTATCTTTTCAAAACATCAATAAAAGTATTCCTAGGTATTTTTATATTCGCAACACTTCGCATTTTCTTTTTGCCATCTGCTTGTTGTTTCAATAGTTTCTTACGACGAGTGACATCTCCTCCATACTGAAAATTATTACATTATTTATAAATCAAATTCCATCATTTAGTATTTTAGAGCGACAATTGCTCAGTAGAAAATAAAATACATACCAATTTTGCAGTTACATCTTTTCGGTAGGCTTTTAAAGTTTCTCTGGCGTAAACTTTTCCTCCGACTACAGCTTGGATGGCGATCTAAAAATATAAATAGGTCTCTGTTTAGTTTCCGTAAAATATCTAAGATGAATGTGGTGATAGGATGAATTCGATAGAGGAATTTTTGTCAATGAAGATAAAATTAGAAGAAAATAGCAATTGATTAAATTAAGCCCATACCTGAACCATTTGCCGTGGTATCATTTCTTTTAACTTCTCAGTAAATCTGCGAGCGTGATATTCGAGCCGGCTGGCATGCACAATAGTGCATAATTCTTCGACCATTGTACCGTTTAGTAAAATGTCCATCTGAAACAGTTGACAATATTTCATTATTCATTTATGTTCTAAATTATTTGTTATATCTTGAATACTTTAAATATACCAGAGACTTGTTAGGAAGAAATTTTTTTCGGTCAAGAAATTCTATCTATGATCGTTCTATTTTTTTATATGTAGGAAATGTATAAAATTCATGGTACATACTCGGGCTAAAGCACTAGGATGAAATCCATGATCCTGGTAGTCAAAGCTAGCAAATCCTGAAGTAATACTCTTCAATGTGTCATGAAAGTCGATGACGACTTCTGAGAGTGGCAGGACAAACTGCATCATGGTCATCTTGTCGTCTACCGCATTCGATGGCAAGGGAGAACCGCGTCTATCTATACAAAGGGTGGTAACTGCGCCAATATATTCGACTGGAGTTATAATAGTGCCTGCGAAAAGAACAATAAAAATACCTTTAATATAGTAATCCAATTTTCGTTTAAGTTAGTAGGTTGAGAACAGAGTTGATAATCGAAGACACCAAAGTCCATCAGAATACCTTATAATTTTGGTGTGGAATGCTAAAACCATCGAGCATGTAACCAATAGAGTAGAACTGTTAACAGTTTTGTTAGAAAACAAAATACGCCAAAACACTGCGCCGGCCCCTGTGTTCTGATTGGCCGACTCAAGGTCAAGTGTTGCACTAGACGTACACACAGGTCTCTTATTGGTCGGGTACTGTTTTAGTTCGAGCGTGGTTTGTTAGTTATACCAGTTATACGTGACAAATCATTGATGCGTTGCTAAACAAATGGCTCACTATTGCTACTCTATTGGTAACATGCTCGATGGCTAAAACCTACCTATGACCAAAGGTTCATAATATTCTTCTATATTGCTTGGCTCTGGTAATTGCAAAGGATTTGTAACAATAATTTCATCACTTCTATAATGTTTTATCATTTTTGCACCTTTTATTCTGAAAGGAAATTAAATCGAATCTTATTCAAAATGTTTAAAAAAAATTTGCGCGTTTTTTTAATATTATTGACTTAGAAAATTGTGTTGGATAATTTTATTATCACCAGGACATTTGCGGTTGGCGTAGTGTAGTGGGTGTAAACCTATTTACCATCTCTTATGTAATTCGCAATATCAAAAGCTACGACAAATGTAACGTACATGTACAATAGCGTCAAATTGAGTACATTTTTATCATATGTATATAGTACTTACTTAACTTTATACGGCACTGAAGGAGCAGTTAAAATAGCTTCAGCTTTGTATTCCTGTAGCAAGCGTTGAGTGAAGACGTCGAGATGCAAGAGTCCCAAGAAACCGACGCGCCATCCTTGCCCCAAGGCTGGACTAAATAATAGGTATTATACGTATTTATTTCATATTAGTCACAAATGTTTAACTAATCATAAGATCTACTAGAGTTTATGTCAGCATCCAGAAAAATAATTATTCGTAATTTTTTTAGCCATGCCGCAAAATCGAATATACCTTATTTACTACTATGAAAAAAATATTGTATCCTATAATGAATATGTATATGTTAGCGTTTACCTAGAATCTGGGGTGACTGCTACAGCAGAATCATTTAATGCCAATTTCTTTATGGCGTCACTTAGAAGTGTATGCTGCGACTGGTCTGCAGGGAAAATACCAGCATATACCATATGCTTCACTGGAGGAGCTGATGCGACTACTTCACGTTCTGCCAAATCCTTCGACAGCAGCATGTCCCCAACGCAACCGCCGCCTTTCGGGCCGCAACCTTAAATGAAAATGGGTTCAAAGTGCCAAGTGTTTCTAGTTGCTAATTCAAACAACTATGACATATAAACAAACTGACTGACACTGAGGACACACCATGCGAGATGATTCAGTGATAGGTTCAATTGACTTTAAGATATATCCTCATGTTGATCTCTTCATGCTACTGGCAAAAGCCATTCTAATTTTATATCGATGATAAGAAAAATTTTTGGACACAATATTAGTATGAAATTATTACATGTAAATATGACACTTGACTTCAATTTTAGATGACTATCAACTCAAATATACACTTACCTACCATAATAACTTGACCAGCAATGGCTTGTTCAATTGGCTCTTCACTTGGCCTTAACATGGCTAAAAACTTAACAGTTTGCTGCTTTGAATCAGATCTCCATTTTACAGTTTGACCAATATGTACCTTCCCTGAATGGATATATGCTAAGCACAAAACACCTCTGTATTTGTCATGCCATGTGTCAATAATATGTGCTTTGAAATGGCCTTCTGTGTCCACATCAGGCTGTGGTATTCTTGTTATAACAGCTTGTAACAATTCCTCTACTCCCCATCCTTTCTTTGCAGATATACTCATTACAGAATCAGGGTCTATTTTGAAGAGGGAGTTCAATTGGGCTTTTACTTTCTCGGGGTTTGCTCGAGGAAGATCTACTTTATTCAGAGTTGGTATTATTTTCAAATCATTCCTTTTAGCCAATGAATGTACAGCAACAGTCTGAGCTTGAACTCCTTCATTAGCATCTACAAGCATAATGACCCCTTGGCATGCTGTTACACTGCGTACAACCTAAATGAATTAATAAGTATATAAAGGTATGTTTTGGCTTTAAATCACTTACTCTTTGGCAACTGATTGCAAAAAACTGTTATTCAAATAAAACATTCCAAATGAAATAAATATTCTAATATTAGGATAATATATTATTGAATGTCACTGTAACCATCACAAATCATAGTCATATGAGGGTTGAACATTTCATCAGTAGCAAAAAATATGTGGAATGGTATAGTATATTCTAAAAAATATTTACCTCATTGGAGAAGTCCACATGCCCAGGAGTGTCTATAAGATTAAGAAGATATGACACATTTTTATAGGTATAGTTTAATGATGCCGTTACTGCTTTCACTGTGATACCTCTTTCTCTTTCTACCTAAAAAAGATACAGTATCCATATAGCATCTCCATAGTTCTTACACATGTTAGATGTTTCATTTGCAAGAATTGCAAGAAATCTTAACCATTGCCATAGATGCTTGTTGCATTATTTACAAAACAATAATAATTTTGGCCAAAAGAAGATATTGGAATGTTAATTAATTACCTGCAGTTGGTCTAAGATCTGTGCATGTTCAGTTCCAGGTTTGATGACTCCAGTTAGTTCTAGCAACCTGTCGGCCAGTGTACTCTTGCCATGATCAACATGCGCCACTATACTGAAGTTACGTATTCGTGTCACATCTATATCTTTATTATCTGGTTCTGAACTGTATGAGCGTCTTATTGAAAGCATCCTATTATGAGTAATAAATTTAATTAAATACAGTTAAATAGTACACTTCAACTCCGGTTCAGCTAGGTTCGATGCAAGATTTGAATATTTTTTTGATAATATAACCTACCTTTGGTAGTAAAGACTGGAATAACTAGTCTTATGTAAAGCAGATATTTGTTTTAAAATCCTAACCATGTTGAATAAGTTATATTTTGGATTAACCTTAACGAACATTAAACTTTTCCAATCCAATTTATATCGGCAGCCCCAGGCTATTTTGACTTTTGTTTGACGTATGAATGAATGATAATATCTATAATCTATGGGGAGATCCCATGACCACAGAATAGTTATCCCTCTGTGCTGTGGTACGGCGAAAGTTTTGACGACAGGATAGGGTAGTCAGTAATTCAGCATAGAAAATTTAAGTCACTACGTAGTACCAGTCACCCACAGTGCCAATTCAAATAAACAGGAATATAATATATTGCCACTCACAAATAACGTAGCTTTCAGTTCCAGTGGTGAAAGAACTATCCAGACTAGTCCAGTAGTTGGAGCCTATTCATAACTAACAAAAAATCAAATCTCTCCTCTTGATTCTAGTATATAAATTAATTAGTTGGTGACGGGACTAGTAGATATTAAGATCTAAATCGATATTACCAATACCATGACTTTTTAAATAGATTAAGGAAATTAAAGTTAAACTCAAAATATTGATAATTTAAATTTATTAATAACCAAAATTATACTAATTTCACTTTGATACAATGTAACATCAACCATAATATACTAAACATATGTCTATTGGACGGATATTTCAGGAACATTCTTGTTACTCTTATAAGCTTTTCTTAATCTTCACATTGTGTATTTTGGTATACCATTGGGTATTTTGGTAGCGAGGAGAAGTGCGTTATTTCTTGATTTAATTGAATACGTGATCTTGGTTTTGTCAGGAAGTGCCATATAAAGTTGAAAAGCTTGTCAGGAACATAAACACCAAGCCTCGCCACACCATTTAAAACAACCTCTAAAATACTTCTTCAATGCTCTGGTCAGGAGAATCCACAGAATTACTATCTTCTACTGGATGTTGTGATAACGCTTTTAACTGTTGTTCAAAACCTGTTAAGGAAATATATTATTACTTTTTACATTGTGTGTGAGGAAACATACAAGACCTTCGCCACCGCTTTCCACGTTATAACTACTAATCAAGTTAAAATAATTACACAAGGTATAACTTTACTGAAGACTCTGGTTAGTTTTCGTTAACTAAGTGATTTATTGCGCCACTTACGAGCTGCATCAGGGTGGTTTGGTGCCAATTGTAGAAGTACCCGAAGCACTTTCACCTCAGTGATGAGCCCCGAACGACTGGTAACAGCGCGAAGCAGTTGCTGTCCGACTGTCACACCTGAAACGTCCAATCACTAATAAGTAATCTAAATCTATAAATTTATATATATTATAAGTTAACGCCAAGTATCGTGTACATCGTTCCGGCAGTTATTACTCAAAATAGTAAAAACAAAATCTATACATACGACCAAACATTTTTGAAAATTGACGAAAATTGGGCTGAACATGAAATATGTGAAATAAACTTTTTTTGCTCTATCGCCACTAGGTGGCCCTGAACAATATGTGTCCACTTAGTTATTTTTTATATCTATTTATCTGTAATATTTAACAAATTGTATCAATATTATTCATATTTATGAAAACTTACCAGTATTAATTTCTCCAGATTCCAATGTCTTTTTCATATCCAAAAATCGCTTAACGAGGGTACTCTGTTCCTGTAGAGCCATTGTTTGAGCATCTATAACAAAAACAAACATTATTTAATTTAATTTTCTAAATTTAATAAAAAATTTAGCAAATCATTTTTCAATACTATTTTTACCTGTTTCGGTATCAGACGATTTTGAAAGGCATCTGATGGATTCTTTGAGAGCTTCTAACGCTTTTTCGTAGTTCTGTTAAAGAAAGATAACATAATGTGAATAAATAGTGATATATTTATTGAGTGATCTAATTAACAGCATGGCCATCTTCAAGAAGGAGTGCAGATATTTTTACAGGGTCGACAACGCGTAAGTGACACCTCTGGTGTTGCATGCGTCCATAAGCTACGGGAACCACTTCCCATCAGGTGGGATCGTATGCTGGTTTACCACCGCAGTTGTATAAAAAAAACTTGCCTCATACTCGTCGACTTCCATCCTAGCGCATTCGGCGTAGAAAGCGGCCAGTTTCCCATAGGCCTTCGACCTGGTGTAGAAGTGTAGTATGTGTCTCACGAGGTCGGGCCGCGTGCGCCAGTCCGCCCGGCGTCTCAGGTAGTCGGCCGCCATCAGCTGAGCGCCGCGGTCGCGACTCGCCGCTGCAAACGTCGCGATGCGGTCCGCGTCGCCGGAACGTAACAACCATCGCATCGCACCGGCCTGCAATACGCAATATTCGATGTGTCATTTGTGTGTGTCAGGTGTTTGAATTTAGAATAGATATTTAATCAAGAGGATATTCCATTATACTTATATACCAGTTTAAGGTAAAATTATGTTTTGAACAGATGTTATATCTATCAGCGTACCACGTACACAAGCAAGTGTGTAAATCAAAATGACGGTGTAATTGTATTTGTTAAGTCGGATATCCCGCATGTTGTAATTGAACCACAGTTTATTGATGCAAATTGTCTGGTCTGTATACTAAAATCTGTCGACATGACTGTTATAGCACTCTACCGCTCACCATCTGTACGTAGCCTCAATAGCTTTATGGATAGCCTGAACAATATACTCTCATCTATTTCTCACTCGAAGAACATTGCTATTATGGGTGAAATTAACATAAATATCGTTCCTACAAACGTGCCCTAAGATCGGTCATGACTTGGCTATCGGATAACCGCTTGACTCTCAACCTAGACAAAACTACCTACCTCACCTTCTCCATTAAATCCTTCTCACTCCCCGTATCCTTTACTCTCAAAGCCCACACATGCTTGTCTGGTTTCCACAAACTTAATTGCTCATGTCCAATAATAGGTAGCTCAGTTCCTCCGACAACGGCGCCGTAGACTGCTCCACTATTGCTATAGCCTCATAGTTGCGAGTGGTAGCGGTAGATGGCGGTAGTTACCTTGTCGCCCGCGTGCGCGAGCCGCTTGGCCGCCTGGTGGTAGAGGCCGCGCGCGCCGAGCACGTCGGCCAGCCGCCGCAGTAACGCGTCCCGCCCGCTAGTACCGGCCGGCGCCGCGAGTCGCGAGCTCAGTTCCTCCGACAACGGCGCCGTAGACTGCTCCACTATTGCTATAGCCTCATAGTTGCGAGTGGTAGCGGTAGATGGCGGTAGTTACCTTGTCGCCCGCGTGCGCGAGCCGCTTGGCCGCCTGGTGGTAGAGGCCGCGCGCGCCGAGCACGTCGGCCAGCCGCCGCAGTAACGCGTCCCGCCCGCTAGTACCGGCCGGCGCCGCGAGTCGCGAGCTCAGTTCCTCCGACAACGGCGCCGTAGACTGCTCCACTATTGCTATAGCCTCATAGTTGCGAGTGGTAGCGGTAGATGGCGGTAGTTACCTTGTCGCCCGCGTGCGCGAGCCGCTTGGCCGCCTGGTGGTAGAGGCCGCGCGCGCCGAGCACGTCGGCCAGCCGCCGCAGTAACGCGTCCCGCCCGCTAGTACCGGCCGGCGCCGCGAGTCGCGAGCTCAGTTCCTCCGACAACGGCGCCGTAGACTGCTCCACTATTGCTATAGCCTCATAGTTGCGAGTGGTAGCGGTAGATGGCGGTAGTTACCTTGTCGCCCGCGTGCGCGAGCCGCTTGGCCGCCTGGTGGTAGAGGCCGCGCGCGCCGAGCACGTCGGCCAGCCGCCGCAGTAACGCGTCCCGCCCGCTAGTACCGGCCGGCGCCGCGAGTCGCGAGCTCAGTTCCTCCGACAACGGCGCCGTAGACTGCTCCACTATTGCTATAGCCTCATAGTTGCGAGTGGTAGCGGTAGATGGCGGTAGTTACCTTGTCGCCCGCGTGCGCGAGCCGCTTGGCCGCCTGGTGGTAGAGGCCGCGCGCGCCGAGCACGTCGGCCAGCCGCCGCAGTAACGCGTCCCGCCCGCTAGTACCGGCCGGCGCCGCGAGTCGCGAGCTCAGTTCCTCCGACAACGGCGCCGTAGACTGCTCCACTATTGCTATAGCCTCATAGTTGCGAGTGGTAGCGGTAGATGGCGGTAGTTACCTTGTCGCCCGCGTGCGCGAGCCGCTTGGCCGCCTGGTGGTAGAGGCCGCGCGCGCCGAGCACGTCGGCCAGCCGCCGCAGTAACGCGTCCCGCCCGCTAGTACCGGCCGGCGCCGCGAGTCGCGAGCTCAGTTCCTCCGACAACGGCGCCGTAGACTGCTCCACTATTGCTATAGCCTCATAGTTGCGAGTGGTAGCGGTAGATGGCGGTAGTTACCTTGTCGCCCGCGTGCGCGAGCCGCTTGGCCGCCTGGTGGTAGAGGCCGCACGCGCCGAGCACGTCGGCCAGCCGCCGCAGTAACGCGTCCCGCCCGCTAGTACCGGCCGGCGCCGCGAGTCGCGAGCTCAGTTCCTCCGACAACGGCGCCGTAGACTGCTCCACTATTGCTATAGCCTCATAGTTGCGAGTGGTAGCGGTAGATGGCGGTAGTTACCTTGTCGCCCGCGTGCGCGAGCCGCTTGGCCGCCTGGTGGTAGAGGCCGCGCGCGCCGAGCACGTCGGCCAGCCGCCGCAGTAACGCGTCCCGCCCGCTAGTACCGGCCGGCGCCGCGAGTCGCGAGCTCAGTTCCTCCGACAACGGCGCCGTAGACTGCTCCACTATTGCTATAGCCTCATAGTTGCGAGTGGTAGCGGTAGATGGCGGTAGTTACCTTGTCGCCCGCGTGCGCGAGCCGCTTGGCCGCCTGGTGGTAGAGGCCGCGCGCGCCGAGCACGTCGGCCAGCCGCCGCAGTAACGCGTCCCGCCCGCTAGTACCGGCCGGCGCCGCGAGTCGCGAGCTCAGTTCCTCCGACAACGGCGCCGTAGACTGCTCCACTATTGCTATAGCCTCATAGTTGCGAGTGGTAGCGGTAGATGGCGGTAGTTACCTTGTCGCCCGCGTGCGCGAGCCGCTTGGCCGCCTGGTGGTAGAGGCCGCGCGCGCCGAGCACGTCGGCCAGCCGCCGCAGTAACGCGTCCCGCCCGCTAGTACCGGCCGGCGCCGCGAGTCGCGAGCTCAGTTCCTCCGACAACGGCGCCGTAGACTGCTCCACTATTTCTATAGCCTCCTCGTACTGATAGATATACATAATGATGATTATCTTATGTGGAGTATTCAATTTTATCACTAGTGTTTGACCTTTTTTATGGGAATATAAAGGTCTGGTCAAACAGCGGACGGGGCGGGACGGCGAAGCGACGCTAGCGGGACGGCATCGCGGCGTGGACGTCACACTGCGAGCGTGATGATCGCGCTAGCGTCGCGTCGGCCATCCCGCCGCGCGCGGCGCCGACGTGACGCGACCGCTGGTTGAGCGCCGAGCGCGACGGCTCTATGTGACATATTGTACATTTACTAATATATTACAACTCTTCACATTCCGCCAGCGTCGCGTCGCCGACCCGCCCCGTCCACTGTTTGACCAGACCTTAAGTGTTTGTTTGTTTGGTATATTACCACATCTATACTAATATTATAAATGCGAAAGTAACTCTGTCTGTCTCGTTTTCACGCTAAAACTTCTGAACCGATTGAAATGAAATTTGGTACACAGCCTGAGAAAGGACATAGGCTTCTTTTTATCCCGGAAAAATGGAAAATCTCCCGAGTACGAGGGTGAAACCGCGGGGAGCCACTAGTACATTATATTGACCAAAAATATTTTGACTAAATTGTCTTATTAATATTACTATATGAAACCGCTTGGTCTAGCTAAAAGCATGAAATTATGCACAAATGTGCTTTAGGGTGATATAGGTGCACAATAAGAAAGGATTTTTAATAATTTCACCCCTTGCAAAATGGGGGTTGAAATTTACATAGGTAATATTTAACTTCGTTATTTTTGTTAGTAGCATTTATTTAGGTTCTTAACTATTTTTTTAAAACAACTTCATAACGGGTAGGTACACGGATTTGTTTACGAAGATCTCCGGGGAACACGGAAGAAGCCGCGGGGCGGAAATTAGTATAATAAAACAAGATTTTATATACCTTGCCAGCTGTAGCTAGTAAAGCGGCAGCATGGGAGTGGTGTTCTGCTCTCTGAAGGTGTACTGCAAGTGTTTGAGCGACTTCAGGGTCCACCTTGTCGCCGAGTGTCTCTACTGCTGCTATTATAGCGTTCGTATCCCCGCTGCTCATTGCCAACTTCAGTGCCATGTGTGGTTTGCCTAAAAAAATATTTGACATTATCATAACTATTTAAGACTAGTAAATAGCCGGTGCAAGGCAAGTAGTTCGTAGAACTCTGTTGGGAGAACTCAATCTTCCTTACGGGCTTTTTGATACAGAGCTATTGCCTGTTCAGTTCGGCCAGCATTTTCGAGAATGGACGCCGCGTGAAGGGCGTGTGAGGCGGACGTGGAGCCGGCCCGCCACACCAAGTTCCAGGCACTCGCCTCAGCAGCTACACGTATACCTGATGACACCGCACCGCATTTTATATACATCTGAAATTCAAAAATAGCATTGAATACCTTAGTTGTCAACAATAAATAGTATAGGACTGAGTGGCAATAATGTACCTTTACAGCACTCTCAGTTTTATCAGGTTGCATCTCCAAGTGACGAGCCATTTGATACAAAGAAGAACGATTCTTCTGACACAGCTTTTCAGCTTCTTCTATCCTATCCATATGACAGAGCAAGCGTGTTTGTTCGCCAAAGTCATTAGCGCGAGCGTATGCTTCTAGCGCACTCTCCAGGTCGCCAATACTCTCTTGGTAGTGGCCCCACCATGTAATGAGATTTATATCATTTGAGTTGATCACATACTGAGCCAATACAGAAGCCTGTCCTTGTGCAATAAGCATTCTGGGAACGTGAGGGACGAGTGTTCCGGCACTTTCGAACATCTTTAATGAAGCTCCAGTTTCTCCATTAGACCACATTACTTTGGCCAGTTTATGTTGAGCACATTTAATAAGCAATGCATTTTCACCTTCATTTGTTCCATTAGTTATTTCACTCAAACCCCCATCTTTGGCTGATATGAGACGTGTGATTAAATCTGGTCTTTCAGCTTCCCGGAATAGTGTTTCTGCTTCCTCTGTCATGCCCAGGTTAACAGCTAATATGCCAACTTTACTAATATCATCAATATCGTTATCACTCATGACCTTGCGCATCATCATCGCACCCTTAATGTTGCCCATTTTGCCCAAACATACTGCCCCGACGTCAGGTCTTTTCCGGGTAACACATACCTTTGCTAAACTGTCCCATATAACTGAGCTTTTACCGCCTGATATGTTTGTTCCAACAACAATAGCTTTTTCTAAAAGCCCAGTTGTCATATAGTACAGAAAATCTAAGATTAATCGTATGTTAGATCCATCGAGATTGCCTTTTGAATCTTGAAACTCACGCATCAATATCTTAGTTATATTTTGTTGTGACAATATAACTACATATGGTGAATATAAAAAACATAAAATAAAATCCGAAACAAAATAATCTTCTGATGTCGAGCACCAATTTTTATACTCATACAGATTTCCCTCGTGGCAAAAAAATAGGTAAATGCTGTCTAAATCAGCAGATCGCATATGGACAGCTACAATTCTTGAATCGTTACAATCCCATAATATTGCTATTGGAACACTTTGGTATGGAGGAGAGGTATTTTCAGAAATCAATATATTTGTTACTACATCATTGGCTACATCCCATAAATACAATCTAGGATCGGGTGCCAGACCTGAGTTTGCTATACTTAGGCAAATATAACGCCCAACACAATTGACAGAAGCTCTCATGACTTCACCAAAATCCTCAATAATTTGGTAACAATTTTTTGGAGGATATGGCAACCTGAGTCCCTTCTTAGTTATTTCCACTAATTTCAATGTACCATCCATTGTTGCGACAACCACATACTTATCTGTGTTTGTGATGCCAATAGGTTCCCCTTCACCTTCTGTACTTGGTAGTATTCCTAAACTTATACCTGTTATGGAGTAACACTCAATATGTGGATTAACTATACCAACAAGTACATCATTGTAAATTATGAGCACGTCAGTTTTCCATGTGAAAGTGCGTAGGAGAGAAAAATTTATATCATTGTCTTTACTGCACATCCAAATCTGTAAAATAAAATCATGTTTCAATACATTGCATGTTAATTTACATTATATGTTTAGTGTAATATAAAACAGGCAAAAATCACTTTTGTTGCAGAAGCATTCATACCAAAATTTATATGAAGCATTATAGAAAAAACCTAAAATTACCTGTACTTCATGGCCATCACCAAGAGCAACATATTGATCCTTGAAAGCAAATGCTCTTATTGTAATAGAAGTGTCAATACTTGATGTCAAGTTACTTTTATGAGTAAGAGCAATCTCTTTAGCAGATTTTTGTACCATATATATATTTGATGAGTATCCCCAACAGACAGGTTGCTCACGTAAGACAAAGGCACTTGTTATACAATTAACATGCAGCAAAGGATTCATCAAACCTTCAGAGCCCCAACTGACTTCTTTGACAGTTCCTTTAACAGATGTACTGCTTATCAATTTCCAATTGTTTCTGTGATCTCTTCTCCATAAATATAAATTACCTTGTGAGGTTCCACAACAGAGTGTATCACTTAGATTGCAGTAACTGATACTAGTGAAGATGTCTCCAGCTACAATTTCTTCCTTCTCATTGGGTAAAACATCATTATCACCTGTATCACTATCCCATATTCTAATTAAATTGTCCCCTGTAATAACAGCCACATAAAAGTTTCCAGCAAGGACTATGCACTGGCCATTTCTTGCTGCCATTCTAACATGAGTGTCTGTAGTCAAGGATCCATCATCTGCTGTTATAAACCTGGTCAAACTGAGAGCTCCTGCCGACTCCCATGCAATAAGCAGGTAAATATTACTTATTATGCCCATAAATATTATGTTACCTGGAGCATTCAGCACTTCAGAGCAAGCACCAGCATGATCAATATATAGAATGATTCCATTATCTTGTGCTGCGTAACAAGCATGATTATCTGGCTGAGAGTCTTCCTTCATTCTAGCTGTTGTGCGAGGCCTCCAGGCAGCTAATGCATCTAATGCATTCTCATCTCCTGCAACAGCAGCACGGGCTAATCCTCTAATTGAAGATTCAGAGTTAGGTTTTGGTGTACAGAATATTACATGTGTGATAACATCACCTAGCTGATGATGAAATGATGTTAAAGGGGCACCTGATCCAGACTGCCAGCCCGATAATGAGCCTGCAGCATCAGAAGCAAGGAGTCTTCCACCTCCAAGGCTAAATGCAACAGTTGTGAGAGCAGCATTGTGAGGTGCTTCTAAGCGAGCCCATGAGTATTCAAGCCAAATATAAAGTTCACCTCCATCCCACCCAACTACTAATAATCGCCTGGTTGGATGCCAAGCTAGAGCTGTTACTTGATTTGATAGTAATATAGGCCATTCACATCCTTCCAAGGCAAAACCCTGAGAACAATGAGAAGATTAGAGACATTAGTAAATATAATGAGGCCAAAGAAGGCCATTGATATTTATCTTTGATAGTGATAATACCAATATACATTTAATTTTTGTTTGATGCTATTAAATACCTATAATCTTTTATGAATTTAATCAAATAGTAAAGTAGTAGGCATTCAATTTTAAAATATTTTAATGTATATGGGTATAAAATATTAAATATTTTAATTTGAATTAAGATATGACAGTTATTTATAGTTCATAAGGCTTACATATTTTTGTACTTAAAGTATTTATTTATAGGTAAACAAAACATATTAATATATACAGCTGATAAAATATAAACTTAACAAATGAGAGCTTCACAGGCACATTATAAAGTGACACTCTGATGGCAGTTTATAATGTTACTTTTAGTGGGTAAAGCTGTATGTGATTGAGGGGGTACTTATTGCTTTTCTGATTGAACTTAATTTTTTTGCGAAGGCACTTACAGTTTCCTGAAAAATAGTCACAAATCCTCCTTTTTCTTGATTGTAAGAACCTACAGCCAGAAGAGGTAAGGATGGATGCCATGATCCAACTGTTGATACAACATTACCATCGTTAAAGTTAAGTTTGGTGTCGATGTACAGAGTCATCGAGAGCAAGGAATAGGCCTTTTATATTAAAGTACTTATATTTTTTTATATGGTGTCTAAGGCTCCATCCAAGCTGATACTTCTGATAAAAGAGTTTCAAGATAAATATTTCTTTACTCCACTTCATTAATTTCTATAATCGGGTGCTTGAAGATAAACGATGGATACTTTTATTTACATGAAGTTAAGTCGGTTAAAAACACAAACAAACGACCAGTGACACCTCAAACTAAGTATGTATGGATCAATCATACCCTGAAAATATCGTGCACTGATAGAATGGAACACTAAAATGGCGGGTTTTCATAGTGTTTTTCTTTTCCTTCTTAATTTTTCAGTTCCAGGTCCAGAACTAAGGTACTATTTGGCTATTAAAAAATCGTTTCAAATGTGATTTTATTTACCGTTATTATTCAGTTATTTAAAAAAACTAAACACAAATACTGTATATTAATCAACCCTAAAAGTTTAATTTTCCTATCTGGAAACACTGTCTGTAAATGTCTGGAAACTCTGGAAATCACTGTCCGTCCGTCCGTGACATTGACTGACATGATTCGCTTTGCGTAAAAAGACTTAAAAGAAAGTAGATGCGAAAGCAAAGTTATTAATACAACTTTATTGTTAACTAAGAGTTTTCAAATTATTACTAGTAAAAGTGAGGAAAAGGATTACCCACACAAACAAACTGTATAAGATTATAAATCGAAATAATGTGGTATTTAACCTCTGACGCCGATCAAAGAATTATTTACGTTGTTCCACAGAGTAATCAGATAACAATAGGTAGAAGTACTGATGATCAAATATGTAATTTTGCAATCCTTGAAGATCCTTCAATTAGCAGGAAGCATGCCACATTGACCTTATCAGATAATTGTTTATATCTTCAGGACTTAGGGTCTCGATATGGAACGTTTGTCAACGATTCTATGGATAAGATGGAAATTAATACAAAAATTACATTGCAACATAATGACATTGTAAAATTTGGTAAAATGAACAGTATTTGGAATGTTCACAAGATAAATTTTGTTACATGTACATCAACCTTAAAAGGCGAGAATCTTCAGAACTTAAAATTGGTTCTAAGCAAGATTGGAGGTACATTGATTAATGATTGGGATGATTCTTGTAGATATGTAACTATGCCAGCAATTACTTTAACAATAAAAGTTGTATTAGCATTAGTGGAAGGATCATATATTGTTACTACAGATTTTTGGTTGGAGTGTATGAAGTCCATTAATAATCGTGTACAACTACCTG
Source organism: Thyatira batis (assembly GCA_905147785.2). NCBI lineage: Eukaryota > Metazoa > Arthropoda > Insecta > Lepidoptera > Drepanidae > Thyatira > Thyatira batis. The sequence goes on along the minus strand of LR990496.1, from coordinate 5,937,198 downwards.
ATCCTAAAAACTTTACACCTCAGATAATAGAATCAACTCTCAACAAAGAACTTGTCTCTTTTTTGCCTAATTTACAAAGAAAATTATTGTTTGTAGGAAAAAAGATAATTTTCTTCTCAAGGCGACAGTTTGAAATGTATAAAACAGTGTTACTAAATAGTTCTGCTTCACCACTCTTATTAAGTGAATCTAAAATGACTAAGTCTATGCTCTGTGAAAAAGATGTAATTGTTATTCAATATAATTTAAGTAATACTAGTCAGGAAACACAAGCTCAAAGAAATCAAATCAATGATATAGTTACTTACTTGAAGAGTAAAGGTAAAAGAATTGTGGCTGATGCAGAAATTGGGCTGGCTATACTTTATTGCTCGTTAGATAAATATTGTAACCCCGATTTCAATTACTCATCTGAACTATTAAAACAGACATCTATTTCAAATACAGCAACCAATGTATTAGTCCCAGAGTCACAGGAATCTTCTCAATTGAAGAGAGAAAATGTAATTATCAATGAAAGTCTTGTTGCCAATAATAATTCTAGCATTACATCTGATAATGCTAATATGGGAATAGGAAATAAAAGAAAAATAAATTGTGAAACTGATGATATTCAGCCCAACTCTTCTAAAAAATTTGCTACTGAAGTAGCAGACACTTCAGACAAGAACAATAAAAGAAAGTTTGATGATGCTGATGAATCATTGACAAATCCTATGAAAAAAGTTGCTGTTGCTAATGATGATGATGATTTCTTTAATTTTATGAGTTCTAGCAATGTTAATAACAATAAACAAACAGAGAAAAAACTAAATCTATTAAAACCTCAGAAAAGGAAGGCAGAACTTAGTACAAATGATGATGACTTATTTAATTTTATTGAAACCAATGAGAAACAAAAAAAGGCAGCTTTGGAAAATTTGAAGCCCAATACAGGGAATCATGTTAACACTGCCAATAACAATATGGGAAACATAAAACCACAGGATATAATTGCTAAGAGAGGAGCAAAACTTGAAGAATTGATGAAGGAAAATATGACTATGAATTCTGATGCAATTAAAGTTTGTGTTAAACAAGAACCTAATATGGGGATTGATGAAAAAATGAAAGAACTTGACTTAGGATGTACCATTGTTAAAGTTAATAAAGATTTAATTATTAAAAAAGAGCCTCTTCAAGTTGAAGAACAAAATGTTCAAGCAAAGAACTTTAAGAAGTTTAAAAAGGTGTGGCCTGTGAAGATGCAGGTCACTATTATTCAGAGGTCATCCTTAAGTATTGCTATAGCTGGTACTGATGATGTTAGTTCAACTAATATTATGGAATGAAACATATTTAAAACCACTGAATTGAATCTAGTGAGAACTTTTCTTTTTTTACAATTTGTCTGTAAAACATTTTTGTATTTAGAAATAATAAATATTAATTTGATTATGATTATCTCTATTTATTTCAGTAAACAAATATCCATTAATAAAGTAAGTATATTAATTGTCTGAGTCTGCAATATTCTCCTCTTCAGTATTTTGTGCTTGGCCACTGCAACAAAATTAATACATAATTATGAGAACTGACTCATATAAAAAATGAATTTTAAATATACATTAGTTTAGTTCATATATTATAATTCTACACTGAGTGATTGCAAACTAATAACTAATGTTACTGGTATTGATAGTGATTCCACTAAATGCATACAAGATGAGATTGAGCAGGGATATATATAAGGTACAATTAAACAATTTGGCTGGTGGGTTGGCTTGGTGAGTATGACCCTGACTATGAAGCCACCCATTGTGGGTAAGTATGCATAAATATGTCTGTTGGTTCTGAGACTAGGTGTAAATATATAAATAAGTATTTAAATTAATTATAATGCAGTATGTATTAGCTTTCTGGTTGCCACAGTACAAGTTCTCTCCTTAGTTTGATATCAGATTGGCCATGTTTTAAGATGTCCTAAGTATTAATAAAATTTTAGAATTACTGAATTATGTAGTTATATTATTAAGACATTCTATCTAACATCACTCCAAACATAGTAAATTCAAAGTAATCAGACTCAATACAGAAAAATCAGTAGTTAAAATATAATAATTTAGTAATCCATATGCAGTGTGATATAACAACTTGTGACATTTACTTTTATAACAATTATAATGAAAGCCACCGAACCTTTTTTCTTTCAGAGGTCTTTTAAGATGGACAGTGCCGTCAGGAGCTACTCTAACTTTGCAATCGGGTATTGTTGAAAGTTCGTCTTCCAAGACTGAAAAGTTTTTGGGTCTTCTCTGTTTGAGTTTAGGAGCATCTATAGTATTTGATGGTCCTGTAATATATAAATAGTATAGTTACAATATACAATTGTTAGTTAATTAAAAGCCAAATTTATTGATAACAATAATTATCACAGGCCAAATGATTTAGTATTTTTGGTTGCTAGTGTTAACTTAATTACTTACTTAGTGTTAGGTACAGTGGTAAAGACAATGAGAGTGGTAGTTTTATTGAAATAGATCTGATATTAGCCTCGCCACCAGGGTATTTTTGACATAATTGTTGAGCCAAAGATAAGATATTATCTTTTACTTTATTCTGTGGCATGCCTGTATGTCCTACTGCAATTGTTGAAGTGGTTCCTTCGCTCAGGCGTAACATTGCTGATCGTAAGCCAACATCAATACTTTTTTTTATATCAGATTCATTTATTCTGACTGGTATCAGCATGTTATGCTTCTTAAAAAACATTTTTCCAAGAAGATGTGAAACATGAGTTAATACTCTTGTGTCAACCATGATAAAGTCATGCTGAGTTAAGAGTCTACGCTTCAGTTCAAATTGATCATATTCCACTTTCAATTGTCGCATAGGAAGTACTGTTTTCACCTGAGAAATTAAAAAAAAGATAAGTTTTTAGTTTAAAGTTGTATGATCTTAATTAAGTAGATTAAATATATTGGATACTGTACTGTAGTAACACCGGCATTCTTCAGTAATTCTTCCCAGCGATCAACTGTAGGTTCATGGTCATGTTTTCTTCCTTTTTTTATATCTGGTGTTATAAGACAAACTTCTCCAGTAGAAGGAATAGTATTGTGAGGTAACACACTAAAACACGTTATAAGGCAGATTAAGTTATTAAACTGTTTTAAATAATGAAAAGGGAATTATTGATTATATACCAACTTACAATTTAATGTTGCCTTTTAGATTCTGTATTTTAATGCAGTTTATTACAGCAAATATTGGAGTTTCTTCATCCAAAATTGTGTTTTTTTTCTTGTTTATTTCACCTAATTTTTTCAGAGCATTCAAACATGAATTTACACGATCTTCTTTGATGCTCTTAGTAGGCATTATAAATTTAACTTTACTTTTCTTAGTATTTGGTTCCTTTATTTTATCCTTACACAGCTGTTGAATTAGAATATCACCTTTTTCTAAGACATTGATTGGTTTATTCTTCAATTTCGTTTTAGGTTTTTCTATTTTAGCAGGCTTATGAATTTTATCTTTTTTATTTTTCTTTGCCAGATTTTGTTTAATTGACACCATTATTACTATACTTATTAGTTAAAATGAAAGGAAATAAAATAAACACGTGATAAGTTTTAACCTCAAAGTAAAAAACAAATAATAGATTTGTATTCAATCGGCATGTCGCAAGACGCAAAACACAGAATAAAATACAGCGCAAGCAAGCACAGACAAAAAAAACTAACAGAGAAAATTCAATCAAAGACGATTTCGTCACTCTTAAAGGGGCAGATGAATTGCACCAAACTCTATTCCCATGGCCATAGACTACCGATCTTCGACGATCTCGATAGTCACGGTTTCCTAATCTCTCGCCCTCTTGGGAAGCGGTTATCGTTTTATGGCCAGATTTCCTTTAATGTAAATAAAGAATGGACTTAGCAATCGTTCAGTCACTTTGCCCACTCCTTAGAACGAGATTGTAGCGCTTCGACTTGTCCGATTCGACACTGGCAAAATAACAAGTTTTACTGCTGACGACTGAGCTGACGGCCATTTTTTTGAAAGGGGTTTTTACTTTTTGTCAACACCATGGACTTAATGTTAGGTCCATGGTCAACACTGACTGTCTATATATTATGTCACCTCCACCTCCACCCCCGTCCCGTAACATTTCACATCAAATTGACCAATTGTGTTAGATACACATTTAAAAATTGAATGTGGCCCGCGAGAATGCGGGAACATCTAACAGCATGCCGACAACGACCAAATTGGTGATCCCGTCGTGACAGCGACAGTGGAGCTGTAGGTCTATAGAAACGAAGGCGCAGTACAACAGGACGCACCTTTGCTGTATTTCCCACTCACTAGGGTAACGTAACTTTTAGGGTTGGCAACGCGCAAGTGATGCCACTAGTGTTGCTATTCTCTAGAAATTACTTCATTAATATTTATAATAGCGGGAAAATAAAACTGCCGAATCTGCCGATAATTATTTAAGGCTCATAGGACGATTAGGGCGTGTATCTAGTACGTGTGCCAACTTGGAAAACAACTATGTCCAGACATACAGGTAGTGATGGGATTCTTCCCGGGAAAGAACCCAAAATGGGAAGATTGAGGGAAAGAACCCGAGGAAGATTCCCAAATGGGAAAGTATTCGGGTTTTTTCATTTTTAGCAATGTAACAAATAGGTAATGTGTAGATACATGTGTATATCAAATAGTACGTACTATTGAAGTACTATTACTACTTGTTTGAGCTAATTTAACTTTGTTTATTTCCATAATTCAATAAATACGTTATACAGTCTAAGCCGTTTACTGCGACATCTTTTAGAACAATATACCTGTTATATTAACTTAGAACAAAGGTCCCGGCTGAATGCTATATGACCGCCTAATCAAAAACATTCCTTTTTCCGACATTGCTATTGACGACATACCTCATTAAACGACCACATTTAACAATTATTTCGGAGAATTAGATCTGTTAATATTAGAAAATTGTATAAAACTACTGGAACCTATAACAGATACTATTTTCAAACTCGAAGGCAGTGAAATACTTATAAATCAAGTTTATATGGCCTTCAAAGGTATTAAGTCCACATTTAATTTTGCATTTCCGGACATCATCATCATCATCAACAGCTTATATACGTCTCCACCGAGGAGCTCGACCCTCCCCTAACACCGAAGGGGTGTAGGCCATAGTCCACCACGCGGGCCTAGTGCGGATTGGCGGACTTCACATGCCTTTAATTGTTACATCTCGGGCATGCAGGTTTCCTCGCGATGTTTTCCTTCACCGAAAGCCAGTGGTGTGAATCCGTATGTAAGTTTTTTTTATAAACTCAGAGGTACGGGCCAGGGATTTGAACCGGCACCCTCGTGATCGTGGGTCGGTGCGCTCCCAACTGAGCCACCACGGCTATCCGGACATTTCCGGACATATCCATTCTAAACGAGCATCACAAACAAGATTTTAAAAATACTGTAATTAGCTGAACAAATAAATGTTTGACACCCATTCATTATGCTGCATATTTATTGGATCCAAGATAGCAAGGCATTGAATTAGAAGAAGAACACGAAGTGGATGGAGTGTATACACGACGTTAACCAATCGCACAATATTGTCGTTGGTGTTGATTTATCCAATTATAGAGCTAAATAGGGTTTATAGAGTAGACCATTTATATGGAAGGATGTCACCGAAATGGACCCAGTAGTTTGGTCGAGAGGACTCTGCAGTTCCAAATTGTTGAGTAGGGTTGCAGTACGGATTCTAACTGCTCCCTGTACTTCAGCAGCCACAGAACGATTGTTTAGCACGCATGCCCATATACATAGTCGCAAAAAAAACAGATTGACTACAGACAGGGCAGCAAAAATACCTTTTATTTCATACAATTGGAACCTGTTTCATAAACACAAAGATCATGACAATGACGATGATGACGAGCCAATATCTACGAGGGCTGCACTAAAAGTATGGGAATGGAATATTTCCACAATTCCTGTCATATTAAAATATTTTAAATTGAAACTCTTTGGTTTTAAAAATCGAATACCGTTTATTTATTTTTATTCTATATATTATTTCTCGGTCTTGTCACAAGGTTTTGTCAAACTTGTTTAGTTTAGTCGTTGAGAAAATGGAGTAAATGGACTCGAGAAAATTCAAGAACGAGACGAAGACCTTCGAAGTGGTTTAACACAAAAACAGTGTGTTGACCGGATGATTTCTGCATTTGGTGATGAAGCCCCATCCAAAACCACAATTCATCGCTGGTTTGCTTCAGCAATCGATACGTCCACGTTGAAATTCATTTCAACGTGGACGTATCAAGTTCAGTGATGATCCTCGTCAAGGTCGTCCAAAAACTGCAGTCACCCAAGAAAACGTTGACGCTGAGCGTAAGCTGATTGAAGAAGATTGACATGTGATATACCACGAAATTCAGGCAACTTTAGACATTGAGATGAGTCAAATACAAATAATCTTGCATGAACAATTAGGTGTAAAATATTTGTTTTCCCGATGGATACCGCATTCGCTCTATAAAGAGCAAAAAGCGGCTCGTGTTACTTGGTGCGTCAGAACTTTCGAAAGACACGCAGGATCCTCAAATGCTATATAAAACATCGCATCAGGTGACGAATCCTGGATATACGCGTACGAACCCGAAACAAAAACCAGTCTCGAGTTTGAGTGTTCGAAAATGAGTAAAGCCAACAAAAATGGTTCGTTCACGGAGTGTTGCAAAAAAATGATGGCTACGTTTGTCTCCAAAACTGGCCATATTGCGACTATTCCTCTTGAGGGACAAAGAACGGTAAATGCAGAACGGTATGCTAGCATTTATTTGCCACAGTTCGTTTCTGAACTCCGTCCTCAGTTTTTTCGATGGACCAAGCTGCGGCTCAGCATCTGATCAGGTTTCTGAATTGAACATCAGTGTGAAAACTGGAGAAGGGGTGTTAATGTCGGCGGTTCATCGTCAAAGTTATTTTTATTTATTCATTCTGAGAGCCCCATTACATTGCTCTTAGTCTCTCCAGAACAATAAAAGCACACTGCAGAACATTTTAGCACTGCTTTTCGACATCCACACATCGCTCCACAAAAAGAAACAGTTTGCTCGAGTTTCTGAACATTTTCACTTATAACTTTTTCATTTATAGTTCTACGACAAAAAGTTACTGAATCAAAGTTGTAGAGAATTTAATTTGCAACAAAAAATGTTACCAATTTTTTTTAATCAAATGAATAGTTTAAGAGATATATCGTATAAACCATTTCAATTGAAAAAACCCGTCTATTGGGTTTCTTCCCACATAAACACCCGGTTCTTTCCCATTTGGGAATTAACCCGGGTTTATTCCTTTCGGGTTTATTCCCACCGCCCATCTCTACATACAGGTGAAATAAATGAAGACACCGAGCCATTACGTCTTCACTACGGAACCTGCTTATATTTTTTTTACTAATTTGGTGCCGAGCCTCGAAATAATCAATAAGTTGTCAATTTGGTTCACAAAAAAACCCAAAAAAACAACAAGTACAATTAAAGGTGAGGGAATGTTCGTCAGTTTGTATGGTAGTACCTATATTTATATTTACCAATGCACGTATGTTATGCCTATGTTTTTTTAAGTATGAAGATTGCTACGATTTGAAGAGAGACCATGTTTTATTCAAAAGATAAGACTGGCCTTTGTGTTACTCGGTAGAAGCTGAAATAAATTATTAAAGACAAGGTAATCACTCCGTTTGCCAAGAAAATACTACATAAGTATAATAAAAAAATGTCTTTCAGCAGCTACGGCGAACGTATCGTGCATTATTTATGAATGAATATGCACGGAACTAAAATGTAAGTGCTACAGAATGCGAGAAAATTGTTCCGAAGGAAAACGTCATAAATAGAGAGCGTCACCGTACAGTTAGGTAGGTACCTACTAGCGGTACCTAGATGATATATGGGTGCTCTGAATATAGTAATGATCTATGGATGACTCTTATCATATTTGATGACTCTTAACATTTTTCCCTCCAGAAATTTGGCGTGTTACTAATTTAAAGTTTGAATTTTCCATTATTAAACTTTATCTCAGTTAGCCCTAAAAATATATGATGAATACGAGGCCATGGGACATACCTAAGCCCAAAAAAAGTCTGGCAGGATTACGACTTTTTGATGTTTCGAATGTAATTTTAATCGAAGCCAATAATTATCATTATGTACCTAAAAGGCACGTTTGTTTGTGTATATATTACCGTTGACTAGTAGGTAACTGTTCCATAAACTACCTATTTACCTATACATAGTTAGATAATATCGTGATAAGTGGAGTACCGGTGCTAGGTAACTGCGACTAGGTAGGTAGGTACTAGGTCAGTAAGTAATTCAGCAGGATGATTGAAGTAGGTAGGTACCTATGTACTACCCAGCATGGTAGGTATCTCTATGATATTATGAACTAATACATGGAAAAAGGTCCATACAATTTAAATATCTACTTGAAATGCTCAATTAAGACCTTGGAACTGTTGCTTCAAATGTAATTGAAATCGAAGGGATCCTATAAGAAATTAAATTGTATTATCCATACGAAATTTGTAAGCTCGTGAGTCCATTTTGGGAGAGGTGTGTAGAGTTCGGTCACTAATTCTACTATCACGCTTTGTAGTGTGGAGATTCGTGGACACGCATTCGAAATATGTATTTGTAACAACATTTTATATCGCTAAAACATCGTAACCGATGTTGTTAGAGACTCATAACTAGTTACTTACCGACGATACTTGCAGACAACAACAACAAGGATTTATGTTGTTAAATAAATTTATTGTTAATTGTCTGAATTAAAATAATATTATAAAAAATTGTATTTTACAGGTATGTGCATCTCTAGGCAATAAAGTAAGAACTGTATATAAAAAGTAGAACTGAGTGAAAACTCATCCCGAACAATATAAACAACCTCTCAATAAATTACCAGTATCATTCAGCGATCTATTATTAATATAGTGGATCGCGAACATTCGTCGGGTTCAATAAATCTCTTCAAGCGAGTATTCGCTGCGTCATGTCATGTCTAGGCATGTCAGTTCAGTATATAGTGGACCAAACAATGGTTCTCATGCAAAATGCAAACGTGAGCCAGCACTCCGATTTCTGCCCGAACAGCCCACCCGACGAACGGAACTGTGGTTGCCTACCTCCCGACTAGATAAACAAACGCGTAGGTAAACCTACCTACACAACCTACCGAATTTTACTTTTGCCTATTTTAAAATTTAAAACATTACAGGATACTTTTATTCTATGTGTTGGCAATATATTCTCGCCTTCGTTGAAAGGAATCGGAGCGCTTAAATATTTTATCTTTGAGTAAACATAAAAAAACGACCATCTAAAAATTTTACGAACAAAACTGGTTGCTGCTAATGAGAATCGGTGGCGGTACTTTACTGCGGTGTTTATTCCGAAACTAGCTATAGATAGATAAGAAAATTTAATAAATACCTAATAAACCGTAGACAGAGAAAGTTTCTCTGTCTACGTAATAAACGGATCAACAAAAAATACTTAGGTACCTAATTATAATAAATACCTATTATAATCAGTAAATTATTGATTAGCTAAATATTATTCATTAAAATTCTAAGGTAAAAAATAGGAATCATCTGTCTAGAACCTTGCTAACACTGTTATTTTAGGAATGCAATGCAGTTTGCAGTTACTTTAAGTTAATTATAGGTAGGTTCCTATCCTACTCGTAGTTATTAGCGCGTGAATTTATGTGCGTTACGAGCATGAAGCTTGACAATTTGAAATTATTATACATACCTATATGTGTTTTATCATTTCGAAGCACTTTTATCGTGTTAACATGGAAAATTACTATTTCGTAATACCACTCTTGCTATTGCTTTTTGGAAAATTATTGCATGTGTATGCCTAGATACATTACTAAAGCTTACATTAATGAAATAAAATAATAGCTTATTGTATGTATTTAAATAAGTTACACTATCTTATGATGTGAGTAGGTGACGTACAACATGGTCATGAGTTTGGATGTTATGTGGTTAGTCAGCAACGTTAGGTCGTTAAGTTGACAAACGACTGGCTACAGACGAGTTGCAAGGTAGCATTAAATAACTTACCATTGCACTTTAAGCGAGCATTTCGTTTAGATACGAAAATTAATAAACCTTTTTTAGAATTAGGTATACTTAGATATATATATTCTGCATGATTATGAATTTTGACATTCAGAAACAAATGATTACGAGAGATTATATTATAATTTTTTTTTTTTTTTGTTAATAATATGAGCTTACGTTTGGCTTCAGACACGCTCTGGCATGAGCGACGTCGAAGCCTAAGATGTTCCACGCTTGCCCAGAAAATGCCTATTCACTCTAGCCTTGAAAGAAACCAGATTGTAAGAGTCAGGAAAAATAGACGCCGGGAGCATATTCCACTCCTTTGCAGTTCGCATAATGAATGAGGAAGCGAAACGTTGTGTCCGAATATGCGGGATGTCAACTACGTAAGGGTGGAACCTCTCCCGGCCTCTAGCAGTTCGGTGGAAAAAAGGTGATGGTGGAATCAGGTCAAACAGTTCCCTCGCACACTCCCCAAAATATAATCTATAGAAGACCGAGAGGCAAGCAACCTTTCGGCGATGAGCCAGGATTGTGAGTTTTGCCTTAACTAGCTTATCATTGCCAACAAGTCTCCTAGCGCGACGGTCTATAGAATCAAGCGCATCAAGTTGGTACTTGGCAGATCCGTCCCAGAGGTGGCAGCAGTACTCCATGCACGACCTGACCTGTGCTTTGTACAGTTGTAGTAGTTGCTCAGGTGTGAAGTACCGCTTAACCTTAGAGAGGACCCCAAGTTTTCTGGCAGCTGTTGTCGCTTTGGACTCGATAAAACTACCGAAGTTTAGCTTGGCTGTTATGGTCATACCTAGGAGATCTAGTTGGTCATCGATCTTCAAGAATATTATATTAGCTGCCGCCCCGCGGTTTCACCCCCGTAGTTTCCGTTCCCGTGATCACATAGAAAAAAAATAGATATGTGGTTGCGATTCTCAGACCTACTGAATATGCATACACAATTTCATAAAAATCGGTCAAGCTGCTTCGGAGGAGTAGGTACGGTAACTAACATTGTGACACGAGAATTTTATATAAAGAAGATATAACTTGCATCAGATATCTACGCAGTTTAATGCGGTAGGTAGGTATCCGATGGTTTTTAATTTTCCCGGAAAAAAGTGTTCCTATGTGTGAATATAGAACATAGATACTTGCTCTATCGGTGTGCTAAGTTTCGTCTAGTTAATTGGAGTGATAGAGTACGTAACAAAATCCATTCTTAATAACATTAGCGTTTATTAGCATTAGTAGGGTATGGAATTGTATAACGCAAACAATCTCTAGCGTGTTTGTTGACTACGCATTGCAATGTAGAAAGTGCATCTGTACCTCCTCAGGTTCCTAGATGGAAATTTATTGTTTTCAGAGGACACGGCGCTTTTTTAATTTATTTTGTTGATTTGTTTTACCAACTACATGAAAGTTATAGTCTTAGTACCGACTATTATTGGAATGGGGATATATCTTATACACCTACCTAGGGCCCAGGTAGGTGTAGGTATAAGTGAAGTAGATAAATAAGTGGTTTTAGCTAACTTTGGGGAACAATGTATTTTCTCATTAGCAGTTCGAAGGCGACATGGTCCGTCCAACTACTTCCTAACTACGTGACTCGATCTATATTTAGAACCATGAAATGAAGAGAACTGTTCTTACTTACAAATTTTTTCTCTGTCTTTACATTCTACGTGCTTCGTACCTACTGCATTAGGTCGGGTTATTTCGCTTGTTGTTTACGACATCGTAGTCATTTAATGTAGAAGTATTGATATCTAAGTATGTGGTGTATTGATCTTACAAATTGAAACAATAGGTAGGTACCTACTCTAAAAAATCTTTAAATATGAAACTAACCTTATTAAAAAACTAGACTTGTATGAACTGATCGCCGACGATCTTTATTCACAGCCAAAAACCATATCTTAATTAATTAATTTTCGGTTTGAATTGACCGAAAACTAATTATACCGTATTTAATTTTCGCCCGTTGTTTTACTACATAAACTTTGTTCATGGCTGACAAAAACGGCTTTTTAGGCATCTGTCTACATAATGATTATGATTAAATTGTCATTTAGGTACTATTCTTATATTTGTTAGTGATCGAGAATCACATAAATTTCGTTTAAAGATCTATTGGATATATTTATCTATTTATTGTATTTTAGTTTTAAAAATAAACCTTTATTTCTTTCGTCAGTCAACGTTTAAAATTATGTAATAATAAATTATATATTATTTTTAATATTATGCCTACTAACAGACCTCGTCATCACAATGCCCAAAGGAAACTAATTAGTTAACGATGCTGAAGTTTCTCCATTAACGGGGACCTGCGAGAGTCGACAAAGAAGACTATTCAAAACTTTGGTGCTGTCTCAAGCTTCAACGTCTTCAAAATGTTATTGTGTTTGTTATTGGCAATAATTAAAATAATCATGACAAATTGCCTACAGGAGGATGAGAAGAGTCAATAATTATTATATTATATTTGTTTTAAGAAAAACTATAGGTAACTACAATGGAAGCTAAGCATTACTTCCGTGGTTTATGATTTTAAATAATTGCATCGATTACTACGCTCGTATCATATGTTTCCTTTTTAGTATAAATAATTTTCCATTTTGTTACAGAGTGCAAAAACCGTAACGGAAGGTTCCTACTCACGTTCAAAAGAATGAGGGGCTAGGACACTGACACAGAAAAAATAAATTCGACTTCAGGTAAAGAAAAGTGTAACTGCGGAGTTTATTGCCGGCTCTTCAGCAAAAACAACCTTCCGAACCGACGTTAGTCTGACTATTTGATATTTATAGATACTATACCTACCTATATATTATTGTATAAGTGTTTTTGAAGGTATACAAAATAGTATTAAATTAAAATATACTTATATCATTCATAATTTGTAGGTTCGGTGTCACCGGGGAAGTTCCCGTTTTCGCAAGAATTCGATGATTAAATATTGCCTGTTACTCCCTGATAATGTAACTTTCCATTGGTGAAATAATTATTCAGATCTAATCACCACGGCTTTTTTCGAGAGATAAATAAATACCTACGTAAGTATAAGATTTTATAATCTTTAGAAATGGGAGCAAATATCTGAAAATTTAACAAAGGCAAATGTCATTTTAAAGTTGTTTTTTTTTGTTATGATATAGGTATTTGTGAAATAAATAATAAGCAGGTATTACATATATAGAGAATGACAACATTGGTATAGTTATATATTGCCCACAGGTATCTCCCTAAACTAGACACTCAGACAGAAAACAAACACTCCAATTACGGTAGTTCCCACACACGTTTCCTGAATTATTAGTTGGAGCCGCGGTTTCCTATATTTTATCGTTTCTCGTGACGTGACTAAAATATTCAAGTTCCGCTTTTTCGGTTTTTCCGATGGATTTTAGGGAATCTTGTAATACTTTTAAGGATTTCGTTGGTAATAGATATGCCGTCAACGTACTTAGGATCGTTTGGTAGAGCTTTTAAGTACTATAAATCGTATCTATGTAAGTACCTTTCTATTTTTTTCCGAGTGGGGGTGGGTGTGGTAGTTTTGTAGATTATTTAGTTTCAGAGGTAACTAGCCTTAATTTGGTAAAGGCTATCAATTTGATAGTAAAAGCTTCCTACATTAGGTAGGTGATAGACGCAGCGGAGGGTGGCTGCGATGAGTTATCTACGCTCGCAATTTTGTTGAATAATGAATTTAACCAGCCCGCAGACAGCTCCGTCCTTAGCGCAACCGTCGTTCGCGTTCGTCCTTCCACAGATCAATTAAAAATAAAAACTCCATCGTAAATCATGGGTTTAACCACAAACATTTAATAAAAGGTATAAAGGATGGTTTGCTATTTCAATGAATAAGTCTGATAATGTATTGCAATCCTGAACGACTATATACCTAGGCTATGAATAAATTTTTAATTATTTTTCCCAACATTACATGCCTACCTGTAGGTACATTATAATGTGGATTATAAACTCTTCTTTAGATACGCACTATTTATCTTCATATTCATATTGTAGTGAAATTCATAGAAATAAATCTTACCGTTATATCCGTGTCGTGAAAACAAAATTTTAAAGTAGGTACACATGTATTTGAATTAACTACGGCGGACGAACAGACAAACTTCACGAATAGTTAATGAACGTATGACGAAAATAATGTACCTACGTACTCGGAATTACAAACAGAGAAATATGCATGTAACACTGCTCTCGGTGTGTCACCAAATTATTAAATAAGTCTGTAATTTATTAAAAGGTCTAATTTGTATTAAGGTAGGTATGTTTTTTCGGTAGGTCTCTTGGTATGAACTTACTATCTAACTAGCCGTATCATTAAAAATAGTTCAACATAACATAAGCATTCTTACTATTTTCGAGTAGTCTTGTTTGGTGTTAGAATGTAAATTATATTAAGTATATTATATCTTTGGGTCCACTGGTTAGATCCTGGATCGGGCAATCAATTGCAGAAAATAGCTGTACAAGAAAAGCGAGGACCGAGAGCTAACTGTAGCTACACTAAAATCACTTTTTGCCAGTTTATATATACGTGTCCGTCGGTATCTGAGGTTTTTGTACAATAAGAGTAGCAACGTCTTATTAAAGTTCTTTACTCTATTTCATTATTTTAATTCTAAATCTGTACATTTTTTTTATCCATAAAATAATGTTCTAAGTATATCGAAGCTTAATCAATCGTCACTGTACAGAATAGTGTCACAAATACGTGTCAATAAATGTTTTCCATCTATATATACCTGCGATATGAGTTGTAATCTAAATCGGTTCTGTCTGAAGATAGACCGTAGGCTAAAAGCGCTAAGTTATTCTGAGAGCGATGTCTGTAAGCACACGTTACACGGTTGCTCCCCAGCCTCGAAGCTCGACGGATATAGCGCACCGATATGGGCCATCGCGTTTATGGCCCAGCTTCGGCTCAGATTATACCCAACTTTACTTTTTTAAAGCGCAGGTAAAGTACTTATACTGAAAGGGCTTAAAAGGTTTGTAAACATGAACCTTTTTTGGGTAAGGTAGTGCTATTTTAATTTAACTTGAAATACAGATTTATTTATTTTAATTGATATCTGGAATCGGTACGAGTTGCATCTAATAATATTGGAAGTTATAAATGGGAGTATCGTAGCTTTCTGTTATTTTATGAACCTAAGTATTTCTAAACGCATCCGTAACGTGGTAAAAGTTCTACAAAAATAAAAATAAATGTAGATAATTCCTTAAATACACACAACAGTAAAGTATTTTTATGTATGTAGTAGGTAAGTACTTAGGTACCTACTTATCTAATTTTCTTTAATAGAATTCAATATTAGTATAGAATCGTATCGGCGGAACAATACCACGATAAAACGTCGCAAATATTTTTTTATGGACATACCTACTACTTATCTTATAAAAGTTTTAATGTTTTAAAAAGGTAATTTGATACTTTTCCTTTAATAAATTTTATTGAGGAGGAGATTCGAGCTCTTACCTACGTATAGTGTGTTCAATAAGCAGAATTTAACAGCGTACACCAGTTGTTATGTTGGTTTGAGAATTAAGGAGGTTTATGTTAAGTACTACAGGTACATGAGAACATGTACTTCTGGTACAGGTACTTCTTCTATTTCGAAAATGGAGCAAGGTTCCACGTACATATTTATATGCGGTTGTGACAACTTCCCTATATTTTATCGGCTCTTCGGTGACATAAAATAACATAAACAAATGCGTTTAATTTTATCAAGTTATTATTCAATTATTCTGGCTTATGATGGCTCAAAGTAGCATTACACTGGGTATCTTGCCAGTACATTAGGACAGTTAACAGCAGCCGCGGTTCATATTAGTTGTGAACCACAATGCACTACAAGCTTCGAGGGAGGACAAAGGATAAGTTTTTGACAACTTCTGAGCTTGCTTCGTTATAGTTACAGTTCCAAGCCGTTTTATGTCACAAATTGCTTTGCTCTTTTGACGAAGAACAAAAACGATCCGCTTATACTTGCTTTGTCTTTTTCATGTCAACAGCCCTACTAATAGTTGTTTAGAAGAATCGATCCGGCACTCTACCAAATGGATGCCTGTTTGTAAGATTAACTATTTACGAAATATGAAATGCTGTAAATGCTTTGTATACTTAAGGTACCTACCTACCTAAAGCAAGGTAGACGTAAAAATTCTATGATCATCACGATGTCATTCTTTTCAATATCACAGATGAGTGTAAAGTATAAGTGAGTGGTATAAGTAGTATAGGGTGACGAGAAAGCCTTTCTGTGTCACCCTCGATGCGCGAAGAGCCTCATGCCCTATATTTTCTATGAAAGCAGTTTGCGTGCATTGAGTAGGTACCTAGTGCTGATTGTGTAGGTACGCTTTGATGAACGTTTACAGAGATCTAAGCCTTCGTCAAATTTGTCGTTTCCTATTTCAGCAAAGAATGGTTAAATACATATATGAAATAAAATATTGAAATAATTAATTACATTTATTGTAATTTATTCGTGACAAATGATGACATTACCTACTTTATTTGCTAAGTATTATATTGAGCTTATGAGTTCTCTCAATTCCTAAACCAGCCAACCCAACCAGACTTCCAACCGTAAACAATCAATCGTAAATGATTTATCAAATATTTACATTATTATAAAAATATTAATTAAAGTACCTGTTTTACAATTTACATGCAATTAACACGTGTTTATTGACAAAAATCATATTTTAATCAACATTTATAAAGAAGTTTATAAACAAGGTTGGTTCGTAGGTAAATTTATCTATTCCATTTGTTGAATTAAATAACGCGCGTTACAATATGCGTTGGATATGGAAACTAAATAAAAAAATCTTTGTATCGTTTGAATTGTTAAGAATTTGTTGATTTCAGAACATTACTTTTTTTGACACAAAATTACATGACAATACTGATACACTAAGACTTAAAAATATCGTGTTGGTAGAAACACTGAAAAGAGACACAAATTTATGAGTAAAAATTGTAGTTCATTCATTTATAAAAAGTATTTTTCTTACAATATATCATGCAGGTATCCTTCAAATTCTTAAATGTTTAACTTCAACGAACCATATTTTTGTTTAGAAAACCAATCACTCAAATTCTTACTATTGTCCTGTAACAACATAACTAGAACATAAGTCGGTATCATGTGAAGCTTCCTAACTCACACTGCAATCAGGTAAAATCGTTATCTACGGTAGACTATCATCTAACTACGATTTTATACAATGCTTAAAAATTTTGACTATTCAGTCGGGGTCCTTAAAGCTATCGTTAAAATAATCTACATAATCAAAAGGGAGTAAATAATTAAACTTATATTTTACATGTTAAAAGTTAATTACAAAATTTACGGATAAGTATTTTTACACGCATATAAAACTGAAACGTAATTTTATTATATTAATATCAATAAATGTAGGTATTCCTATATAGTTCACAATACATTTAAATATATACGTATTCTTAGCTAAACATTCACAGTGTCTCAATAAGAAATACTAAATGAACTAATCTAATCCAGGTATATGGGTTAGAATTGTTACATAAAAAATGCAATAGAGTAGTAAAAAGTACGTCAGATATCTCTACTAAGTTTATAAATGTAACTTTCATACTTTATCTATTCATCTGTTATGCTTTTACGCTAAAACAACTAAACCAATTATGATATTATAAAATTGGTCACAGATATACACCTACACGATATAGGTACAGAGATGACTAGGGAATGGATGTAGGCTACTTTTTATTCCGAGATAGTTTAAGGTAAAACCGCGGGCCGAAAACTAGTAACTAAATATTTTTAATATCTAATAAAAAATAAGCTTTGAACGAGATATTTATATAAAACTAGCTGACCCGGCAGACTTCGTACTGCCCCAATCTATACTTCAATACTAATATCATAAAGGGGTAGAGTTTCTTTGTTTGCTTGAACGTGCTAATCTCAGAAACTACTTTCCCGGCAATTATTCCGTTTTTCTCACCTTTTAAACCTTCCCTGGACCCACACGAACATTTCAAAACCAAGGAAAGATAATCAGTTCAACCGTTCTCGACTTTTTATGAGACTAACGAACAGCGATTCATTTTTATATATATAGATTGCCAGATAGGCCATATAGGCCAGAAAGCGTAACAGATACACAGACAGTTAGACTTACTTTCGCATTAATTTATAACTTAGTAGAGATTAGTAGGGCCAATAAATATATGTACATAAGTTCAAAGTTTCAAACCCATTCGAGTAATTTTCTAACCCCCCCGACATTTTTGTTGTTTTATGCGGAACTTGGTTCACTAACTACAACGAAGTTCTACATCGTTTAATGAATAACATAGCATCAACCTACAGTTTGTTGTAGAGCATATTTTCTAGATTTTTTTTCTGTTGCCATAACTCATTATGTGTTATGATAATGTAATATTTGAATAAACAACTTTGTTATTTCAAAAAAAAACTAGCAAATATTTTTCTATTTTGCTAATTATAGACTTATAGAAATAGATGCGTGTAGTTAAGTACGTACCAAGGTTTTGAAGGTCTGTAATCAGTAAAAATTGCTGGACTAGATAAATAAATAAGATAAAACGACAAATATCACCGTAGTATTTGCACCCACATAAAAAAAAAAAATTATATTACAGGGTGTTTTATTTTTATTTTCTAATTAATGTTTACTTATTAATTACTATTCGAGAGCAAATTACAAAACTACGTGGCATAAATACCTATATTGTAGATTCGTTTACACTTCGCTCACATATGAGTGAGTCCTCGCTAATACATAAATAGTAAATTAAAACGCTCATTAGCAGACCGGATCTTGTAATTTAAATAAAGAGGTTTTCAACAGCTAACAAGAGAACGTATGAAGATTACCTAATCGATACGCGTTGACCCAAAAGGTCACAATTATAGGTAAAACTTTCAACAAATTCAGCTTATTAAAAACTTCAACTAAGATTTTGCAATGGTACACAAAAAATTAACATACTTTAGATAAACTCGTTTAAAGTAAATAACAAATTAAATGGATAAATTCACCATTTGTTAAGTACCTACTTAATAAATCATGATTTTTAATAATGCCCCAAACTGAATAGTTTATGATAAAAATAATATTTAGGAATCAAATTGAGCATAACTCAGCGCCTTAAGTATAAAGGTTATATTTTGATCTTTGCAGTTTTTTTCTACGATTTTTATATCATAGATATTAATTTCTGTTACATACTGTATGTAACAGAAGTAACAAATACTGTGCATACTCGTAGTATATACGCTTTGGCCGATAATTATATTAAAGGTATCAAAAGATCTATTAATAAAGACAACATAAGTTAGTATGATTCTGGTTTTGGAAACAGAATGAATATTAAAATACGCCAGTTGATTGAATTCTGTAGGAATTTATTTGTTAAAATTGGAATTGAAATAAAAAAAAAGAGTTGTGTTAATGTATTCAAATGAAAACCTATCATTGAAGTAGGTACATTATTTGTATTTAAAATTAACATACCTAAGTTGTGATATTTTTCCAACTTATTATCTCGAATGAATATTTATTTCTAATATAAAACGCCATAAATAACCATGAATGATTACACATATTTTTAAGCAACTATCTAAATATTTACTGAAGCGATAATAATTACATTTCATTTGAATAAAGTTTTTAACGGAGATTGTTTGCTATCTCATTAGACACATCATTATACGTACTATGTATTTATGGACTTATACTTAGATGATTATACAGACAGTAATCGCAGTTAGTACAAAATGCGAGAGCATCTATAAAATTGTGGCTACCTGTCATTTTCTAGTGACTAGTGTATTAATGTAGTATGTAAGTATTTATATTACAATCTACGCTTCGGTCGACTTTACAAAATATAAACTGTACAAAGTTTAGTTCTTACTTCTTATAGAATAGATTACGAAGCAACTTAAAATCAAGATAAGGAATTGTTTACATACATAATAAATATTTAAATACAGAAAGTTTGTGCCATGCCCGCAATAAAGTTCACTTGACGGTTTTAAGGCATTGATACAAAAACGGATAGGTGCTTGCACAATTATTTATTTTATATGAAATTAGTTTCAATACAAATAGTTCCTACTATGTTATACATAGCTAGGTGCGCATAATAATATCGCTACGTTGAATATATGCAATAAAATAATAAAGGAATCATCTAGGTAGGTAGGTACCTAGTGGCATTTTAATTTATCTATCGGTTAGTTCAACACCTATTTTCATAATGTACATTTTGTGCTCCACTCGTTGCATTTATCTGGTTGTTAAACACGTTATGCAATAATTGTTTTCTATTTGATTAAATTATTACGATAATTGGATGGCTGCAAGTATATGTTTGTAGTAAAAAGCTACGTTATGTGCCGTTCAAGGACCAAAACACTGGCGGTAGGTATTTAATAACTTAATATTATTATATAAACCGCCAAAAAACGATCAAAATTCTACTTTTATCAAATACCCATGTCGTTGTCTCTCAAAGTTGATTCTTATCCTAGTGCGATGGTAATCTCAAAAAGTTTATATTAATTTATCCAATTGACGCGCGTAAAGTCAGATTTTGGTCCAACTCACTTTCCTCTATTACTATATTGACCACAAAACAATACAACAAGCTTGACACATTACAAAATACTAAAATAATCATTGGTAGGTTATTCTCGATGGAGGAAAGCGTATTTTTAAAACCTATTGTTAATTACGTCCCTCTCAAAGTCTATAGAACGGTAAAGGCACGGTTATGATGTGTATTGCACTTATGGGATTACTTGTCCGTACAGACAGAGAGAAGAAATTTCTTCTAAATGGTTCAAAACACGCTCTAAACTACGAGTCAAGTCGAGGAAAGCATTTCAAGGCACATACTTTTAGAAACAATAGTATAGATATAATGGTAGGTATGATGCAGTAAGAATTGTAGCTGCACCATGAGTTAGGTTAGGTTACATCAGATGAGTCGAAATTGGAGCAACCTCTAGAAGCGTAGCCTAAGAAAAGGTTCAATGACAATTATCAACTCTAGGTTATCGAGCGCTCTACTACAGAATATGGTAAGAAGGTACTTCGTAAGTACCATCAGGTGTTTAGTTGAGTACTTACTGCATTTATATCATTAATCTTTTTTTATCATATACCTAAATACTTATCTAAATCGGAATTAAGAGTTCATTAAATCGTTTACCTGCACATTATCACCATTTTCACGTATAATTGAAGAACACATTCCACATAGGACTGAACGATCCACAAATTCAAACATAAATAGTTTTTGTCTGAAAACGTCAATTGACGCCTAGTATATTTTCTTATTAATTATCAAGCACTCCACCGTTCGCAATGGTAGATATATGATTTCCATTAGTTTTTTCGTGCACACGGCATGATCGATGCATCGGCTCCGGTCAAAAGGCTGGAGGTTGATGTGTTCTGTCACAGGGGAGGGAGAGGCACTCGCCCCGGCAGAGGTGCGTCGCGGCGTGCAGGAAGGCGGGCGCCCGCGCGGGCGGCGGCGCCGGCGGCGGCAACACCGGCGACAGGGAGCCGGCGCCCGTGGGGCTGTCCCGGTCCGCGCCCGCAGCCGCTGACGGCGGGCGCTACACGTGCGTGCACGCGCCCGCCGCCACGGGTCACCCGCCCGCCAGTATGTCTTCGGGCTCCGGCGACCAACAGTTGTCTGACAACCAGCATCCCACCACCACGGTCACGAACCCGATGAGCAGTGCCAATACTATATACACCTCTGCGTTTCCTATAAACACATAGTAAACATTTTTGCTACATCGTAAGATTTTGACATATTAAGCATGTTTTCGATATAAATCTGTGTAAATAAAAAAACAAAGTTACAATCAATCTAACCGAGCTGTTTCCGGATGCCAAGTGGCTGTCGACTGCGCCAGAGCGAATTGATGAGTGTGGGATCTCCGCGAGTGCGCCAGTCCCGATACCCTCGCCCTCTGGAATACTGACTGAATCTGCGACAAATGCGAACATCCGTGTAGAGAGTCGACTTATTGTATTCTAAATATAGTTAAAAAATTGCCTATTTTACTTTTGCCTGACTACAATATGAAAACAATTACGCACCATCGCTTGTCATGTGACAGCAAAGCTGCCGAAGGTGCTTTGATCACAAAACTGGCGTGAAGCCAAGCTTTCAATGCCGAAGCACACAGCCCATACAAATTGGACCTTGATACTGACTTTAGCAAAAAAGCGAAATTGAATTGTTACCATTTTCCGTCCTCAGGATATTTTGATTGCGTTTCGTGCATATGCCTAATAAATAAGTGGTTCATGCGAATGTAATTAAAACTACCGTGACAAGGTATCATCAAAAATACTATTAAGCATATCGATTTAGATCATAAATTGAAAAAATTACGAATAAAGCTAAAATTATGAAGGTAGGTATGGATTTGATAGATGATGCAGTTATTTCTGGATTTTTTTATCCTATAAAATGTTTTGTTTTTTTTAAGATGAACGTTTTACAAAACAATTCAATTTCGCAAAATTGGTGTCTCCGTTATTAAATTCCGAGAAATAAATTTAGACTATCTACATTTTTGTCATGATTTGAAGTTAGTTCAACTGAAGTATTTTAGTCCAAATATACAGGTTGTTCTGCCCATACTCAACTGAAAGAAAAAAATTATAGGAATATAATTAAATATTAATTGATTCTGCTTGAAGGTAAGTATGTACCTGCTTAACTTAGAGTTAGCAATATTTTGGTGTAGGATAATTAAGATTACTCTTATACTACTCACACTATCTGTAATAGATTATGGCATATGAAGATACAAAAATATGAATGAAAATGACATTTTCGAGCACGGCCATTATTGGTTTCAGGTTTCTTATTCTAACAGTGATACACGATTTGTTTGTTGCATATTAACTAATTGCAAATTTCAGAAATTAACGACTAAAACACAAAAAAATATTGGCATTTTTATTTGTGATAAAAAGTAGCTACTGTTTTTAATTGGCTGAAGTATTGACGGAACATTCTGTATAATGCTTGTGTAGTTAGTAGAATAATGGGGCTTAAAAACATCTCAATAACACCTATCAAAAATCCCTAAGTCTAAATTTGGCTATCAATCCAATAAATAATCTCTGCCTCCTATGTACAATCAAACTACTTGTGATTCAAACGTGCAAATTAATAATTAACTTGATCATGGTATATATATCATGCAGCGGAACTAATCATCCATCGGCAACAGTTGATGGTTTATAAGATTTATTTTGGTTTCGGTTCTTAGTATAACAAAAAAGTTTTTATGAAGTAGGTACATTTTCTAATGAGTAAATTACTTACGTAATCTCGTTGCACCCGTTTCGTTGCGGATAATGAAATGTGACATGTATATATATTATAACGATTTTATGTAAGTACACACAATAAAATATCAATAAAATCATAATATTAGGTACTACAAATTTTGTTGTAAATTGCTCAAAAAAATTATTTACTCGCATAATTTTATGAAGAAAACATAAAAATATAATTTTTACGTCTTTTAATCCAAATTTACCAGAAAATCAAAATAAATAATACCTAATTACATTATGCTGTATAAAAAGAGGGGGCTTGTGTATTGTTGTATTCCGTAGTATCAAGGATTGGATTATTTTACGTGGTTACCATTACGGAGTTTATTAATAACCCCTATTATATTGCTAGCTTGCCCGCGGCTTCGCATGATACAGACAGATACAAATTTTATATTATCCTACTTAAATGTGTTGGTGTAACTTTAATCAGTCCCCAGAAACCATAAGAAACTGGTATACGTGAGTAGGCTTAAAGTTATTTAAATATCTATCCATTTTTACCTGGACGCTCCTTTACAATATTTTATGTATTTACAATAAAATTTGCGTTACACAAACTGAGTGGCTTGCCACGGGGATATGGTTATCCGACTATAAAAGTATTTTTATGAGACATATAGGACGATATAAACATTTATAAGGTTACTTCAAAATGATGAGTACCTAGTCTTTAGTATATTCTAGTTGAAATCATATTTCGTGGTCAATACCTGGGTATCTACCTATAAAAGTAACACTTAAAACAATATGAATCTGCCGATGTAGATAATGCCTTTAATTTCAGTCTTAATTTTATGCAAGCCGTTTCAACTTAGCTACTGATGAAAAATAAATAACTTAACATGTTTTATTTATGATATGATTTATGTCTGTTGTGCAGTAAATAAATATCCTACCTTATCCTTGAATTAAATTTTTTTATTTATCTGTAAAAGTATAGTAAGTAATATGGAATATATTTTCAAGTAAATGGACGGGTATGGGGTGTCACGTTTTGGAATCCAAATCGAATAAAAAATGAATTTTTAAATTGGGTTATAACTGTTATATAAGACACTCTAGTATAATATTATAACTCAATTTATTTAATTTATTTGGGAACCTACGTAATTTGAATTTCACCACACTTGTTTAGTATTTTTCGGCTCAATTGGGATGTGATATTTAAATGGTGAAAGGTCATTGTACGATAAATTCAAACGGACACATAATATAAATAGTACCTAATGGTAGCTATTTAAAAACCTTTTAGAATTGGGTAAATTTATCGCGAACGGAATACAAATAAAGACACTTATTAAATATACAAAAAGCTCTTCTTTTCCAGTGCACTTAGGTAATTGTTACTAACACAAATGAGGAATTCTCATACGTGGTACCTGATATGTTAAAAAAATTGTAATAATCCCTAGACGGGAACATCTGCGACACACGTAAACTGCACCCTGCACTAAGAGCTCTGCAAAGTTAAATATAGGTACTTATTTATTTCATACTAGCTTCTGCCAGCGACTTCGTTCGCGTGGAATAGTTTCTTTGGGCTAACTCTAACTTTAACCCGCGACTTCGTTCCTCGAACCTCCTCCTTTTTTTTAGGTCGTTTAAAAATAATCCTTATAGCATGATTTAGTATTCACGTGTGACGACGCGATGGCTTATTTCATCTATAATTTTGGTGTTTCTATACCGATTTCTATGGTTCTTTTTTATTAAATAGGTAATAATGTTAACTTTTTTAAATTAGGGTTGAGTGAGAGTATTATAAACGTAAGAGTAAACAAATATAATCAGAATGCTCCGAACTGCTAAGCTATCAGGAGTTACACGTGTTATTCTGAGTCAACTATAAAAGATAGGCATATGCTGTTGCGGGATATTTTTTAGAAAATTTTATGTAGAATATTTCCGTCATACATAATTTCTATGTAACTTTAACCATTAAGGCTGTACACGCGACGGAAGCTTAAAAAATGGAGTAACTTCTCCCGTTTTCCCAAAATGTCCCTTCACTTCTCTGCTCCTATTGATTGTAGCAGTATGAAGAATAATTGTACCAAGTTTCGTTAAAATCCGTCCAGTAGTTTTTGTTTCTTTAAGGAACATACAGACAGACAGACAGACAGACGGACAGACAGACAAAAATTTTACTGATTGCATTTTTGGCATCAGTATCGATCACTAATCACCCCCTGATAGTTATTTTGAAAATATATTTCATGTACAGAATTGACCTCTCTACAGATTTATTCATTTCAACCACACGGACATAAATAACTATAGGTACACTAAAACATTGAA
Source organism: Thyatira batis (assembly GCA_905147785.2). Taxonomy (NCBI): domain Eukaryota; kingdom Metazoa; phylum Arthropoda; class Insecta; order Lepidoptera; family Drepanidae; genus Thyatira; species Thyatira batis. Next base: position 5,911,286 of record LR990496.1, on the reverse strand, counting down.
AGACGGAACCTATTCAAAAACATTAAGCCAACCGTTTTCAATTATGTAAGTTCCATTGTGAGTGTAGACTTCCAACATGCTATAAAGTGATATACCTGGTGGCTACAGCACCGGCCGCTCTTTGAAGCCACCAACCTTCTTACGGAATGAGATTCTAAGAATAGTTTGTATTTAACTTCCGGTGTCTTAGTACTTACGAGTTTTTAATGAACAGTAGACCAGGTACATTATTTTCTCTTCGTCTCGGTTTATATTAGAATAGACTTTTGCGCGTAGCTTCGCATAACTGAAGTTAATTCCTACATTAAAACACTAGTTTCCAACCTGCGGTTTCACCCGCGTTCCCAGGGGACCTTCAACTTTCCCGGGATAAAGGCAGCCTATGTATGTTCTTAGGCGTGAAAGGGTAACAGACAGACAGGGTTACTTTCGCATTTATAATATTAGTAGGGATTTTCAGCACATTGGTAGGTATGTATAATACCTACATAAGTGACCCAGATAATAACGACTAGGTATAAGTATACTTTTGTGACATGGCATACTTATTAATATAGTTTTTTTAGGAAATTTTGAAAATTTAACCACGAACTAGACAATCCCGGGTCATCGAAGATATTTTTCAAGTTTAGTCGAAATTGCATCCGCTTTTTTTTCACATTTAGTAGATTTTAGTGAATCTACGCGTGTCGCAGACGTTTTTCTAACGGGGCGTTATAGTGGGATGTAATGTACAGTGTTATGGTACCTTCGAACGCCGCCGACGCCGGCGGGCGGCGCGGTGGAGTGCGGCACCCCCGGCGGCACCTGCGCGCCGCCCTGCACGCCGCCCTGCACACTGCCTTGCGGCGCGCACACACAACACCCTGCACACATAATTCATTGCATTCATTATATCAAAATCAATGTTCATTCAATAACATCGAAGTTATTTTTATATTATAAACATAACAAAATTATACAATTAATATTTGTTACACATCAACAGTCAATCAAAGTTTATGTTTATGAAGCCTGTGATCTAATAAATTATGATAGACAACCGGGGCGGTAACTTGTCAATGTTCAATACATCATTGAGACAGCCCCATAATGGTTGATGGTGAGAGTGTGAAACGATTTCTATAAAAACCATTTGTTTGAAGTATGAATGCGTAAGGTTCAGCTTACGATTGACGTAAAGAAATCCAGGATTTCAAAGAAAATTTAAGTTAAAAGTAGGTTTAAGGGTTCTGACTGTGACATGTTGATACCTCAATATTTATGCTCACTGACTTCACTTGATCATTCTCCAGTCTCGCGAGCCGTGAAATGTCAAATCATAAACTGGCATGTGTACCTATTGATTCGACCTCAATAATCTATGATAAAGCGGAAATATTTAATTTGCTGTTTCATCCTTTATTTGTTTGTTTATATTGAATAGGCTCCGAAAATAAATATTTTAGTGCTAATTAGCTCATTTATCAAAGAAGGCTCCTATATACCTACCTAAGATCACTCTACGACTAACAGGGACGGAGCATTAAACAATATCTACTGCAAAAAGGAGGACGATGTGAAACAGATAAAGTGCTATAGTGTAATAGTATATTGAATTTTTTTTCTTTAATTCTCAATATATAACGGTTTATAAAGTACCTATCTACTTCCTAGAAATTTATTAATTGAAGGAATTATAGGTAAAAAAGGCAATTTAATAAGCTTTCTCGCCCAATTCATATAAGCAATTTGTCGCATATTACCACTCTACATCACATTAGCTTGTTCAATAATGTTCGCGGGTATACTTAACGTGTTTTTATTTTATAAAATAAATATTTTGGCAGACATAAAATGTTTAATACCTACGCAAACAACGATACGACGAGGCAAGGGGTGGTGATGCTTCAGACTGATAAAAACTTTCAAATGGATGCACTGATTACAATAAATTCATGTTTTGGTTAAGGGAAGGGAATCCATGTCTATCGAACTAAGCTATTTACACACCTACAAATGGGGTTTGATTAGCACCGATTTAAAATTAAACCTAGCGCGTAATTTAGCGCATCGTCACTTGCGATGAACAATAAAAAAAATTGCACAAGACTACGATAAAAGCTCATATTTTTTTGTATAGCTTTGCTTAATTAAAATACTCGCGGCACGCCAACATCACACCTCTATTTGTTTTTGTTTCTCCATGTCCCCAAAAAATACACATACGCGACGATCCCGCCGACACGGCTGAGCATCAGTGATGCGTTTTAAATAAGCGCCTTGTAAGCACAAATTATATTGTTTATCCTGTTTACGGGCGAAAGTCAGTCAAGCCGATTTATGCCTATTCGTGCCGCAGTGTCTTCATGGTTCAGTGAATTTATATTTATTATACATTGATATCCAACAAAGCCTTATTACGTGTTGTTTTGAAAAATAAGACCTATTCAATAAAAATAAAGGTATAAGATTATTATGTTTACTGTAACTTAGATACTTGTCTAATTTTATTATCTACTTTTAGTGATAAATATAGGAATACAGTTCTTTTTTCGTCCGTAAAATAATTAACTAGTCATACTTTCTTTGTTGCAAAAAATATTGCTTTCTGTTATGACAGCTCCTTATAATTAATTTACATAATATCTCGCGTAGGTCGCGCGGTCCATTATCCGAAACCACGGCGTCTGATGCCGTCGCGCCGCCAAACCTATAGGTATATTATATACCAAACCGAGTGTCGAGCGGGCAATGGCACAGTCCGTATGATACTTCCAAGAATTAACTTAGATTACATTGATTTCCCTCAAAATTTCTAAGCTTAAAGACTAGATTTGCAGGCCATTTCCATTAATTAAATACATTTTCCCATATTAAATTCACACATAAACTTAGAATTTACAACTCCTTTTTTATGTACGAACATATATATTATTATAGTTAAGTACATACATTTTGTTTTATATTGACTATGGCCTCAAACTATATAACATAATATGCTCAGTATAATTTTTATTGTCTAGGTAGTGGTAATCAATACTTACTTTATCGTAGGCATTCGTATAATTATATTTCATTTAACTCGAAAATAGAAAAATTGTATTCCGTAAGCATTGTGTTTCGGTTAGAAGGGTATGAATGAGGGCCGGCCCTCCAAGCAAACAGCTTGTTAATTGCTCGGACGGGCCGGTCGAATTACAGGCACTAGAGACTTGACAGCCCTATTGACATAAATAAGGGCGTCTGAAAATTTGAATTTCATTCGACAATCAACGTCGGTAGTCAAATGAGCTTCTATTAAATATTTAATAGCTGACATCAGTCACGGGATCCTAAAATATAGGTAGCCTATATCATTCTCCACCTCGTAAACTAACCGCCTGCATTCACGCGAAGAAGTGGTACTAGGCAGAGATAAGTGGGAAAACTTCCAAGGGCTCTTTAGCCACACTGGATGAACCAAAGGAGCCAGCATTAGAGCCTTTCAGATACAGTATTATTTTCTTTTTTCAAGTATGCACCTGACTAGTTCAAATTTATACGCTGTAATGAGTAAACCCATGACGAATGGTAATCGTGGACTAACACTATACTAATTAACCGGTTCGAGTTTTATATGAAAAATGATAATAACATTGCAGTTAGCAACTGTTTGATAACTGATGTCATACTAATACAATGTCCATTGAACCGTCAAATCGTTCGCATATAGCGTGGTGAACACTTCGAAAGGTCGATGGGCATTGAATTAGTTAGCTGACACTTAAGAATTAGCCGTGGTTGAGTGCCATGCATTATCTAATACATATTTCGTTGGCGAGTACGCGCAACGAGGCCTCGGAGAGCGGACCCCTCACTGGATAACAAATAGAGCAATAGAGTCCGCGATGAATCATCATCGACCTAAGTAGTGTAATTTACTCCAGAAGCTATTAACGTCTAGTCTTAAACAGACCCGCTGAAGATTTTGAATGATCTGTAAAGTTCAACCATAGGGAAAAAATCTTGCTGCAGATACGGTACGATATGCATGGCTTATACTTTTACATGAAATGTATTTAGTTGATCAGATGCACATAGTATATATTCCATGCTCGCCAAGAAAAATCTTGGTAAATAGAGTGTGTTAATCGTTTAAGCGCCAACAAGGGATGAATCTTGTGTCTTACACATAATCAGATTATATATGCAATAACAAGCCGGAACAACGTAACAGGTGGGAGCGCAGAGGATAACGTACTCCGTTGGCCAAATTATACAAGCCGAGAGGGATCCCCATACTACCCCGTGTCATTAACTTAACCTGAGGTGTACTCATATCACGAATAAGTAATTTTGAACGACAGAAACTCACCGCACTCAAATGGAAGGTAATGCAATTTCAGACTTTCATCGTGAGCTCGTACGCATCGGTGTCTAAAATAGACCATTCTGCTCACGACTGTTTTAGTTAACACAAAGATTTGCGAGGAAATCGACATTGCCTTACCGTTTCAGAGTACTTTTACGTTTTTATTAACATCCTTGAAATGTTTTATTTCGCAAACTGTAAAATTGAAATTGCTCAAAAAGTAAACCTCGAACCCGAGTTGTATATTTCCATTCCATTAAAAGTTTATATCCATGGAGTGCAGGATATCTGAATTCGTTCAGTATGCGATTCTATTTGACGAAACTTTGATATAGAAGTTGATGCGGCGCGGCCGGTTGGGTTGATGGTCTGTTGCCCTGTCTTACATGCGTCTAGCTGTGGGTTTGATTCCCGCATTCCCACAGGACTTACATTTGAGTACATGATAAATTTATTTCTGTAGCTGGATGTAATGAATCAATATTATTAAAAGTATACATCCTAGTAATTATCAGCTTATTCACCTTAGCTTTTGTGAATATTGAGATAATAAAACTAGTCATTTTATTTTAGACTAGACTAGATAGAACTGTTGCAAAAACACCAGAAACCAAATATTCCTGCTTAATATGCTTCTTGAAACTAAAACCATTGATCAATGTCTTACAAATAAAAGAAGTTTATTTATTTCCTAACTAGATTCCGCCTCACGGTTTTCCCGAGGGATCTAATGTTTTCCGGGGTAAAAAGTAATTTTCTTTTACCCAAAGCCATTGTATTGTAGTATGTACTTGTGCCTACCTATAGACGTAGGATTTCACATTCAATCTTTATGTATTATAAAGAACATATTCACCAATATATGTTTGCATTGCATGTAGTCATTGTAATTGAATGTGTAACAACTTTGTTGTTTAGGGGGCAGATAGGCGCAGGTACGTTGCTATCAATAGAAAATTAAAGCGTTAGAGTCTGACAATTAATCTCTAAGTATGTATGTATATAATTTGTAAGTAATATTCATTTCATCTATATCTATAGGTACTAATATTAAAAAGCTGAAGAGTTTGTTTGCTTCACTCGCGCAAATCTCAGGAACTACTGGTGCGATTTGAAAATATATTTTAATGTTAAATAGCCAATTTATAGAGGAAAGCTATATATCATCACGCTACGACTAACAGGAGCGGAGCATGAATCAAAATTGTTGTAATAACGGGGATGTGACGCTAATAAAGCTGCACGGGTCATCTTGTTATAAATAATATAAAATGATAATATAGAGGCATATACCGGCGAGTGCTGCGATAGCTGCCAGCGTAAGGAGGGCGGAGCGGCTGCGTGCCATGTCAGCAAGGCATGCCGCGCGGTGCGGGCCGCGTCATCGCTGCGACATGCCTCTGCGATGCGCCCGCGCTACCTCCGCACCCTGTGTCTCCCCTCACCTCCTTTAAAACCTGCAACAAGTAACATCCAACTACAATAAATAGATTCTTATCATGAAAATTTGAATATAAAATTCAAATTATTTTTATCATTGATAAAAGTTCTGTATCCTAAATATAGTATACCTACCAATCTATAACTATCTACCAGTCTACAATATATTTATTAGGAATCAGTATTTTTTTTGAGATTAGTTAATTAGTTTACAGTCTAGGACCATCATACGCGTAACTTTGAAGTCCATAATGGTAGTCGGTAAATATTTAAGTTTCATACACAACAGTAAATATTTTTGTAAGTCAATGTATTGACCAAATAAATCCTTTATGTTAAAAATATAATTTTATCCCAGAGATAATATGAAAGAAGAATAAAAAGTGTAAGAACGCTGTTAAATAATGTTAGTTAACTGAAATAAATATTTCTCCCTATGTAGGTCCTACTTACTTAAATATATGTACTTTCAGATTGGCAACAATATTATCTATCTAACTCATGCGAGTAACAATCAATCAAAATAGTACTTTCTATATCTGTGTTTCCTTTTCTACGACAACGACATCCTAAGGGAATGCACTACAGGTGGTCCATATGTTATAGTTATTACTTTCTATCCTATAATTAATTTGTCTGTGCCTGGGGAAAACGTGGGTTGTCGTTATAATATGAGCCATAATGTCGGAGCTTGGAAAGCGTCGCGGAGGCGAGCGGGGCAGCGCGCGCGGTCGGCCGGGGTCGCCAGTCAGAAATCTGACAATGAGGGTCACGCTTGCCAAAACATCCGCTCGAATGATATCCGGGTAATTTCTCTATTGGAGATTTATTAGCTTTGCAAAACGTGATAGGACTAAGGTTTATTATGTTGTAAAATAGATATTCTACCTTGCAAAAAAATTGTTATAAATCTACATGTATTTGTTTTGTGTGTTGATAAAAGAATACCAATAAGTATAACTATTATGCTATAATATATAATAATGGTGTCAAGTTTATAGACCTATATTTTTTATCTAAATTACAACATCATTATTCATTACATACTTTACCGAAGAGTACCGACTGGTTAATCTATTTCAATCATGTGTGTAAGGTGTCAGCATTTACGTTTTTATAAAAATCCTATTTTAAAATTCTGAAGGAATCAATCAAGTGCTAAACTTTATCAGTCTTTAGGACTTGATATAACATTTTGCAGGTTCACAATTGTAGATATATCATTAAAAAGCAATCCACGAGCCTATGATGAATGTGTGTGATCCTAAACAAAAACAATAGACGTCAGGCAGTTTCGAACATAACCATCGATTTCAATTTAAGGAAGACATTTTATTTTATCGACAAAATAAATAGGTGTTACGCTGTTCAGTAAGAGGCATAAAATATCAGTATATTTCATGTTTCATGTATATCAAATATTTTTTGCATTCGAAATAGGAGTCTAATACATTATTTTGATGCTAACATATAAAAAGAAATGATTTGTCCAGACATCTGGCTTCATGTTTGCCTTTTATGCCATGGGTCACGCCACTGTCACTGGTTCGATTCCAATCCAAGAAAAATACATGCCTATATCGGCTATATCAGCTTTTTATTTATATTACAGCAGAAGCTCTCTTTGTTTATCGTAAAATTTTAGGACGTTTCCTTATGCAACTCCATTAATAATAATTATTGTTATCCAGCATGACAGAAAACCTCTTAAGACTTTAACAAATATCTAAGAAATTACAAGGATATATTATTAGTTCAATGTTAGGGTAAATGTTTAGTGAAAGCTAACATTCAGACCATTAGAAGCTTCAGTAGCTTTTACGTTCATAAGTGTAAGGTAAACTGACTCAGTGTAACTGCATTAAAGTGTATAAATTGTGTAAACTTATGTAACTAGTTGGTAAATTTCAAAGTGATGCCAGTGAAAACAGATAAAAGTTGTAATCTATGAGATAACCAACTACAGACATTCAATATCCTTGGGTAGTTCTAATGGGTGTACTAGGTACAAGGCTGTGATTCAAATATTTTATTCAGCAATCAATTTCAATGACGGTAGGTACCTGATTGTAAATCAATAGAGATATAAATTGGAAATTTTATTTGTTCAGAGTTCAGGGTAAAATCCTGTAGAAGTATCCAAATGGTTTGCTGACTTTTTGCTACTTTAACAGAATGCCATATACTTTAGTTGAACATGTAGAACTAAGTAAATACATGAACTCTCCATTTGAAGGAAAAAAAATAAGGAATTTATAATGCCTAATGGCCCCACAGCCTGAGGATTGTTACACTCATGGGTGCAAGTGTCAAAGCTAAACCTACAAAATGAGTTAAAATATAAAAGTTAATTCACCAGACGAGTCCTCACAATGCTTTCATCTATTTTAGTGCGCCTCTGCATCAAATTCATTATTATTCATAGAGTTGCAAAATTGTCTGAACTTTCTTACTAGTTGTATAGGTTAACCTACGAAATAAATACTCGGAGTTAGTTGTTATTTCGGTACATGGCATAGCAAATGTTGTGCAAAGAAATACTAGGACATCACATTTATTTATTACTCTTACGACCTGAACGATAGAATCACTGCGTGAGCTTGCTACAATTGAGCATTTTGTATTCTCGGTCCCGTGAACTCGTAACAAACATACTCGGCGTATACCTATATAGGAGGTATATAAGTACACACTCAGAATAAATATCTTGTCGAATTCAGAGAGTCCTGTAATGTTGGTAGGTTGTCATGTTATTAATATTTTGCAATGTCATCGAATTAAAGAGTAACAATTTATTTATGTATACAGCTAAGTGGTTGTTTGAGATCCACGTGGAATACACACAATAAATTATACATTAATAATTGTGACGTTACTTCGATAACTCAAAAAAATCGTTGTTAGGATAGAGTATAGACAAGCGGTTTCAATTAGTAGGAGATATATATATATATATAGAGATACATGATTAAAAAATCAATTAATGTGGATAACTAAATACCTAAAGGACTATTTTTGATTTAACTGGAAACCTAATTAGATACTTTTTGATTTCTATAATACGCAGTAGGTACATAAAATGGCTAAAGTATGATTTAGCTAATGGTTTTGAAGTTTAAAGTACAATATCATGTTTTACTTTTGTCCAAATTATGATTGTCAGACCAAGCAGACAGACGGTTCGCGCATATTTGCGTAGGAAGACATAAATAGGTTCTCGTACGAACATGGATCGGTCGAACACACAAAGCGTGGCACTCACACGCTCTCCAAATCCTTTGTACCTCTCTACACCTACTAAATTAATTATTAGCTCGGTTGCTACATGCCGTTACCCACGGCTTTGCTTCCCATTGCCTACTTCCGGAAATTGTTCACAGAAACATTGCCGGAACTCGATTATCCTTTCCTCGTTCCACTCTTCGGTACTTAATGCGTTATATTTAAATTATTTACAACTCATCTATTTCCAAAATCATATCATAACGTCGTAAATCACATGAAAACTTCATAGGCTTAACCTATTAAGTAATAAAAGATTTATCCAAGTCACTATCATAACATCATTTGAAAAAAATAAACTGGGAAGTTAAGTAATCAATTTTTGAACTCTATTGGGGATTGGGTACCTATTCTCTGTGTTGTAACTTGTATTGTGTAAAATCTGGTTGAGTAGGTACCTATTTTATAAGCATATTGTTAACGCTGCTAAAAGATTAGCACTAAAAATATTTATTTATCATCGAATACTTACCGGTTTTTAGCGAACACGGTTATTTCAAATCAGAAAAAGTTTCCCAGCATTTTCAATAATGATCAGCACACTAACCAACAAGCGATACTCATTTTCGCTCTAAAAAATAGATTAGCACTGCACAATGATTTACTTAAGAAACGGAATGTTAGAGTTTCATAATTAAAACCGGGCGCATAGACGGTGGCGTGACGGGCGAGCTAGGACCGAGCAGATGAAGCCAGGCCGGGAGCGGCGGAGCGCGCAGGCGGCGGGCGTCGGCGCCACCTGTCGCTGTCGGCGCGGCGCGGCGGCGGCGGCGGCGGGCGAAGCACCACACGACGGCAACTGCGGCGACGACGGCAACAGCTCGCTAGCGACTGAGCCGCGGGCCGCCCGGGCACGTGGGGCCGACGCCGGGCGCCGGGCGCCGGCCGCCGCCCAGGTGCACCTGCACCCTCGCGCACGCCCCGCGCCCCCATGGCCCCGCACCCCCGCACCCCCGCGCCGCTCACCCCTCGCCCTCCTGCGCACACCCGCGCACACCCGCCCACCACCAACTACCAGCCATCAGCCCTGCATCCACTTGCAGTCTGTCTGCACGCGTTACTTCATTACCTATTATTTATCCAACCAGTATGTTAAATAACAATCGAAATAATCTTTAACCACATTAAATAAAATATTATAACATACGTATTTACTAAATACAATTGTTAATATTTAGCAGACAATATTCGAAGATATTTTAATTTATCATAGACCATAGTTGATTAGTACTTACGTCAATGAATAAAAACAATGATGTCATTATAAAAGAGGAATAATAAATCTACTAATCACTCTTTCTCCTCACTACTAATACTAACTAATCCTCGAGATATATAGGTAGGTACCTATATATCTCGAGGAGCGGAAAAGGAAATAGAGGAGAGTCCCCGCGCGGCAGCGGGACATAAGCTGATAATAATAACTTCAGGGTGTTGGTTATTTTTGTTAAACCTCTATGTTTTTTCCATATCTATGCATAAATCGCACAGCCCGTTAAGATGGAACATGAAATCTGTCCATTACTCTTGAACCGTTTGGGTTGCAGTCAGAAAAGATTCAACGAAATTCTACTTCTAATAGAAGAAAATACACTACGAAACATTTTATAGGCAGGTAATTAGATACTTACGCTCAGAGTACTTGCATTACATACCTTGCATTCTCTAACACAAATCGTACCGGCCGCGGCTGGGACTTCGAGGTCTTAGACGAAGTGAAACACAGCAGAGAGGTTGTGCTGCCTATTACCGTACCGTAGTATGTTACATCCCATCCCATCCCATCCCTAATAAAAATTCCATTTGAAGGAGTTTTCAACACAACCCCCTAAGTAACATACTTTAATTTGAGATATCTTAATAAGTATCGAACCGCCATGACAAAACTTATTCTTTGTATTGTCATTTAATTGCACAGCCCAATGTCAGGTCCTTATGGAAGGAATATTTTATTTATTATTTTCTCTCTTTTCAATGTCAGAAATTTATACTTCAACTTGAACTTTGATTTCGTACCTAATCCACTGAACTAATGAAATTTGGCACCAAGATAGGCTAGAACTTGGGGAAGAACATATGACCTTTTATTCCCGGAAAGTTCAGGTCAGGTGAAACCGCAGGACAGAAGCTAGTAATAACTATTAAATAAAAACATTGTCAAATTCAGAATTTTTTCGCCAAAGCGACTATCTTTAAGCGCTAAGGGAATACCGACAGGCTTTTACGCGATTTTTCCAGAACCCTCGTGAATATTTGCATAAAACAAATTGCATGTTGTATTAGTTTTATGCACGGGTATATTTATGGCTTCGGTCAAACTTAATATTTCGTATATTGAAGTCATAAAAGTAAAAATTACCAGAGATACAAATAATTGTATAAATAACTTTATATTATGTATCTGTGTCTAATTATTTATTAAATAAATTATATAAACTAGAAAGAAGTATCATTGTTTCTATAGCTAAATACCAAATGTGAATGTTACTTCGAGATTGTGAAAAACTTGCTTAATAAATAAAATATTACAGTTGAATGTGCTCGTGCTCACGTTACCATAGTGTCTATTGAGCACCAAGTCGCGCAGAGAACAAATTTGCTCAAAGACTGCACTCACTGCACGCTCGCCGAAGCGTATGCATGTATGCATGCAAGCGCCGGGAGTACCCCTTAGTTACTGCAGTCACCAGGAATATGCCAACTACATCTTTTCCTGAACACGCTCTGTTTACAAGAAATAACATTACCTGCTCACATAAAAAATATGAAACACCAGTTTCCTAAAATAATGTTTAAAGTCGATCAATAACGAAATACTGCCGCTACATTGTCTGATACAAATGTCTGCGAGCGGTTCAATGAAGCCGAGATACTTCTCACGTGATTGGGTAGTTAACGAAAGAGAAAGAGCAAGAGGATAAAGGTTGCTCTGAAACATTAACGAACTAGTGTTATATTTGCTACGGAATCACGCTCAGGCTAATCTATGATAATGAACACTCGTATATCTAAATGACATGATACTTATTGATCACATCGTAAAGAATAAATTTGAATCAATCATTCATTATAGGATACATGGATTGCAATGAAACTTGATCTATAAATACACATTTTTTCTCGAAAAATATACTAACGTTTGTTAGTAACATAACCCACAAATACTCACATCCATAATTTACAAAGCAATCATTTAAAGATAAAACTTAGTAGAATACCTAACAACAAAAGATAGATACACAAAACAGAAGAACGATGCATGGAGCAACAAACAACTTGATTAACGCTGGGAGGTAAAATTTAACAAACAAATTGTAGTCTATGAAGTGTCCGCTTTGGCGTTGTAACGTAGTTAATGGTCGAAACGGTGGTCGCCGGTGAGCCTGGGGAAACAAGTTATAAAATAAGCCGCGAAAGGCGTGTGGATGAGCCGCTTGCTACGAATTGGAATCCTGCCAACCTTTCAACCACTTGCATATATACGTGGTTGGACTATTCAATTGCTTCATAGATTTATACACAATACTTAAGATAAATTATTCATCTATACGTGTCATCACTAATATTACTATTAATTTCACTGCAATAATAAAATAATACATATAATTGTACGCAATTTAAATCATTATGGCCGACTATAAAATATAAATAATACGATTAGACGGGTAACCTTCCGGGTAACCATCTTAAGAAATCACGCTACAAAATTGTAAATTATATAATAATGAAAAAGAAAAACCCATTTTATTACATATTCTTCTAAGCTGCAATTTATCAATTTATTTTATTAGTAAAATTTTCTCAAGCTAAAATGTCTAACTACAAGCAAAGCGAAGCGGCTACAGCCGTAGGCTGTAGCAAGACTACACTCGTAGCGCTACTCATATAGTGAATCGCTACACAAAGCGATAAAGCTGCTACGAGTTCGTAGCTCAATGTACGAATCGGCTCTTCGGTATACTGGGAAGGAATGCGATAAACGAAAGTGTAAAAGATGGCCACTATGTAATTTGTTAGAGACACTGTATAAATTTTATTCCAATAACAGTTACTTTATTCCAAATAAAATATAACCAAACTATTTTAATAAAATAAAAAACCTTAGCGCAATCTTACAGATTATGTACAAAAAGAATGAGCAGCCAAAGTTGTAAGTTTTGATTATAAGAATGTTTAATGGTCTGAGCGGAGGGAGTGCATATATGTTACATTATACAACGTAGGAGTAACTGAATATTTAATGAATTTAAAAGTTTATTTGATATATCCATTATCCCTCTGGCAAATCTGGTTATACAAAATACCTACTGCTTTAGTAGTTACAATGTATCCAATTCATTTCCTACTAATATTATAAACCCGAATGTTTGAGAGGTTAGAGTGTATTTGTTTCTCTTTCATACAAAAATCATAGCATGCCATATTATGTCGGGTAAATTGAAGATCCCGAGAACACGAGTAAAACCGCCAGTATAAGTTTTAAAATTATGATATGGTAGTAGTTACATACAACGCCGCACAACGTACAGTATTGTAAAAGGGTAGATAGAATATGATAGAAATGACAATACTATCTTGTCCGCCGGATATACCTACTTTGCACACACATAGCATTTGATAAGATGATAGGACCGACAAACTCCTTTTTCATGCATGCAGTGGAGTACCTATTATATACTATAGTATTTATGGTACCTACCTAAGTTAAGTAGGTATTTATCTATTTATTAATACGTGTAGCAATTCTTATCTATACTAATATTATAAAGAGGAAAGATTTGTTTGTTTGTTTGTTTGTTTGTTTGTAATGAATAGGCTCCGACACTACTGGACCGATTTCAAAAATTCTTTCACCTTTATAATAATAATAATAAACTTTATTTGATCACTTTACATACACTCTAAAATAAGATGAAGTCTCTGACCCTTAAATTAGGCAAAGCCTGTGTGCTAAGGGTCAGCTCCTTCCCTGAATAAATTTGACAATGTTAATCGTGTTACAAAGTTAACAATAGCAAAGAATTAATAAGAATAAGAATATTTAAATATTTAAAGTCATGCAACTAACATTATTTAGTATTAATGTAAAAGATATGTGTGTGTGTGTAAGTGTGTGTGTGTATGTATGTGTGTGTGTGTATGGGTGTGTGTGTGGGTGTATGTGTGCTTTTATATATGTGTGTGCGTGTGTGTGTGCGTATGTATGCGTGTTTATGGAATAGTAGTTGTAGTTATTGAATTCTTGACAACATTTGTTCGGTATCCTCATAACTGTACTTATTTAACCAATCGTCAATTTTATCTTTAACTTGGAAATTAGTAAGTGAAGAACATTTTTTAATTGCGGAATTGAAAACATTATATAAACTAGGGGCAATGTAATCATATTGTCTGCGGGCAAAGGCGCTTTTAACAAGAGGAACTGGATACCGATATTTTCGTTTTGTGCTCACTCGTATATGTGGAGCAATTACACGATGATATCTTCTCAGAGCTTGGGCCATAAAAAGCTTTCTTACGCTGAGCACATCTGATCTTCGGTAAACATCAGATGTGGGATGCCTATACGGGAGGTAAAGGAGCACTTTGAGAACAGCACGCTGTGCACGTTCTACATCGAGCATGCGAGTTTTAGCAGCTCCACCCCAAGCACATATGCAATAACCGATCACACATTGACAAAGTGCTTTAAAAATTTGGATTAAGGTTTCAGAATCAGCAATACATCTAAGATTTTTAAAAACATATATAAATTTTCTTGTTCGAGCTACAATGGAAGAAATATGAATATGCCATTTAAGATGTTGGTCAATGTAGACTCCAAGGTACTTTAAATTATCAACTTGTGAAAGGTAGTCACACGAGCATTGGTAGCTGGTGGTAATGTGTCGGTTACAGGGATAAGTATGTATTTTCAGCCTGAATTCTTGTGGTGGAATTGAGACAGCTGTTTTGGTGAAACAGATAAATTTAGTTTTACCTGTATTAAGAGAGAGAAGACTATCTTCTAACCAGGTCATAACCAGTGCAAGACCAGCTTCTGCATAGGTTTTGGCCAGTTCCCATGTTTTACCGAAAAATAAAATTACTGTATCATCCGCAAACATTAACATTTCAGCATTTGCTACACTAGTGCTACACAGCTCATTGATGTAAATCAGGAAAAGTGTAGGACCAAGTGTACTGCCTTGCGGAACACCATAGGAACAGCATGCATCAGAACTAAAGTGATTTCCTACTCTTACTCTCTGGTACCTTGATGACAGATAGTCTCTAAACCACTCAAGTGCTATGCCTCTCACGCCGTTATTTTGCAAACGTGATAATAATATAGGAATTGAAACCGTATCGAAGGCTTTTTGCAAATCCAGGAACACACCAATACATCGCTCATCTTTCTCTACATGATCTGCTATAATTGAAGTCAGTGCAAGAACAGCATCTTCAGTTGAGCTATTCCTGCGAAACCCGTACTGATTTTTCGCCAGGAGATTATTTGATTCCAAATACGTGGTAAGTCTTACATTGACAATTTTTTCTGTAATTTTTGAAAGAATGTTAAGTAGTGAGATAGGCCTGTAATTACTGGGAAAACTCTTATCGCCACTTTTAAAAATTGGAGCAACTATAGCGTCCTTAAATTTTGTTGGAAATACCCCAGTTTCGAGACTCAAATTTATTAAATAATTAATTGGTTCAATCAACAAGTTGTTATAAATTTTTAAAACCTTAGTCGGTATACTGTCAGATCCAGTTGAATGGCTATTTTTAAGTGATAAAATTGTATTTCTGACTTCAATAGGATCAGTAGGGTAAAACAAAAATGAATGTAGTGGTGCTGTTCTAGATAACGCATTAGCAGCCAGATTTGGTTCCGTATCCTTTAGTTTGAGTAGAGTTGAATTTGCCAAGTTACTGCCTATTGTGGTAAAGTAGTTATTCACTTTATTGAGAGACCTAGTAGGACATTGGTCAAGTTTTAAAAGATCCGTTGCTGGAACTTTCTCAGTATTTAAATTGCCGACTTCTTTTATAATATTCCAAGTAGGGGAGACTGGGTAACAGTGAATCATTTTTTTTTTAAAGAAGTGTTACTCTGTAGCTTATGACAAAATGATACATCTCTGAAATTAAATGATAATATGAATATCTAATGTCTAAAATAAAAAACATTTCATGGCGTGAGTTAAACAAATCTACAAGGTATAGGCACTTTAAAAAAAATGAGAAATTATCCACTGTGGCCCGGGAACGGGTCACTTTGGATCACTGCACGGGTGACAGTGAATCGGCTGGGGCACTCAGGATCAATTGCAAAGAAATATTTAAAAAAACATCAATTTTCATATTATTACAATATTTTTATCCGTAACCATGTACAAGACAGTCTTTTACGTCAATATAATCTTATGAAAAAGTAGCAATCACATTTTAATTAACTTAAAAATAGGTAGGTATTCCTATACCTAAAATGAACAAAACATTAAACTTCTTTTAACAGTAATATATCATTAAACTTGAAAAGAAACATTAACTTAACATAAATTCGCTTCAGAAAAATAATTGCAAACAAAACATGTAAATACTTCTTTCTTTTTATAGTACTAGCCAGTCTATCATGCCAAAAGTTTTTATAGTCCTATAAACAATATCAATCACATACAATGGATCAACAGTTCACTGTGACCCAATACAGAATGATTCACTGTGGCCCATTGACCGTTATAGAAAAAAAATATAAACCAAAAAAAAACTATCTGTCTTAAGGACAAATCAATATGTATTACAACGGATCGAAGGTATGACAAGTATACGTCATTGCAAAAACATCTACATTTCTTATTCAATTAGGAATTAAATAAATTTAAAAATTCGTAAAAAAATAGGTTAGGTACTTACGTTGAGTCCGGAGTGAGGCAGCGCGTACTCCCGCTTCGATAGCGCGCCGGCGACTAGTGCGACGCAAACAGGTATAGACGAGCGGCAAATGAAGGTTTGTTTGTGTGCGTGAGTGCAACACATACTATGTTAGTGTACATTATCCACTGTGACCCGCGGTTCACTGTGACCCAGTCTCCCCTACGTTTCATGTTGCCACTATTTTTCTGCAGTTCATATTTATAATATTGTTGTTTTAAGTGTTTAAGTATTTTATTGCATGTATTCCTATATTTAATAAATTTCAATCGAAGTAGCTCATCATTAGGTCTTGTTTTCATTTTATACTGCAGTTTATTTCTTCTACGAATACATTTAATAACACCGATGGTAATCCATGGCTTTAGTGGTTTGTTGCGTTTTGATATATATTTTGTTGTAGTATTAATAGCTATTGATTTTTGTATATTTGTAACAACCATTTCAGTAACAACATTGACATCTTTTTGTAAATATAATTCATCCCAGCAAATCTGCTTTAGATATTCACCTACCCCATCATAGTCAATTGTACTTTTTTCAAATTTAACATTTGGTTTTATAATTTTGCAGTCCTTAATAATCAACATAATGGGACTATGGTCTGTTAGCTCAGGGAAAACAAAAGTTTGCCAATTGTTACTTGTTTTGACCATAAAATGATCCAAGCAAGTTAATGATCTAGTGGGCAAGTCAATACCCTGTCGTAATCCATTTGCAGCCATGGCGTTCAAATAATCAGAAGAATACCCCCCGATTTCATTGCCTGAGTATATATCGATATTGATATCGCCAGTAAAGATTAAATGATTAGTTGGGAAACTATTTATTATGCTAATAATTGAGTCTATATATTTAGTTGGGTTTATGAAACTTGGTGAACGGTAGGAGCAGAGAAGAGTATAAGTATGGTTAATTGTTAGAAGTAGACCACTACCTTCTTTTACATCGGGCTCTGTAACTAATGTATTTAAATTGCTAAGTACATAAACCACAACTCCATCATTTTTATTTAGAGTCTTTTTGGTATGGTACATTGAGTAATTATCTAATAACGGCGGTGGAGAATTATCATTGATCCAACATTCTGTGAGGACAAATATGTCAATCTGAAGCGTAAGTGAAGCAATGAAAGCAAGAAATAAATCAAAGTTGCAATGGATACTGCGAATATTAATCGTCACCACGATTAAGGTCTTATTTTTATTATGGTTACGGGGTAAAACCTGTTGACACAGGGAAGGGTCAGAAATATACATGCAACGCGCATTTCCACTATTATCAATATCATTAATTAATTCATCATTTATCGATCCGAATGTTCATATATTGAATTAACGGTACTTGTAATTTGATCTGCAGATTTGTGTATATAGGCAAAGTATGGCAAAATAAATACATAATTGTATAAAGTATGTTCGACAAATAATATGATTTCGTAATTGTGAATGACTGTTTAGAATGCATGTGTGTGGGTGTTTGTGTGTATATGTTTGTAACATTTTCAGTACATAGCAAAAATAGAAGATTGCATGACCAATTAAATAAAATAAAGAATAAAAAAACTAAAACTATGGTATTTTTAAGAAACAAAGAAGCACAAATGTTAATAATAAAATATAAAAAGGTAGCAAAATACGTTGAAGTTAACAAGTAAAAATCTAGTCACTGGATCTTTAACTTCTCCAAGTCTGACTCGGAGTCAATTCGGAATAGAGGGCTACCTTCTTCTTTTCTCAGAAAAATTTTTCCATGTGATGTCCATGTGAAGGAAAAATTATTATTTTTAGCAAAATCTCGAACAATATAGTACAGTCTTTTCGCCTTATTGGTAAGGCTCTCTGAAATGTATATAGGTTTGGTAGGACCCACGATTTGAAGATGAGTAGTGCTCAATTTGTTATTCTTGTTCTCTCGATTAAACTTTTTTAAAGACATCAGCAGACTTTCCTTTAAGATAACACTGTTCAATTCGATAATGATTGGTTTTATTCCGGAAGATTTGTTCGATACCCGAAAAATGTCTTTAATATCAGCTGTCTGAATGCCTATGTTAAGGGTTTTGCCCACCTCATTTATAATTTTCAGGAGATCTTGTTTAGATTCAGGTTGGGAACTCGGAACATTACGTATTTCAATTGTAGTGGATCGTGAATTACGTTCAATCAAATCAATTCTTCTTTCTAGGGAATCTATATACTGTAAGTTTGATTTTTTATCTTCTTCTAGTTTTTTAATTTTCTCGCACATTTCATCGTATTTTACTGATAAAAAGTCTAGGGCCTTGTGAGTATCGATATTCTGTTGTTGAACTTCCTTAATTGACGATAGCAAATCTTCAAATTTTTTATCCTGGCTTTTTTGCCATTCTTTAAACATTGACATTATATCGGTAGTAAGCTCATTCTTTAACTGAACTTTGAAGGCATTTAAGTCCTCGCTTAGCATATCACCATGTCTTCGCTTGGCCTGACGTTGAGTGACATAATTTAAGGTTTTATCGCGTGTATCATAAATATTGGGATCAGAATCGTACTGTTGTTGATTCTTTAAACATGGAAATTCACGTTCTTCCGTTGAGCTGGACGCAGTAGGTGTTATTGTTAAAGTTGAATCAGTAACGGTTGACGCCGGCGGTGGGGTGCGTCGTAGTGGCATATCGCAATAGACAACGAACCGTGCGAACTGGCAGCAAGAGCGAAATTTGATTGCAACTAAGATTCGATAAGCGGCAAGCCGAGCGCAACAGGTAGTCGATGAGATGGTGCGATGTACCAGGAAAGCATAAGTAGGTAAAGACTCTGCTTGTTACTCACGCGCAATCGTCGCGTCGTTGAATCGTTGATATAGCTGTCACTGTTACACTCGTCGATGACGTCGATGTTTGCGTTTGACGATGACGATTTAGGGCGGTACAATATTCACCTCCTCGATAATATGTTTTACTGGTGCTGTGACTGAATTAACTTGATTTATTTATTGAATTTTAAATGATTTTTAAATTTTGATATGGGTGTTCTGTGTACACGTCTGAACTACTCAGTGGTCCGAAGGGAAAGGGGGAACCTTTGGAAAGCTACATTATCCCCGAGTAACATAGGCTATATTTTATCCCTGTATTCCCACGGGAACGGGAACTACGCGGGTAAAACCGCGGGGAGGCAGCTAGTTGAAAATATATTTAGATAGTTTGCCAACATCGTTTTTTTTTCTATTTAATACCTATTAAGGTTTTCAGGTTTTCAGAATTAAAATAGTGTCAGAATTAAAAGTTTGTCTTCAAATTGTTTGTTGAATTTATGACAAAGTACCTATAAGGTGAGATTAACGGTGCAAATAATGTTAGCTGTTTGATTTAGCTGCGCCATCCATCAGAGCATTAGCACGTCGAGTTCTCTCCGCAACGAGCACCAACTTCGCGCCGAATTATATAAACATTCTTAAGTCTGAAAAACGTCCGGAGCGAGCTTGAGAACTTTCGATTTCGATATCTATCTTATTTTACATAAAGTAACATTTCATTTTATACCCATTACAATTCTAATGATGTTTTGTAGGGGAGGTAGGTATATTTATTATTGAGTCACGTAATCAATGTTAGGTAATAAACATTGTAAGTATTCTAGATCTACTAAGTTTATCTATGTGTTAGAGATCTGTTATTAATTCCATAGATTTTTCGTGTCGCGATCAACTTACTTTCAAGGTAGTCTTTGAGAGTAGGTAAGTTGTTGCGAGCATCATCACGGATCAATTACGGTATCGTACGCAGTTTGGTAGATAGGTATGTTCCTACACGGACACGTAGATACGTGTTTACCTGTAAGTAACAAACGCGTACACGATAGCGTAAAGTAACACAATCATTACGTCGCCGTCTCTACGTGCCTAACTAATTAGTTTTAATTTTAATATAAACATAATATGTATACTTAGATTTAAGGTATTTATAATATGGGCCTAGTTGCCTGAAATAAAGGATTTATTATTATTATTATTATTACAGTCCGGGTACAATCCAAGAAATAGGAGAATAACAAATAATAATAATTTTATTGGGAACATAAAACCTTCAATAATAGTACCTATCTAGAGATACTTACCTACTGTAACCTCATAAAATTTATATTTAAATAATCAACGAGACAGTGTGTACAGAACTCTCGACATTACCTTCGAACGACAGTGTAATGTCCCAAAAACTCCGTTAATGTGTTCACTGAATATAAATCGAGACAGCGGTGACGACAACGATCAACATAATAATAAGGAGCTTTCCTCAATGACGCCAACCAACAGTAGGTACTGTTTCTATTTCGTTAGTTACCCTTCATTTGCATATTATTTTTAAATTAACATTGAAAAGAAGTGATTCAAAAAATCAAATATTCAGTTATTTGATTTTTTGAATCACTTCTTTTTGTGAAATAGATAGATACCTGCGCGTTTTCTTCGCCAGTTTGATGTTTTTCTACTTACATGTATTTGTTTCCGATTGGTCTCGTATTTTCATTACTGCATGCGTATATTCTAACATTTAGGTATTATTATTATTTATTATTTATTTATTTATTTACAAATACTTGTTGTACTTACAGTATACACAGTATACAGGTATAAATTAATGGTCTAACTTTGAAACATTTTTTTGATAAAACTAGACCAAAATTTTCTGTATAGCTATGCCAGCCGGTTTAGGGGGATTATACTTGCGTTGGGAAATTTACATATCAATCTGGCAACACAAAGTCATTAAGTATTCGCGCACTTCCGCCCGCGCGCCTTAAGCAAGTTTCTAGTTGTGAAAAAGTACTCTGCAACGCAACTACTTCCTGTATAGGTCTATTATATTACTCTTTGGCAACTACTCAGGCAGGCAACTCTGGCAGTGCAGTGGCAAGCAGTCCTAGCTACTAATATAGTAATCTGTGAAGCAGTCTGTCAACCAGCTGACTGACTGACATCGTTTGTATTGTAAATCAATTGAGGTTATGTATATACTGGATTGAAAATGTCATCTTTATTTCAAGGTGTTTCTGATAGATATAATGGAATTACAGTGGATTCTCATGAAGAACCATGTGAGGCGAACAATTTTGTATATAAATTACGTGGTAAGTTGGTACATGGTTGTTTAAATGTACATAATAAAATTATCAAACTCTTGCATACTTTAACTTTAATTCCAAATTTTAATGGGGTCTAGAGTAGGTTTAATGAAAATTATAAGGAAATGTAACTAACTTTTAATAATATAAACCAATATATCTTTATAGATTATGTTCATGTGTAGGATTTATTTCCCTTTGGTTAAAAACATGAACGACAAATAGGTATCATTGCTGTGTAACTTCTTATCTCTTCTTACTTATCTTCCTCATGGATATCATCTTAATAAAACTCATGAAGCGTAATTTAAGATTATTATGATTATAATATTGATATCATTATTTTTATCATTAGAACTTTATTAAATTTCAGCTTTATTCTCTACTCAACCATAATTATATATTACTTGTCTAATATTCATTATTCCATTTATTTGTTATGTGGCCCTGTGTAACCCTTTTAAGCCACTGGTTGTGAGCTTGAACCCCACCCAGGACAAACATTTGTGTGCATGAACATGTCAGGCTGCAAATATATATATGTATATTAAAGTTATCTGGTTCCCATAGTACAGGCTCTGTCTAGTTTGGAATCAGATAAGCCATCTGATAAAAATGTCCCAGGAAATTAGTTTATTATTTGCAGGTTCACTTACAAAGTGGTCAGAAGAAAATAAACGATGCATATGGTTTAAAATAAATATAAGTGATGCAGCATGGGTGCCTCTTCTAGCTAATGTATGTAATTATGGAAGTATAAATAACAAAATATCTACATAGTTAAATTAAATAGCCAGCCTTTTGTATTACCAAAATTTTTGGTTAGATAGTTTTCTGTTATGTCTGTATATTTGTTATGTTAAAAAACTAGACTTACTCAATACTTTTTTTATAGGAAGGTTTTAATTTTCACCATTCAAGAGACAACTTTGTAATGATGTACAAATGGTTACCAAAAGATACAACATCAAATTTACCTCCAGCCTGTCATACAAATCTTGGTGTTGGTGGCATAGTATTTAATGATAGAAACCAATTACTGGTTGTATCTGAACATCATTATGAATTTCCACACTGGAAACTTCCTGGTGGCTATGTTGAAAGAGGTTAGTGACTTCAGTAATTTAAATATTGACCGATTACTGGGTCTCTGCACCTAATGATGACTTCAGTCAGTAGCTTTATCCTTTGAACTACTACTATTTATTATTGCAGGTGAAGATATAAAAGATGCTGCCATTAGAGAAATTAAGGAAGAGACAGGTATAGATGCATTATTTGAATCTATGATCACACTAAGACATTCCCATAATATGATGTTTGGAAATTCAGATATCTATGTTGTTGTGATGCTGAAAGCTACATCAGATGCAATAACAAAGTCTGATACTGAAATCAAGGCTTGCCAATGGATGGACATAGAAGAATATCTAAATCATCCACATGTCCATGAGTTCAACCGTTTTCTTGTGAATCAAGCATTAGACATAAAGAACAGAAACCTAAAGCTTAGTCTACAGAAAACTACTTTAACAATTGCAAATCGTTCCAGAGATATATGTTCTCTTGTCATAGAGGATAATATATTTTGATAATAAATTAAGTTCAAGGCCATATGACGAATTTATATAATAATATTTTTATCCAGAAACGATATATGTGATAGTAGAAAAATTTAAAGCACATCTAGAAACTAAGTCATATTAATATATTATTATGTTGAGGTGATAGCTAAATATTATTAAAATAAATACATAATGAGAAAACATTGAAATATTTTTATTATGATTTCACCAATTAAAACCCAAATTATAAAAGAACTTAGTTGTCACTAGTAACAGCCATCAATGTATACAGGCAAAAGTTGTGTAATTTCATAATATATTTTTTGTCTGTTAATTAGTACTAAATATAAATAACCTACATTAGTCTTACAAGTGTGGCATAATTATGTTATCTTATTCTGAAATGTCTGTCACAAATCTGAAAAAAATATGCATTTGATTTCTCTAATTATTGGTGCTAAAATTTTATTTAGGCGATATATCTATGTATATTAAAATGAATCTGCGAAATGTGAACGCGCATAACTTCAAAAGATTTCGTAATCATTTTTTAGGGTTCCGTAGTCAACTACGAACCCTTATAGTTTCGCCATGTCCGTCCGTCCGTCCGCGAGTAATCTCGGAGACGGTTGGTACTACAGAGCTGTAATTTGGTATGGTAGTAGATATTAACAGCGTCGACAAAAAAATAAATAAAATCTTGAAAAATATTTTTTTAGGTACCCACCTCTCCCATACACGTACAACGGGAACAGAAAATTTTTTCTCCTCCATTCCTATAGTGTGGCATATTGTTGGATAGCTTTAAAATACCTAAGGTTTGCTAAGAACGCTTTCCGATTCAGGGTTCTGTTTGCGAAATATTAAGGAGCATATTATATAAGCAGGATATTTCTTACTATGTTATATGAAAGTGGTGAAAATGTATTATATGAAGTAATATAAAAAACCTAATAAATGAAATCACATAATAATGATGATTTACAACACTATATTTCTCAATTGAAATTATGCAAATATAAGTTGTAGGTAAGTAGGTACATTAGAATTAAAATCGTCACAAAATTTGTCCCGTCATTAATATTTATTTGCGTGTTTGGAATTATTGCACCATATTACATAATATACTAAAGTAAATTTAGGAGTATTTGAAATACTAAAACTTCGAAAAAGTTTGATATGTGAATGAAAAAAAAAATGTTATGTTATTTCACGTCACTATTTACATACTCTGGCTCAGTCTAATTCTGGAGCAGAAGCGCTTCGACCCATGTATTCACCATCCTCATCAGAACTGTCAGCTTCCCCTATAATAGATTTAAGAAGTCCACCAAAAACTGAATTAGAGTTTTTGCTACCACGCGGAACCTCTATTCCAAACCAAATCCGTCCAATGTTGTCTAAGTACACTGAATAGTTGGGATCTCTCTTTATACTTATTGCATACCAGTTTCTTAACACTTTGAATTGGTTTGTTTGCCTCCTGTAAATAAATTACATAGTATTTTACAACCAGATCAGTTTCACATCAGGGGCCATGGACCTACTAGGTATTTAATCTTAAGGACTTAGGATTTCATCAGCATTCATAAACCTTTATGTTGTAACTAAAATCCTATAAACCTATGTTTATTTTTCTGATGTTTTGCATTAAAACAAAATTGGCAAAAAACCTTGCACCAAATTCTGCTATCTATATAGATGAGAGATCATTGGAGAAATGGTGTAGAATATGTTAGAAACGAATATCCTTAAGGGGTTAAAAGCTGCATCCGGAGTTATGTGTGATTATATTGTATTTAAAAAGAACAGATGGATCACATTTAACAGGAATAGTAGACTACTGGCTGATAAGGAAAAATCTGCTTTAAACTTATGCAATGTCTAATAAAAAAAATTAAAATATACTTACTGTTCAATAGCACGTAATAAGAACCACAGAAAATTTAATAATGGAAATAAATATGGTGGGCCTTTATCATTCTTAATTATTGGATGTAGTCCAGTATATTTGTCAAATGTTTCTATGGCCATTTGTATATTACGAAGGCAGAGAAACTGTAGCACAGCTTGAGCTATAAACAAATCTATTTCAGACTTAAGCCCTTTAGCTGTATGTAACTCTATTAGCATACTAGCATATGCAGAACCATCACTTGAATGCAGGAAATGTCGATGAGCAGCTGTATATTTCTTTTCCCTCCAATATACTTCAGCTATTTTCTGAAAAGTTGTGATAAAAATAAATATATTTGTAATTTATAACAGAAAAATTCATGAAGAATATAAGTATTGCATCGCTTTGCATATGATTAAAAAAGCGACTACCACTATTAGCATCAACAAAAGCAGTGCTAAGAATGATTAGTTAGTAAAATATTTTACTACTATTTATTGTCACTCTTCAATATGTAAGGTATATTTATTCAGGTACACTAAGGTTTACTGAAGACCTTGCCTACTACAGGAACCTTAACCTAGTCCTAACTGCTTAAAATATAACACATATAAAACCATACCTTGTGTAATAAGGGATGTCCTTTTTTGTTACTGTCCATTGACCACTTCACAGTATTAGTAAGAAAAGTTTCCTTCTCTGGTATACTTGAATTCATTAATTCAAATAGTTTAGCTACTTTGTCAATATTTTCTTCGCATGGTTTAGTTTCTGATTTCGTCAAAACATCGACAAATAATAGAGCCAAATCTGCACCACTACCTTGTTGGTCACGCTGTAGAAGAAGCGTTGACCCTTTATATAACAAATTTAAGAGATCTGCATACTTTTTTTGACTTAAATATCTGCAAAATATATAATAAATTGTATTACCTCACATTACAATATTAAGATTATAGAAAGGAATGAAAGGTACCTGAAATAGAGCGTTCTGTACATTTGATGTGCTTCATAATATTGACCAGAATTTACGGATGCTTCTAGCTTATCTAAAACTCTCACAACTCCTCGTTCTCCCCGAGCAGCCATTATTTATTTTCTGGAACGATCCGATTTTATTATTTGCGATTATTCACTTCACCTATATACTAGGTAGGTACCAAATTCCAACGAAACGAAACCAAATTACCATACTTAATTTATGACCTGTGTTGCCAAAGTAAAGAGGTTAGATATTCCCCGCCAAATTCGAAAATTTAAATACCACATCGGTTTTTCAAAGAAAAACAGCTTGCTTAAATAACAAGAGTGAAGGTTTAATTTTATTCAATAGAGATGTAGAGGTAAAACTTACTTATGTATGGTACCATCTATTACTTTACATTTTAATAGTATTATAATTAATATTCTATTACTACTCAGGGGATGTTCAAGCTATCGGATCGGCTCAGTAGTAAGTAATTTATTCAATATTAATTAGAGTACGTTTTTAGGGCTCCATATTACGGACGCCTATTATTAAGCCTTTGCTGTCTGTTTGTTTGTCCTATCTTTCATTAGAGATGACACTAGCTCTCAAAATATGATTTACTTGTATATCTATTGTTTACTCATATAAACTTGACGTGTCTTTAGTATTTCTACCTAATTGTTTTAATCTGTGGACCAACCAACACATACGTGGGTGACAGACAGCTGACAGATCACCGCTGATTCATGTGTCATGTTATCGTGATAAAACGATTGTAAATAAATATTTTCACTGTAGCAAATCGCAAGTTACCGCATTATATTTTAATATAAAGGCCTTGCTATTAGGCGTTTGTTATTAAACAATAACAAATATGGTATGTTATAGATTAATTCGTCCCTGTGTTTATCTCAATCGCAATAACATATGTTTTCGGTAAGTACTGCATATAGTTCTGCAATAATATTTACTTGTATATTCATGCATAGACTAATAAAATATCCGTAAAATTCCAATTCCAAAGATGGCTTTTACTATGTACCATACAGCTTATTTGAGAACTAGTGTCTTCTTTTTGTAGTCACCAGACAAACTTTTATATAATACCTATTCATTAAGGAACTAGCCCCAATTTTCTAACACTAACTATTCCGTTTCATGCTGTACTACTAAAAACCTCCTAATCTAATGTTTGGATTTGGATTGAAAGTTAATTTTTAATCAAATTTGGATAGATACAAGACTGAATAGACAGTTATTACATCATAGACTAGGACATCTCACAACAAAATCCCTCATTTACCCATATGTGATAAAGTAATTAATGATAATTTCAGGACTTTGCAGTTGTGTGCATATACTAATAAACCATCACACAGTATATTTAAAGGTGAAAAAGATAGGTTTGATGGAATAACAGTTGATACTGTCAAGGAAACATGTGATCAAAATAATTTAATGGGTAAATTAGAAGGTTTGTATTTTTGTAACTTGCTACTATATTATTTTTTCTATTAAACTTGTATGTGGATATTTAAAAACATATTTTCGTTTAATAATTGCAGAATCTTTGAAGAAGTGGTATATTGAAGGTCAAAGATGCATATGGTTTAAAGTAAACATAAAAGACTCTTTTTATGTTCCTATATTAGCACAAGTAAGTTTATATTTATTGAATTCTAAAATAATAGTCTTCACTAAGGCAAATATTTTTATTCAATGACATTTTGAATGCTGTCATCTTTTTACTTTTCTAACGCCCAATGTCAATAATCAATCCTGATCCATTTTTTGCTATCTAAGATTGATATATCAATCCATTTTCTGGGTGAAGCTTTAAAATCAATCTATCTTCGATCTACGATCGATCGAATCTGTTCGAAAATGATAGTTTTTGCTTGCCAATAAGCTATCCGTCCATTTTGACAACTCGTTGGTTTTAATTACGGATTGGAGATAGATTATTAACATCGGGCGTAAATGTATATAGCAATATTAATTTTATAAATATTATAGAATTTGCTTAATAATCTGGAGTAAAATAGTATCATGCAGCATTATTGATTTGGCATATATTATACTATGATCAAATCCTATTTAAAGTAGGACAAGAGTTTTTAAGAATATAAAAGCTATATTATAGCACTGTGGCAGTTGTGAAATATAGGTTGTCCATACTAGTATGAGGATATATTTTTGTCCACTAAAGCAACTTTTATTTATTTACTTATTATTATTTTTTTCTTAAATGAAGGCTTGATATCTTTAGCTAGGCTTTAATTTCCATCATGCCAGAGATGACTTTGTGATGATGTACAAATGGCTACCTGTGGACTCTGAACCCAACCTTCCACCTGCATGCCATACCAATCTGGGTGTTGGTGCATTAGTGTTTAAGGATGGTAATCATTTACTTGCCATATCAGAGAAACACTATAACTATCCTCATTGGAAGCTTCCAGGAGGTTATGTAGAGAGAGGTGAGTAATATACATTAGTTTAACCTTCAGGGTAAAAAAGTCATAATTCAGAACACATTTTTTTGTCTTTTATTATGCTTTTTTTTAATTATTTAAAATTAGAATTAAACTGTAGAAAATACATTAATTTTATAAATACTTCAAACCTACTACAAATAGCCATCCAGTAATAAGGCGATACATGCGAAAAAAACATAATAGTTCTCTCTTGTAACATAAAAATATGAGCTGTTGTGACTTTGTTGCATAGAAACGCAATATATTATTATAAACTTACATTAACAATCTACATCAAGCCCAAAAATGCCGAAAATATAATGATTTGTTGTTTTAGCGGCTATATAAATTTACACTATCTCAACATTTCAACTACCTACCTATTACGGTTTATTCATAAGATACAGCCCGGAGACAGTCGATCGGAATGACGGATTGCGGAGGCTAAGTAATAGTAATGTTGGTTGACACCCTTAGAGTTGGTCCCAACCTTTGATAAACAATATAACAACAGTCCCAACATATTTATTTAATGGGGAGTGTGTTCAGAATGTACCTAGTATTGGATACGACAATCGTAAAAAACCTACTGTAGGTTTCCGTAAGAAAATAAAGATTTGTGTACCATGCGAGTCGCGCCGATTACATGTACTTAGTTACTTACTTGTGGTTCATAAGTGTGCGTATGAACTCATACAAGCAAACTTACCATTTGATCCGCATTTAACTAAGGAGGCATACAAAGTACTTTTCAGTTTATAGCTACGACGTGGCGCGGCGCACTTATCACTGTTTCCAATTATATCAAACCGTGCTGGACGTTTGTTTACGATACTGATCACGATCGAACGTTCATAATCTGATTAAAACATGGATAGATAGGCAGTTAGAAACGTTTATTATATCTCATTAAGTTTCTTTATCTTTGTTTTATATAACCTTGGATTGACACGCGAATTGCGACATACAAGTAGGTATACCTTTATCTCGTATAATAGGAGAAAAATTTCATCAACATCCGTTCAATCATATGGGAGGAGTTCAGTGACATACACATGAGACACAGCAGAAATATATAAATATCAAGATAATCGCAATTCGTCCAATCAAACATATACTTTGATGCTGTCCCACAAATACGTCGATTAATATTAATTTATTTTACCAACGTCTTATAAAACACTGATATGAATATTTTGCAGGTGAGGATATCATTGATGCGGCTGTCAGAGAGGTGAAAGAAGAAACCGGAGTGGATGTAGTTTTTCAATCCTTGGTCACATTCAGGCATACGCACAACATGATGTTTCAAAACTCCGATATTTATGTTCTTCTCATGATGAAAGCTATTTCTGAAAAAATTACAATTTCACAGCGAGAAGTAAAAGATTGTAAGTGGATGGCAGTCGAAGATTATATAACCCATCCCCATGTACATGAATTCAACAAATTAGTCGTACAAAAAGCGCTGGAGTACAAAAATAATAAATTAAAACTTGATATACAGAAACAGACTGTCAAATGGTCGCAGTTCGTACGGGAAATGAATTTTTTAACAGTTAATAATTCTGATTATACATGATTTTTATTTGTTTTTGATTTATTTTCCATCTTTTATTTTCACCTCATATACGTTCCAAAGTGATATAATTTTTCATATCGCATAAGTAGTTTCGAAATTTGAAATTTTACCATATTAGGTAAGATTTATCTATAGTAGGTAAGTAGTATAAAAAAAACTCGCACTTAGCGAGTGCGTCTCGCGCACGAAGGGCTCCGTACTGGGAGCCCGCTTAATTATTTATTTTAATTAATTATATTTAAAGAGAACATAAAGCTTAATACATCATAGAAAAAGCGTGTGTTAAAGCGTCTACCTCAGACTTCAGACATTAATAAAAGGGTAGAACCGTTGCCTTCTTTTTCGGTAGGCATGTATAATGGATGATGATAGAAGCAAATTTAGTAAAACCCACATATAAAGAAAAATTAAGTCTGTAGGTTTAGGTTTGTATAGGTTGCTTCGAAGTTGTCGTCCGTAGGTAATATTTTATAACTACTTATACTTAGACTGTTTGTCGTAGTTAACAACAATCCCACCGCGGTAAGCGATGATGTGGTTGTAAGTGGTAAGCAGACAAAGTCTAGAAGCTAGGTCAAAGTGCACCTGCCGGAAGTCACGGAAAGGTGCTCGGCGGTAAAAATCTATGTTATTGTGTAGACAATGGATAATAAAATCATTTATTAGTTTCAAAATAGACATTTTACATTGTTCTAAGAAAAATAAATTGTAAATTTAATAGTGCTACGCTATGTTGAATAGGTACACTATCTACTGATTAAGAGATTCTTCTAGTCTTCGTAGATTTTGTTTTGTATAGTTTATTGTAGTTTCATATGTAGGTCATCTTATTGCAATATTATTGGGGCTATTTTCAACTGGGTTGAAACAAATTCTCATAATTTAGGAAAGTTCTTTTGATTACTGTTAACTTCTGGACAGTATAACGTTTTAGGCAGGAACATGCGCGGGATCTCTTTCCATGAAACCATCAGGGACTTATTTTTCCGATTTGATGGGCGGTTCGTCTGTAAAAGAAAAATATTGCGTTGGTTATAAATAATATCATCCTACCTATCTAATACTATCCTTATTTTTGTTGAGAAAGTTATTGTCGGTTTAATGAATCTTTGCTACTTCTGTAAGTAGGTAAGTAGGTACCTACCTATAATAATAAACTTATTTAGTTATTCATAATAAAAAAATGAATAGATACAGTTTTCGGCAATAAATAATTCGAATCATAATAATAATGTTAAATTAAAAGTAAAATTCGAACTACAAGAAGTTTACAGTTATTTCTTATGTTTCGATGAGTTTTATCTGACAGGAATGGGTATGAAGTGGTCACAATCATGGTGGTAGCTCACAATTGAAAAACTTACGTAGCTAATTTAAAAAATTACGTATTCATACGAGACCACTGCATCGAAAGCATCGTGAGGAAACCTGCGTGCCTGATATGTCACAATTAAATGTATGTGAAGTCTACCAATCTGCGCTAGGCCCGCGTGGTGAACTATGGCCTAATCCGCCTCGTTATGAGGGAAGGGTCATGCTCCTCGGTCCACATATATATGTGAGCTGATGACGATGGTGCATATTGTATATATGGAAGGCCTAGGTATACATGATTTTATCTTAGGAAATCACTTTTGATGACTTAATTAAAAGCTCACACACGAGCTTAGGGTTCGTTCGTATATGTAGATACCTACTAGTATCTAATATTTACCATTCACAATACTATGCCACCTAGTGCCAGTACAAAGAGAAAAGAGCTAATATTTTAATACCTGTTACACTTAAATTTTATCTCATATATTATAGAACATAGTTTTGTACATGACGAAGTAGTACGGTACTGCCACTAGTACTGCTAGTACCTATGTAGTAGAGAGTAGGTGGTAGGTAAAATAATTAAATGGCCATTGCGCCTAAATTGGCATCAATTTTCTTCTGGGGCGCCAATGTGCATTAAGGGCGTACCTAAATCTTAAACGATTATTAGTTACTGACAGACCGGTTGGTTTTATGATTAGTGACACTGACTTTCAAGCCGCCGGTCGTGGGTTGAACCCCTCCCAGGACAAACATTTGTATGCATTACTATGGCTGTTAGTTATGTTTCTGAATGTAAATATTTTTATAATCATACATCTAAAGTAGTAAGTCTATCAGCTATCTGGTATGATCATAGCATACGCTCTGCGTAGTTTGGAATCAGATTGCCCGAGTGAAAAATTACTCAGAATATTTAATGTATTTACTACAAATTACCCCATATACCTACCTACCTTCCCACAGCAGATAAAGTAAACATTTATCGCACCTATTTACCAACACCAAAAGAAATCCATTATAATTGTAGAAATTGTATAGTAGGTATGTAGGTTAATGTAAGTAGATACATTTACTAAATACCTGTTACCTTTATCATTCCATATTATGGAATGTTGTAATGTTGTTTGAAATGTTTTTTGTTGGTTCATTTCACTTATGTTACTGACAGTACCTATTATATACATAAGTACCTAACTAATTGGATTTGCGATATTTTCAGGTAAATAATCTGTACCTACCCGTAGCTACAAAGTCTAGTCAGTCGTATACAAAGGCAAAAACTCTAGTCTTGTTTTAGAACTATTCATTACGGGCCCAAACAAAACAAACTAAGTATATCCTACTGGTAGGTAGGTAGGGGAGACTGGGTAACAGTGAATCATTTTTTTTTTAAAGAAGTGTTACTCTGTAGCTTATGACAAAATGATACATCTCTGAAATTAAATGATAATATGAATATCTAATGTCTAAAATAAAAAACATTTCATGGCGTGAGTTAAACAAATCTACAAGGTATAGGCACTTTAAAAAAAATGAGAAATTATCCACTGTGGCCCGGGAACGGGTCACTTTGGATCACTGCACGGGTGACAGTGAATCGGCTGGGGCACTCAGGATCAATTGCAAAGAAATATTTAAAAAAACATCAATTTTCATATTATTACAATATTTTTATCCGTAACCATGTACAAGACAGTCTTTTACGTCAATATAATCTTATGAAAAAGTAGCAATCACATTTTAATTAACTTAAAAATAGGTAGGTATTCCTATACCTAAAATGAACAAAACATTAAACTTCTTTTAACAGTAATATATCATTAAACTTGAAAAGAAACATTAACTTAACATAAATTCGCTTCAGAAAAATAATTGCAAACAAAACATGTAAATACTTCTTTCTTTTTATAGTACTAGCCAGTCTATCATGCCAAAAGTTTTTATAGTCCTATAAACAATATCAATCACATACAATGGATCAACAGTTCACTGTGACCCAATACAGAATGATTCACTGTGGCCCATTGACCGTTATAGAAAAAAAATATAAACCAAAAAAAAACTATCTGTCTTAAGGACAAATCAATATGTATTACAACGGATCGAAGGTATGACAAGTATACGTCATTGCAAAAACATCTACATTTCTTATTCAATTAGGAATTAAATAAATTTAAAAATTCGTAAAAAAATAGGTTAGGTACTTACGTTGAGTCCGGAGTGAGGCAGCGCGTACTCCCGCTTCGATAGCGCGCCGGCGACTAGTGCGACGCAAACAGGTATAGACGAGCGGCAAATGAAGGTTTGTTTGTGTGCGTGAGTGCAACACATACTATGTTAGTGTACATTATCCACTGTGACCCGCGGTTCACTGTGACCCAGTCTCCCCTACCTACTTATAGCACCACTTTGGAGTTTCACAGTTATTATTGTAAATAGCGAAAGTCCGTTGGTACCTATAGATAGGTTCTACGTCCTTCATTTTCTGAGCAACAGCGAACTGCTATGTGACTGTGCCTATAGATTGACAGCATTTTATAACTTGTGAATATGAAATTAGGACCCATACGAATACTTTAATTAATAAAGAGTATGTATTATATTTTAATCAGATACTCGTACCAACCTAACTAAGGTTGGTATCTAATAACTATTTGCGTCAACATTTACCTATTTATCACAAATTTCTATGTAATATTAGTGTGTAACTATGTATAACTAGGCAGACACAAAACAACAAGTTTCTTTCTTACAGAAGTGCTTGTGAAGAATAAATATATTTTCATTTAGGTATATGTAGAAGTAAATAAACATACCTAGTATCTGGGTATACTTAATATTTGGTGTAATCGAGTGTACCTAAAGCATAACTGAATGAAATATAATTTAAGTAGCTTCCTTAACAAATGAATTTATTGGGGTATAAAAAGGTCATGAAGGCTTTTGACCTTAAATGAGACAAGTTTAAGTTATTTGTTGATGATAATTTCACAAAGTATGGATATATACCTACTATTACTTACCTAAAAATATAGGATGAAGTTATGGTTAAGTAGGTAAATATGTAGGTTGTTAATCTGCCGAAACACAATTTGCAATAAGTGCCTAAGTAAGTAGTTCCTACCTATTTAGTTAAAAAACTCACCTGCAATCCGTCAGTCTCATTGTTATGTAGAGTGAAATACAACGACAAACTTAAAAACAGTAACTTCACAGTTATAGCAACAGACACAACAATCAAAAATGCATAGCTCATTGTGATTTCTCGGCCTCCAACTTGTTGTTAGAAAGGTTTTTAGCTGACGCACGGTCGCGAAACACCAAGTCGAGCCGAAGTCCGACCAAAACTGCATGAGAACGAGAATATTAACTACGGCAACCTAAGCGGTTGCGATGATTTTTTTATCGAAGTTTACTTCGATGACTATAGACTTATGATTTTTTAGAACTTCCTCTATATTTTTTTTCAACGGAATGGTTCTAAACTAGTTTGGTAACTGAACCCATTACTAACTTGATTTAAATAACTTCATTAATAAAAGCTAATATCTATGCGTATATGCACACACCTAAGCCTTAACTACAATTCCGCAAATGTCACGTAATAATATAACATTACGAAAAAATACATTAAATATTTTGCATATTGAATCGTCGACGCTCTTTTATTATTCAGGTTCCAGTCTATAAGTTATATGGACGTAATTCGTTTCTCTTGTGTCGGATTGCGAGACGCCACCGCCGACGACGACGACGCCGCCGCCGCCGCCGCGGCCCCGTAATGACATTCGCCTATTGTCCGCCCGACACGCTAGTTGATGATACACAGCATATTTTATATCAACTTGCTTTTCACAAATAAGTATATCATCACACACACAGCAATGTTTAACACCTGTTTAAACACCGAACTGAACAAAGAGCAATTGTTTTATTTCAAGTTTACTTCAGATAGGTATAATTCGAATTATTGGTTATTATTGGTTTTATGTGTAAGGGAGATTCATTTAAGCAGAAGGTAAAATTAGATAAAGTAGGAAGTAGGTAAAATATCGGAATCATTTTATTTAGTTTAGGTATCAAATGGTCAAAGGTCACAAAATTACCTACCTACCACCGGTTTGATGTCGGAGGTCGACCTTCAACTGTGAAGTTACATATTTTAGGATAAAAATACCTACCTAATACTTAGTTTGAACAACAAAATAACGACAGAAACTGTAATTTGATGTATCTACACAAATTTGCTCATTTTGAATGTTTTAAATTAGAGAATAACAGCGTGCGTCAGTCTTATGGACGGAAAGTAATTTGCAAGTTCCTGGTTTAGTTTTTCAAGTCTACCTACTTATTAAGAGCGCGTGGATCTGTCAAGATTAAATAGCTGAAACCAGCGTTTAGTTCCTTGACTTACTCGTTACTCAAAATTACATAAATGTTTCTGCTAGGCAAAAGGTTTGAATGTAGGTAGCCATCGTACCTATTCTTTTTTTTTCACTTCCTCTGTAGGTACAATTATTATGTGATTTTTAATATATAGGTACATGTGTTTTCCTAATCTATTATTAAAATATTTCGGGTTGGTACCTACACACCGTAGTTTTTAATTGATGGTCAAAATGTGCAAGTAAACTATTGACGACTTTAGGTACGTACCTACGTACCAGTTCTGCACTTTTAAATAAATAGTAGGTAATAGGTATGTAAAAAGAGGTAAGAATTTTGTTTCTTTCTATGACGAATGATATCTAAATACCTATATTATCTGAGTAACAGGCGTAACGGCCTTTTGCTAACTAAAGGAGTATTTAAATAATTAATTTGATATTAGTATTCTTTGAAGTGGGTTTACATTGAAGGTTTGCGGAAAAGTTGACATGTATTTTTTACCTTCATACTCAACATGCTAAATGACCCCGACTCTTGTGCATCACATAGTTTAATCTAAGTACCTACTTATATCTTTGTTAATTTGAACAAAAGCCTGATAACATAATAATACACGATTTCTGCAGCAGTTTAAGGTTAATTTAAGGATTTAATCTTATTTTTTTGCCTTACCTATAAAAATTATATTATTAGATATGAATATAAGCTTTCACAATCCAACCGATTAGGATACATCAAATGATAGATATTAATATCAATAAGTACAAAAAATAATATTGAGAAGCCCTTTGAACATAAATTACTTTTTACTAGGTATAATCTATTTTTATTTATAAGGAATTTTGTAACGTGGCAATGCCCCTATGATTAAGTTCGTCACATCTTTTTTTAAGTCTTGTTATTGCGCTTTCTGGCCGACGTTGGATTTGGCATCATAAGGTGAACTACCAGTGCTCAAACGCATGAGGGTCTGGAACAACGCCACCTGAGGTTGAATACTTAGACGAGGTCCCGACTGCCCCGATAATATTGACTGCGCAACTGATATCCTGGTGTTGGGCATTTCCTGTAAATAAATAATTGCATGGCGAGTTAGTTGTATAAAGAAGGTTTGTTATAGTTGAACAATTGAGATGAACCTCGCTTACATACCTATATCTTAATATCCGACTTATATTTAATATATAAGCTTAATTTCTCATATGATATTACACTAAATTAACTTAATTGAAGTGTTAAGGGCAGATACCTACATGACTATTATAAAATATTATAAGATTGCCTTTATATTTGAAAATTGATCAACTGTAATATCAATCATTTATCAAATTAAATCAACCTTTAAGTAAGTATATTGGTGTTTTTATTATCTTTGATTTCAATTATCTTTGATGTTTGCACCCGCAATGAGTTATGCATGAGTTATTATAAAATGAATAGATATAGGTTATACTATACTTAAACGTTACTTATCCACCTAATAAATTTAATGACACGAGATTTTCATTTATAATAAGAGTGTCGATATTAAAATCGATTTTTCACTCCTAAAGATTGAAAAATCCACGTACCTACCGAAAGCGTTGTGTCAGACCTCCTTAGGTAGACGATGACTTGATCAGAGAATCAGGGAACTGCTGGATGCAAGCAGCGGTTCAATATCGGTCGTAGATGATATCTATAGGGGAGGCCTATGTTTAGCAGAGTTCATCCCTGAGCTGAGTATGGTGATGTTGGTATGATAGTGGATGATATTGGAGAACGATTGCATCCCTCAGATGTATGGATAATGGACTTTTCCACATGCTAATGCTATTATGAGCATCTTCCGACGATTTAGATGATAGGATATGCATCCGATAGAAATATTGGTGTCAGGTTCCCATTACAGTATATTTCTAGGTAGGTATGTCTCATATTTTACATGACAGGAAATTATTGCTTTTACTTATAAGCAGGCACTGTGCACATAATGTAGATACAATTTATACAATGCCTTAGCAAAGTTTTAAAGAAGTGGACAAAGCATTTTCTCTTGTCAGATACCTCTACAAGACATCATTGTAAACGAGAATCTGTAGGTACCTACCGTAGGAAGTAGATATTCGTTTATTCCTTTCGTTCATGTAGTCATGTAGTTATAAGTATACTTAGTTATGTCAAGGATTTGTTACCTATGAAATGTAAATATAAAATGGAACACTCACCTTATTAGCCTTATACTTCAAAGTATAAATGATGGATCCTATCATGAATATGAAGTTGGTCAGCAAAAGTACTCCAGCAATAATTATAAAAGGTGTCATTTTGTTTTTAAATATCACTAGGACACACAGCTAATCAGTTGAGCACATTAAAAAAATGGAATACATAATGCGTAAATGTTTATAAGTGGAATTGTTGTTATTATCTCAAACTTTTATCTTTGAATCGTCGATAAATGTCGTGAATGATGTGAATCACTGATAGACTATTGATGATAATAGTGTACCTAACATGATTTTATTTGAGTAGGTTATTAGAGGTATTTGTATAAACTTTGAAAGAAAACTGAATATAATAATAAGTAATGCGATAGAAAACATTCATACAGGCTTTACAACTTTATTATGCATTTTAGTTACCTATTAGATAATTACTTACAGACTCAATTTATACCATCTCTGAATTGTTAAACAGTAGGAAATAGAAATACCCATAGTTAGATTATAAAAAATGTAACCTTGGTGACTTCCGAACCAGTAGTCGCTTCAGCAGCTTTGACCTTTGAAGTTTTATAGATTAATATCAACGTCTATACACATAGGTTTTATACAATTTCTATGTGCGGCTGTGCATAAGATAAACGATTTTAATATAATCTATTCAAAGTAATCAACATAAAAATGAGCCCGTCTACAATGTAGATAATGTAGGTAGGCACTTGTACTGTATCATTTTATCAGTTAGTTATACTTTAAAGTCATGAATCAATAGGTAATAATGACGTATGAAATGATACAAAAGTCAAATAGATGATTTAAAGGTTCTGAGAAAATTTGCTGTAACATATAGGTAGAGGTAGGCTTTAAATATAAAACTAAAATTTATGTAGTACCAGGATAAAATTCAGTTAACAAAAAAGAACAACGTCATGAAAGTGAAATTTTTTCATTAAAATATATGAATTGGCTTTCAAGTTTAGCACACACCGATAGGTGCTTGTCGACGTGACCGTAAATTACTTATCACACTCAATATGCGTGTGTGACTATGGACCTAACGTAAGATTGGAGCAACTTATTAACTTGATTTTTGTTGCCCGGGTATAGTCAATAGGCGTTGAAAAGGATATAATGGTGAGTAACTAGATTATCTCAATACCTACCCATGATGGTCGGTTAGAATCTTAATGCATTGGGGTAACATAGTAAATAGAGGTAGATAGAGAAAACTGATTGGAAGCTAATCGGGTAGTAAAACTTAAACACAAATAAATCACGACTAAAATGCCAAAAACGCTATTTTGGATACTATTTATTGGAGGTATTCCACGTAGCCCACCTAAACGAAGCCCACCCAGGGGAAGCCCACCTAAAGTATTCCACGATGCCCACCCGTAGGTGGGCTTCAAATAAAAATTAAAAATAATTAATTTTCTATTCCACGAAGCCCACCTAAGAATATCACTCGCATAGTGTGGGGACAAGAAATAAAAATGTCGTTAGAAAAAAATATTTATTATTTAAAAGACTAACTTAAATTTCTATAATAATTCATTTTCATTATGTGAGACATTATTTGTCATTTTTTGTAATCTTAGGTACAAGGTTTAAAATCACAGTTTGTTTCATAATTATCATTCCAAAAAATTTTTTTTCTATTATTTTCCTTTTTTGTGCTCTTAATAAAATCACCGATTGTTTCAAAATTAAAAAAAATGGACAAGTATCAAAAACATTGTAAATATAGTTTGACAGCCCGGTACGCTTTGTGATTAGTGACCCTGACTTTCATGTGTTTCGTGTGACGAAATTTTATGTATGGTTCCATCAACACAATGAAAAAAAAAACATTTTGTTTGTTTTTCACTTCTAACCGGTTTCGTAGCACCTCTACGACAGTCTAATTTATATCTGCCTTTATAAAATAGTAGGTATTAAAATTATACCTTAAAACACTTGTTGATACCTACCTTTTAGATAGGTATATCAGATAGGCACTGCTGATCTGTGTATATAGTCTTAATATTAGGTGCGACCTTGTTTGTAGTGTCGTAGCAGCCGGGCCGTAACTCGTAGCTCTTGTGCTCCCTAATATTTGTATAACAAAGTTGACTAAGTATCGAGTTTATATTTTTTTATAATGTGAGTAGATGTAACAATTTACCCTTATCTACCTTAGTTATTGTATTACTTGTATTTATCTGCGTAAGTGCACAACAAACTGTGCTAGGAATGATGTTTTGGGTTTGTCTGCATTTTTACTTTTAGAATTCCTTTGCCCAGATAAAGTTCAGTTTGATTCAGAGAGCAAAGCGGCAAAAGTAGAAAATAAAATTGTAGGTAGATAATATAGGTATGTAGATGAGAACTAAACGCCAGACATTCTATGTCAGTTTAGTTATAGGCGTCATATTATATTCGCAAAAAGCTGGTGATTTCTTAATGATATACGAGAATTAATGCATATTTGCGATATGTAAATAAATCTACGTGTTTTTTAAATATTTTTGTTACTAAATGTATACGCTAGTTATGTACATTAAAATACTCGATAGTGTTGAACGTTGTTGCTATTCGATATTAGGAGGAGACATATGGACAAAGTAAATATACTTAAACAATGTCTCATTTATAAAAATATTGATGTAGTCTCCGTTCACATATAAGTCGCTAGAGACACATAATTAAATTTTAGATATGTGTAGGAAGTAACGCTACGATCACGCCTCACAATTAGTACTACGAGTCAACAATTAATAACCGTCATTGAAGTGTTAATATCTTTTATGTACACAACAGTACTTAGTTCATTTCATTTTAACGCTAGCCAAAAGATTATTTAAATTGCGGGGTGACCGGGTTTCGTTGGGTGATAAAGTGGCGAAGTTTTACAAACATTTATAAATTATCTAGCACTAATACATATGTATGAGTGAGTCAACATACGTAGGTTCGCATACCTACTGAAAACCATCGATCTACTTACAATGATAAAAATTCATGCGCTTTTCTTATCTCGTTCATATCATAATCTAAACATATACCAACGTAGATAGAGCTTTGACGTAGTTGTTGAACAATTTAAGCTTTGACTTTGTGTGTTTCCAGTCTTAGTAACAAGGTTGTTTTTTTTAATCTTAATACTATTATTTATTACTTAATATTTATTAAATTCCATCATATTTTTCACCTCAAGTATAAATAATATAGGTACGCTCTTATCGGCAAGCTCGCACCTCTTCATCTATTGGAATTCTAAATGCCATTCGTTGCTATTTGTAACAATATTCTCATAACGTACATAATCTGTTAGTCTGTAAGTGATTGTTACACACTTTAATTTAATTTGTATAATAAGTAAGTATCGTAAGTGTACCAGTGGTGGCCACGGTACCAGTAATGGCCAAATATTAAAGAAACATCTAGAATTCGGACATGAGCGAATGTTTTTACATTGGGATCACTGTGACATAGACCTTAGACATCGAACTATCTAAGTTTAACGTTTTATTGAATTCAGTCAGTTACATGTACAAATTTGCGCGAATACAAAGTGTAAGGTGATTTAAAATTGACAACGACGGCTTTTCTTAAGGAAATCGTTAAGGCGGTGAGCAGAAAGTTTCACTTGTAACATAGTATTGCTTAATTAAAATCAAAATTAGTTTTGTTTCATGTGTTAGCCATAAAATAAAGATAAACTACGAATAAGACTGGGGCAGCCATTAATGGATTTTGCCTGGCCAAGACTGGGTCACAAAACTACAACTTTTATTTGTTAAATTAATTGAATCCAGCTTTGCCGTATCTCACGCGTAACACATTACAAATATTAAATAAGGACTGGACTTTACAGTTTCACTATATTCTGTGCTGAAACTTTCACAATTTTGGTAATATTTCACAAAAACCAGTTTTTTTTTTTTTCTTAAACTGGCCACCATTGGGTCATTTACCATATATGTAATGTGTAAACAATTGCGGACTGGCCTAATAAATAAATAAATAATCTACCTAATAGGAAATTAAATATCTATGAAGTGTTTTAAAAACTGGTGATTACACAATTATTCATGGTATTATTGATATATTTAAATCTCAGGTCTTCCAAGTCGTGAAATGCTTTTAATAATCGGGCTGCCATTTCACAAGATATGATAAGCTGGTTCACACGTTACACAATAGTATCGTTTGAATTCCATAGGCAGTGGACATAGAGACATTGTCGTAGTTTTAACCCACTCGCTGCTTGGCTACCTCGCACATCTCAGCCTTTGTTGAGTCGCGATCTTGCGCAGGGAGGGTGGAACACTTGTTGCAAATCTACGCTCTTACATGTAGTGGGCGGCGCAACAGGTCTTACACAATGTTCAGGCTCTTTATTTATGACTCAGGAAATCAGTCATGGATTGCTTCAGCAGATTTTGCTAACTGGGTATCAAAAAAAATATGGCAGGAACATAAAACCGTGTTCAAACTTTGATGATAAATAGATACTTCTGTAGATTAAACAGGATGTCGTTTTGTTATCGAATAGAGAAAGGAATGTAGTAAATGGTCTTTTAGTAAAACAAAAATAGCCCATCTACTTACTAACATAATTATTTCAATATTACAGAATTAGTTACATAATTAAATAAACACTTTTTAAAGGAAATCCATTATATTCCTGATTTATATACCGCTTGTAATTTCATAGTTATTAAGGTCAACTGTGACGTAATATGTGTCTAATTTTGCCGTGTTCGTAACTTAATAATGATGGAAGTGGTTTCATGGAAATTGCAGTAGTGCGTTATTAAAAATCAATAGAGGGAGAGTGGGCGAGAAGGGCAGGGTTCGGAGATGAGAGCGTAGGTAGAGTGCATGTTGCTTACCTAGTACCTACATGGATGTTAAATTATTAACTTTTAATATAATCTCTACACAGGGACAATGTACAGATATATCTACATATCGATTTAATGGAGGCTGGTAACAGAAATTCAAATTAAAGACTCTACCTATACGTTCACTGTATGTATTAAATGTGACGCTCTGTTTTGTCCTCAGTTATTTTAAAATGAAAGATAACTGGGATTATGTCTGAAAAAAAGCTTGATATAGGTACTTAACAGAAGTCAGAGAAATATTTAATCTATTTAGTCTCTACGTATTTACTTAAAGTCTAGGGTATAAACGATTGAGCTCAGAATATTATACTATTTATTAACTACTGAACTAGTCATCACGTTCTACGATATTATTTGTGTTAACTATTATTTGGTGTGCACGCACCTTTATATCAGTTGTTTTTCACGGAAAACAGATTTCATCCCGATGTCGGGAGGTTGGTGCGCTGGGCGACGCCAGCCCACGCGGCAACGTCGACGTTGGCGTGTCAGCCTCCGCGTCCGCGGGCGTCGGTAGGTACCTAGCCTCCACTCCGAGTTGAGTGTTCGCCGCGAGTACATGCGCCACGCACCACTCGCTACCGTATCTCGATACTTTTACTCGATACTAAAATTTGCTCGCCGTTGACTAAACGCGGAAACTATCACTTTCGCTCTAGAT
The DNA here is from genome assembly GCA_905147785.2 of Thyatira batis. Lineage (NCBI taxonomy): Eukaryota > Metazoa > Arthropoda > Insecta > Lepidoptera > Drepanidae > Thyatira > Thyatira batis. The sequence goes on along the minus strand of LR990496.1, from coordinate 5,867,246 downwards.
CGCGATCCCGTCCCGACTATGATAACACTGTGATTTTACCACCTGTGCACTGTTGGGCTTGTTGACCACGACGACTTCGCAAGGTAGGTGAGTTTATTTGATACATACTTCTACATTCTGAATCAAAATCAAGTCTACGTGTCAGTTCCAAATGCTAAGTGAAAGGCAAACTCTTTGTTAAATTACGTGGATTGATTGACAACATAGTTTGTGTTGTGTTTTTGAAAAGACCCACTCCCTATAATCATTGTATTGACGGAGTATTTTGCGAATACAATTTTATCGATTGGGATTTGCATATTTCTACCTTGTATTTGGTTCTTAGATATAACATTGTTATCATTAAGGACTTGTTCAAATCGCAAGGATATGCGTTATGTATTTTACTAACATAAAAAATATATTTTAGATAATTTTTAAGTTCTCGTTGTTGATGACATTTTTGAAAGCCACATTACTACCTATACTATATTTTATCGGCTGACATACCTAAGTCCTTGACATTATATTTGAAAATTATACGAAATAAATAATGAATGTCTAATACTAAGATATTTGGTTCAATTCGTTCTTTCTGAGGTCTGTTAAGTAGAGGTCATAACAAAAGTAATGACTGTTCTATGTCCAGGCTCTGTTGGGCATAAATTCAGAACAGAAAAGGTACATTTAAGATTATAATATCAATACGTTTACTTGCCCAATGTTTCAGGATAGATAAACAAATATTGATACTTAAGGTGCCTTTATGTTAATCGTTTATGCATGGTTAAGATGCAATGTAGAATCGAATTATTTTCAATATTGTATTTTGTTTGTTGGGAATAAACATTAAACAATATTATCTATCAATGAAATAAAACTGTTTGTACTTACCTAAGTGCGATAATTAATATTATCGCTAGGTGTTTTAGTGTTTGTCATAAATCAACATCGGCACCATATCTTTAAATTTAATGTAAAGTTATCTACACTTCCTTTTTTTCTGATCCCGATTTCGTAATAAACGAACAAGTTTGCTATAACATAACACAACTATTGAATTATATTTTCTTTGTAGACAGCGCCGCTTTTTTATGAACATTTTAATATGACAATGCTTTGGCACTTTTTTTACGGATAACTTTAATGATGGGCATAAAAATATATTATCACGGGTAATAAATGGGACGGGTTAGAAATGGCATAGTAGCTAAAAATAGTACCTCTACCTACTGCAGGCTACAAAGCACTTCTGCGCTTGAGTTAACTTTCGGTGAAGGAAATCGTCATCAAGAAACTAGAGCACGTGTTGTAGTAACTACTATAGTTTCTATTATGCAACATAAAATCTTTACAATGATAAGAAAAATAATGCCTTCTACTATTGCATCTCTTGGTAAGGCCTCTATTCGAAAAAAATAAAAAGGCTGGTGATGAAGAAATTAATAATAATGTTTAAGATACATCCTTCTTTTATCCACCCGAACTACCAAGGAAGAGTTATTTAGTTTATATATTCGATGTTGGAAACCTACATACTTAATTATTTTATTATTTATTTATTTACCAAAACATCATAACAGTTTACAAAAATGCGATGCTATATCTTGATTATAGATAACAATTCGGATTTAAGGTGTACAGTATCATGCAAAAAAAAGCAATAAAACAAATTGCTAATCCAATAAACAAGATTAGAGATATACTGGCACACTGGCCCGCACAACTTAGTATATTTATAGTTAGGTATACCTATGTATGTTGGACTGCTCAAATCAAAACTACTTTTGATGTTTTGACACTTTGACTTCTTCTTCTTCCTACCCATAACCCGCCTAAGCAGGGTCAACATGTGTTTTTCTTCCATTTTACTTTGACTATTAAACATAATTTCTGTTATGAGTTTTGGTTTGAATGTTAATCCCATTTCCTACATTAACATCTCACTCCTTTGTAAGTAAGTACATAATTTTTTTAAACATACAATATTATATAAGTTTAAGATACCAAAGTAAATAATTTTTTATCGTAAGTACTTAGTGTTTTATTCATTTGTTATATCATAAATATTAGGCACGTGTAATAAATTCCAACATCGCTTCTGTAAAGAAATTAAGATTGATACGTGGTAGGAAATTACCTACAAATGAATTTCTCTAACTAATAATAATCACGTATTTTCTCTATAATAGTAATATCTAATAATATACTTATAACTCTATGTAACAACACATTTAAAAACCTTAGGCTAAAATATATACGTTAACATTGATATTCGGCCTATGTAGAATTTTCCGGTTGAAGCCGATATTCGTATACCTATTACCCATTTTATTAATAAAATCCGCTTGAATTTATTGTAGATATGCTGTAGTGAGTCAATGGCGTAATCATAGTCCTTTGATGATTTTTATAATTTTATTCCTCAACCTATTTAGAAAGTTCAGGTTTTTGTTTAGACGGGTGTGTTGTCAGATAGAAATAGGTGTATGATTAGATACGGTTTCACTGAGATGTTTAAGATCCTAAGAATACATGCACGTTCAGTACATGGTATTCTATAATTTTTAAGAAGCCATCCGAACGATAGTCCATCGATCCATTATGTAGGCGGATCCAGACTTAGGAAAGGCACGAGGGTGTCGACGCATCTAGCGTCCCACACCCTAGACTTGACTTAAGTCTGCTATTTTAAGAGCAAAATCATAACAATATAAGAAGAAATGTTTTGTATAGGTACTGATACTAGAAACTAGACCTTTGTCTGGTGCCATCAGCAAGGGAAACTAAGTCCTTTATGACCCCGTGTCATGTCAACGTCCTATTCTTCGATATAGATTTCGTCATTGGCACAGCGATGAAGGATATGGTAGATTTATTAGCCCTAAAAAGAGCCACGTTGATAAAGTCCTCGAACTTTAAGTTCATTTGTTTGCATAGAGACGTAATCGATTTGTCGGCAGGCACACTATTAAGATTGGTTGTATAATCGGTTAACAAATTATTATGGAGCATAATAGGTTTATTGGAATTAAATCGCTACCGTTTATAGAAAGTGTTGTTCTTAATGGATCTCGCAAAAAGTCCAAACTAGTAACGAGTAGTAACAAGAGGCTCTTCGGGGAGCCATCGGAACGTTAGCGAAAGTAATAGGTACCTTCACTTTCAGTTCGCCTACTTTGGCTTGAATGGCTTGTTGGTGTCTAGCTCTACTAGGTAGGTATTTTGTTTATTATTGCTAAAAGGTAATATGTGCCTCCACTTACTTATCCACATGTAGGTAGGGAATCTTCTATCTATATTTTTGTTTTGCAACTATTGTACATTTTTGGATCTGTAGTACCTACCTTTAAATAAATACTTCTCTACCATATTTTTTATATTATTTCGGGTGGCCCAGCAAAAATTAATCAAATCAATAAATTAACCAGTTAAACATTGTTAGGCTATGTGTATTAAAACGTTGGTCTGGTATGGTGACTCTAGTAGTTTTGACTTTCTGTGATTTAAACTCCCTTGCTTTTAATTTTTTATACACAGATCGAAGTGAATAGTCGTAATCAATAACTTGTGTATAGGTATAGCATCTACTTAGGTACTATATCGACAACAAGTGTTTTGTATAATGCTCCGCTCGAATAACATCACTTATGTGTACAAAAAGCAACTACTTACTTAGAAGGGCGTTTAATATGCAATGCGAAATATTTTGTCTGACGATTTCTCCATAAAGATCTAAGGTAGAAAACATAAGACTTAATATGTTTTCTGCTTTTTCCTGCCTTATTTTATCACCTATTTTAATTTAGTTAATCGATTACATTGTTTGTATGATTAGGGCGAGGTATTATACTTACAATTTTATTTCAATATAATTTAGTATAATCTTAGTATACCTTGTGATCTTATAGCCAAAAGTATTTAGGTGGTAAGTAAACACTGTTTAGAAGCGAACTGAATCTTAAATGCTTGGCGGCAGTTTTTTAATACTTTTCGTTATTTAAATAGATACTTACCCGAGTAGGTAATACGAAACAAAAGAACATTAACTAAATATACGTGTGCATTTAGCTATATGTATAATACTTACCTATATTATAATATCATACCTCCAATAATCACGATTTGAGTATCAATGTTAAAAAAGTCACGAACTTCATATAAAATTATGAAGGTACTGTTCCCGAATTATGTAGATAGATAGACTTAGCACATTTTTCTATTAATTTTCTATTAAACTATCTACTTAGTTAAATTTAATTAAATTAGTATCTAAATACAAATTAAGTAGATACTTTGAAATTTATTGATATGAAATGATGTGCTCGCTACTCAATCAAAAATTATTTCGTAACTAGGTACATACTTATTTTCCTATCCCCTGAGGATTTTGAATAGTTATTGAGTCCTTAAATTTTAGGACCAAGCCCTGGATTTGGTCTATTGATGAGCTAGAAAGAGAGTGCATCAGAATATTTAGATGTATTTTTACTCAAAAGAAAATTATAGGTACTTACTTAGTTACTTGTCGAGGATTCATTTTACCAAAATGATAAATAGAACCTTGAAATAAAAAACCAGAGAGTAATTGCATGACCACAATTATTACTTCAATTGTTTAATGTTTACCCAGTTGAAACGTTTGTATTATAAGCGACATTCAAAACAGCTTGCGTATACTCAAATTAAAACACATTGATACACGTTCCATTTATTATACTTACACGTAGATATCACCATCTTTGGGCGATTTAATGTGTAATTTAAGTGAGTACCTAGATAAGTATTATATATATTTTTTTTCTTTTTTACCTTTTAGTCTATAGAAGAAAAAACTTTACGTAGATACTGTACTTTTGCTAAACAGTGCATCTACCACTAACAAAACTATCTAATCAACCGATCGTGTGCTGATACTCACTGCCCTCCCTTAATAGGTATTAAGGATGATGCGTGTAACGTAGTTATTTACCTTCTGATCTGATATTTATGCAATAACTGATCTAGTACAATTTGATAACAATAGAAGCAATAAGTGCAAGTGGGCTAAGTATGGTGAAAGTGTCCGAGTGGCCGTTTCTTGAAGGTCGTCCGCGACATCAGACTTAGCTTCGGCCGCGCGCCCGCCGCATTGTAGAAATGACGTGGCTTTGGCAGTTTGTAGTGTTGTGCGCGCACGCACCAGCGCAGTAGCGTCACTGACATTACCGTTCGAAATGTCACGTAAATGTCAAACAATGAACGCGATTAGTAGGTATGTTTACCTGCGTGTTGCACTTATTTACACACATCACACCCGATAGCTATTATAATTATTATTATGATCGATTTAAAATATTATTTTATAGATGTTAATTTCTTTTTATCTCAACTGGAATTACAATTTTGATGGCGTACAACATTTTTATTCACTTAATTAATTTTTGTCGTAATTTAAATCAATCAAATGCTGATTCTTGGTACCTAAGCGCATCCGTTGAGTATGACTGAACCTAATTATATTTTTTATTTGTATGTATATAACTTATATCTAGTCATATACATCTGGAAAATTCATAAGCAAATAGGGTAGTTTAGCCGGTTTTCGTCCAATTAGTGGAGTTGCCAGGTTATACATTTAAAAAAAATATGTTCCACTGGGCCAAATCTAACAAACTATTTTTTGATTAAACGCTTATATAGTCTATTTTAAGTTTACATCAAGGGACAATTAATTATAGTTATCGTATTTTTTATAAAAAATATTTTAATGAAAAGTACCGATTTCGTCAGTTTTCGTCCAAAAATATTAGTTTTCGACATATGTTGGGTTAGTTTTCGTCCACTGTTTATAAAGAGGATTATAATGCAATTAATTAAAAATCAGTGTTTTAATTGTGTTTTTAATCAACTCAATAAAATGCAACTATAATGCGTTTTTATAATAACATACAAAATGTATTTTTATAACAGCATTTGGCTGATAAAACGTTAATTATCTTAGAGTATAAAACATAGATATCACATGCAAAATCAGGTACATTGAGATATTGTCCTTAATTTTTTAATATCATTTTAAGAAGTCTTAAATTGTAATTGTTTTTATTTAACAACACCAATTAAGTATCAATTATTTATAACTAGCTGCCTCCCCGCGGTTTTACCCGCGTAGTTCCCGTTCCCGTGGGAATACAGGATAAAATATAGCCTATGTTACTCGGGGATAATGTAGCTTTCCAAAGGTGAAAGAATTTTTGAAATCGGTCCAGTAGTTTCGGAGCCTATTCATTACAAACAAACAAACAAACAAATCTTTCCTCTTTATAATATTAGTATAGAGTAGCGATGTGCCGAGTACGGTTTGACTCGAGTCAGACTCGATTCCTGCTTTGGACTCGCCTACTCGAATACCAATTTATTTTGATTCGAGTACGCCAGACTCGATTCCGGTACTCGAGTCAGGAAGAATCGATTCGTACTTGCTAACTCGATTCTATTTATGCGAGTTCAATTTCACTCGAGTCTTTATTATATAATGGCGCCGAAAAAAACCTCAGGTATATGGAAGTGTTTTGAGAAAGTGAACGGCGATAAAATAAAGTGCAAAAACTGTGACTCTGTATTTAAAGATTTCAAAAATACAACAAATTTGTTAAAGCACCTAAAAAAAAATTTATTGGTTTAATTTTTATTGGTCTGAGCTATCTACGTCGTGAATAAATTTGCTAATGTTCTATTATGTTTTTTTGTTTTTATCTCTATAGAACTCCTACGCTCTATGTTTTTTATTATCTTTCATTAAAAAGTTATTTATACAACATTTACCGGACTTTAAAACACAAACGAATAACTGAAAAGTAATAACTTTGATACCTGATAAATAATAACCTAGATACATAAATATTTAAAATCATGAAGCCTCTTTATAATCGGATATGAGCAATATTTCTTTTGATCTCGATGCCAACCGCAACATTAGGAAAAAAGGAATCAGTAATGAGGGTTGATTCGAGTCTAGCCGGAATTCAAATACTGACTCGAGTCCAGCCGGACTAAATACTGACTCGAGTCCGGCCGGACTCGAGTCAGTATTCGAGTACCAAACATGGAATTCGAGTAGAGGGAATCGAGTCATGATTCGAGTACCGTATAAACTGACTCGAGTCGACTCGATCCACCAAAACAGCGACTCGGCACATCACTAGTATAGAGTATAGATAACAGTAAAACTAAGAAACTTATTATTTGTAAGGATTTATAGTAAAACAGCTAACATTTCAGCTGATGAAAATGTAGATTTAGGTCTGCGGTCAGCTGACAGTCTTCAGTATAGCAAAGCCTTTAATCTGACATAATCTGAATATCTGGTAGAGCCTTATTTAAGGCATCTTCTGTGTAAGGATTTGTTTTTTTTCTTATTTTTTTCGGCTCCAATGACTTCATCTAAGACAATGCATTTAATGACCAAATATACTAAACAGCAAATGATATAGGCGATAATGATAATATAATACCTGCAGTGATCGAAAAACAAAATAAAAAGTCTTGCTAAAACCAAACCAAGATAATAACCGCTGTTTGTAATGGACGAAAACTAAATAACTGGTGTTTCTACTTCTCGTCCGCTCATATTAAAGTACTTGGACGAAAACTAGAGTAATTTTTATAGATGTTTTTGGTTTCCGTCCAAGGTATTTAAATATAAATTTATGCTTGCCACACTGATAAATTCGTGGACGAAAATGAAATTTTAGATCGAATAACTAACAAAGATCCAGCCATTTAAAAAAAATTATGAAGTTCTTCGCATTCCATACTTCAACTGATTTATGAAATTTCACTTATATTTTTGTGTTTTCGTCCATGTGGACGAGAACAGAATATTTTGCGGAATTGGTTATTCCATTTCCGTCCACCTAGATTTTATAAGTAATTCGTTAAATAAGTATGAAAAACACCTCCTAATGCCAACTTTGTGTCTTTACTTAGTTATAAATTACCAAAACAAATAAATACATGCGAAAAATAACAAAATTACTTACCGTGCAGCTACCTCGCGCCACAATTTTTTTCACATTCAAGATGGCGTGTTTATAGCTCGTAAGCAAGCCGCAGATTGACAAAGCTTTTATTCGAGTTGGGAAATGACAATTTTTTTTAATTTTGGTAGACTAGCACATATGACTTCAAAGGCTGTAACAAGTCCAAACTTGTGCAGTCGACTATTAATATGATGCTATTCTACGTAAATGTTGTACAATGCGCCTGGTAATGGACGGAAACCGGAGCTGGACGGGAAACCAGCTAAACTACCCTATATTGGTTTTTATACGAACTCACGGGAGTAGACCTACCCATTATTAAGAGCTAACAGAAGAATTATGACGCTTGTTATGATTTTGAAATCTACGTAAGCGTTACCCCTAGACGCAAATAATTAAAATAAGGTAGGTACATAGTTTATTAAAACAGGTGTAACATGAAAGAGAATGACGCAACTCTCAAGTCATTAATCGTATATACCTATTAACGTACTACCTCTTTCTTTTATATAAGCCTCCAAACAATATAAATTAATGCGAAATATTGTTATAAATACAAAAAAGAGCTTGTAATCCAATCAACAAAATTAATGTTATATTCGAAGTCGCTTATTGACTAGGTTTTTTGTTTTGTAAATAAATATTGTTTGTTATCTCCATTCCATTTATTATAATTATGTAAATGACATATTGAGTTCGAGATTCGCTGAATCGATGCATCATGCACGTGCCCGCAGCACGCGAGACGTGAGCACGGTGCGCGGCGGCACGGCCTGCGCGGGCGTTGATGAAATAGGCACAATATTTGTGATAGCCTGATGTGCAGCTAACTTATTTATAAAGGACCATAGGTAGGTTACCTTATATCAGATGTGCCTTACCGTTTAGCCAAAGGGATCAATTCTAACTCAGTTTTGTTCGTCTCCATTTCCATCCGACTTACTGTAACAACTAACGAAATGGTAAATGAATGGGTGTCGTAAGATCTTGCAAGTGAACCTAAGTAGTTACTATCGGAATTAAATATAGGCCTATTTGAATAAAAATATATTTTCCAATGCAAATGTTAGATTTTCTGTCGTCGGGTGAAAACAATATATTTAATGGTTTAAAATTGTTAGGTAGGTTGATGATGTCAAATGTATCAGAGATGGACCTTCCCATACCCGTATATACCAACCATTACCTCCCTACTAACATAGGCAAAAAATGTCGGCTATTTTACATTGTCATATCAACATCTACTCATGTAGGCATATTTAGGTATTGATAATTGTTATAAGTAAAAGGTTATGCTTAGAACTACACACATTTTTCTAAAAATAATTAAATATAAGATTTGGCTAGTGTTAAATTATAATCTATCTTGTAGGAACGTATTTTACCTATAGGTACCTTATACCTAGAATCTCCTATAGGTAAGTAAGTACTTACTTAAACTACAAACAACTTTGTTAGCGTTCATAGAACGCATTTATACTTACTCTGGTTATTTGGTTATAAACTATGCCAGTTAATCTCGGCACAAGTAACTAGGTACGGCAAGAATATTAACAAGGTCCTACTCAGGAATAATTAAACACGTATTTCCTTTGATCACCAAAATAAATAAACCAAACTCAACTTGTTGCACAGTTCCTCAATATATTTGCTTAGTCATATGACCGAACTTAACAAAAATCAACTGGCTAGGTGTAGGTAGAACTAACCTTTAAAAATTATCCCAGTCGGCCACAAAATCAGTAGATACCTAGATAATGAAAATCTTTTATTGATAAAATGTATCGTTTTCATGATAGCTCCCACACCGCGGTGGCGGAAAAGTATTAAAAATAAGTATGATTTCAAAAATAGTTAATAATAAATAAGGAATATAATCATAAAGTGCACTAGATTAATAATAATAGCTGTAAGGTTGATTCAACCAGTAAAAAAGAGATTAAATGGAAGACAAAATTTTAATAGAGACTAACAATGTAAATAATAAATAATCAACGAGCATTAAAATAAAATAAAATATATATATTTATAAACAATATTATATATCAAAGCAACTAGCATACAGAAATAAAAACAATAGTATAAGGATGATTTTAAATATATTAAGAAAAATTATATAAAGTAATTAAAGAAAAACGTCAACTTGATTAGTAATTAAAAATGTAAATAAATCAGAAATCAAAAAAACGCAACCAAAATAAATATAAAGAAACGCATAAAACAACAACAACTTAAATATTTATATCTATAAATACATATAATATATATACAAATAATGTTACCTATAAAACGTAACCTAGTAACAAAAACCTGCAGCAAATAACATAAATAAACATATATATCCATAAAACCTATATATTAAATGGCAAATAAGCAAATATAAAGATAACGCAAATATCAATAAAAAGCAACTAAGTACCTAACCCAAATTTAACTACAAAACAAATAAAGCAAACAATAAAAAACGCAATAACAAAGTCTCTGGCCCAGGCCAGAGGAGCAAAGCAACCATCTCAAGAAAAAAAAAAAAAAAAAACACCGCGGTGGCGGGTGGCGCGGAGGTGGTAGGAGCTTAACATTTCCCGGGATAAAAATGCATATTAAGGTATTATAGAATATATTCTTAGTTCTTGCGTCATTGACTAAGATACATCTATATCGATAGACTGAATCTGGCAAAATCTAGAATACATATTGAACCACTATTTAGAAGTCCTGTGTAGGCTGTGTATATTAACAATAATGTATCTAATTGTATTGTATTTTGTAGGGCATATCAGCTGTAGGCATATTTCACCGTAGCATAACCTCGTAGCAACTGCGGCCAGCTATTATTAAATTATTCGTTACACGTCAAGAAAATAATATTCATGAGAATTTTAATGCTTTCATCAACTTTTATATGCGCATTTTCATGGTTAAACTTTACACCGATTCAATGTTTGGATATCAAAGATTAGAGATTAGAATAGTGACAATTTATCATGAATGAAACAATAACTTTATATTTTACTCTGGTAAATGGGTAACGTCTTTATGTAGTATCAGGGAAAAGCCTTATTTCACACTTCATTGTATTTATTTATATGATAACTATAATGTAGCAGTATTTCCAAGCGTTAGTGTCATTTGTCGCGCGGCAGGGCGCCGCGTGGGCGCCAGAGGCAGTCGGCGTCGCCCGGCGTCGCCCGGCGACAGCCCAGGCGGCGGCGGCGGCGACGGCGGCGCGTCTCTGCACCCCCTACCCCAGCCCGTCCTTGCCATGCACGACGTGTAATTCTCCCATCATCATTATTTCATACTCATAGCTGTAGCTATTACCAACTGGTTTCTCCCAAATAGTCACTAAAACAAGCATTCATTGCAAGGAATGAAAGCTTCGACAGAAGTAGCCCATCATCGCAGCTATATGCTTACATTAGGTAATAGCTGTAGTATGGTTATGGAGTAAGAAATAGAAGACCGCCATTGGGATAACTATATTATGTAGCATTTCGGAAAAATAAAAAAAGGTTGATGAGGTTATTGCGTGGATTGATAATAAAATGGATATATAGGTATAATAATCTATACTAATCTATACTTATATACTAATATTATAAAGGAGTAGAGTTTGTTTGTTTGGTTGAACGCGCTAATCTCAGAAGCTACTGGTCCGATTTGAAAAATTATTTCGCCATTGCATAGTCCATTTATCGAGGAAGGCTATAGGCTATATATCATCACGCTATGACCAATAGGAGCGGAGCACCAATGAAGAATGTTTCAAAATCGGGAGATTTCTTTTCCTGTTGAGAGCTTCCGCTGCGTACGCTGCGTAAACGGTTAAAGTTACGCTAATGATGTATGACAGAATTGTTTCCCTTCAAAAGTTCTAAAAAAAAGTCCGCGATAGCATATGTCTATCTGTTAAGGTTGGGTCACTGTGACCATTTTTATACTAACCAAATTTGTTCGAAAATTAAATTAAGCATTATTTGTGTAGGTGTTTTTATAAAGATGATATTAGTCCATATCCAAATAAATACATTATTCATCACAAGTATTTAATTTAAAACAAAATTTCCATTTACATCATTCGATTTCAATGAATATCTAAGGAGATATCGCAAATTTTAAATAACATTGCAGCAAAATAATTATCAAGTACTGCGCACGCCTTTATGTGCCGGGCCGGCGCGGTGCGTGCAGTCATCAGTTAGCTCTGCGAGACCATCCTTATACGTAAACCAGGGGGGTTGAAAGTTAGCGTTAGCCCAAAGTAACTAACTATTCCACGCGGGCAGAAGCTAGAATAGGTATATAATAAATAACAAAAGAAATTATTTCGTTTTTCAGATTGTACAATGCCCCAATGGGCCAGTGCAGAAGTTGGAGCGTCCGAAGCGGAGTCGCCAGATCAAATGATGCTGTACTATGAAGATGAGACGTCAGAGTATTATGACAACAAGACTGATATCACCGATAAAATAGAACAAGCCGTTGGTATGCTTATTTTTCTAAAATACTACTTATATCTAATAAAACTTTGATATGAGAGATTGTTTGCCAGGTAGGTAGGTAGGTATACTCGTATGCATAATGAGCGGTAACGTAAATATTTAATTAAATTTAATACATTGCTGGTACAACTATGTATCGAAGGCACGAAGTAGATAAGAGAATTACGAAAATCGCCCGTAACCGTGCGTACAAATCGATTAGCCTGCACTCGCGCTCTTACGCAAATACTTTATCAAGCGTGCAGTCGCGTCACGTAATGCCCAAGTTTCGTACAGAGCAGCTGACTTGTTGCACAAAATGTTTAAAACGTCACTGCGCGAATGTCGTGCCGCCGTGGCGTTGGCAACTTTGCGGTTGCCAACGTTTCGTGACGATGAACAGCTACTACATTTGGATGATGGTGACGCCATGATATACCTATTTAGATATACCTATTTTAACAACTACTTTAAAAAACTTCTAGACTGTAATCTCATAAATATATAAAGGTATACGATAATAATTAGGTATAATATGTAGTCAGATGTGTGGTTTATAATTTTTTTTATTATTTGTCAGGTGTTGTCGTCGTACAAAGATCTCTGCGTCTACATAAAGCCATTGACGGATATTTTGGATTTTATATTCACTTTGTTCCATATTTTATCTTAAAATATAGGTACCATACATTTTTATAGGTGTTATATAAAAAATGTACCTACATTTTTACACCTATAGGTACAACCCTGCTAACGCAGATCTAAATTTCAAATTCCCGAATAATGGTAGGTACATCTCCGTGTTACAGATTTCTATGACAGCGGCAGTGGGAGTGATGAACAATTGGCGCGGCGCGTGTGCCGGCCACGTCGCGCCGCGGCGGGCTCCTCGTCATCAGCCGCCAGCGCCAGCGGTGCCGCCGGCTCCGGCCCGGGCCGCCGGCGACGGTGCGGCATCTCAGCCCGGGAGCGCAACTTGCGCAGACTTGAAAGCAATGAACGAGAACGCATGCGAATGCATTCACTTAACCGTGCTTTTGAGGTAGGTATTCCATACCATATCCACATACCGTGTCTCGACAAGCTGTAATGAGACTTGGCGGTAGGGTTGTGTTGATGTACTTGACTTATTTAACATATCGAAACGAGGGGTAGTCAGTAGGACAGCCTCTATGCTCTTAGAATAGTAATTACGCTCGGAAGAGTAGCTCTCCCATTCTCTCTCCAGCCCTATGAGGTCCAATGCGCGCCCTCTTCTGACGATGTTAAAGTAAATAAGAGTATCTATTCAAGCTCGGGCGCCGCAGTGTGGACGCTAACAAAAATTCTTATCAACCTAACTTTAGATACAAACTTATATAGTATATAGGTAGGTACTAGTATGCCAAAGCCATACGATATAAATAAATACCTATTGTATTATTTCAGGAGCTACGACGCGTCATTCCTCACGTCAAAAAAGATAACAGGAGTCTCTCTAAAATAGAAACACTAACATTAGCCAAAAATTACGTAAAGGCCCTCACCAATGCCATATGTAGTATGAGGGGAGAAAATTCTCGATACCAGTAAGTATTCACCTCATTGTACTTATAAGTAAACTACCCGGGCGCAGGACCTATATTATTTCACCAACTTTGTTAAACATAATTTATTTATTTATTTTTATATATAAAAATAAAGCCTAGATGAGATTCTTACCGGCTCGTCTTAGTGGGAACTTTCTAAACCGGTAGTAAGTAGCTTCAGTACCTAAGCTTTGACATTCGTAAGGGACTTATAAAAGTCAAAACTTAATATTTGTGAACTGAACAATTCTCAATTCAAACCTATGTATTTGTTACAGATTCAACAGCGATGATGAAAACGTGGAGCCGGTTTTCGTTCTAAACCGTGATCAAGAACAGAACAACAACGTGGCATGCGACCTCGACCGCGAGGACTCTTCGGCGAGTACGCAGGACTGTCCCTGACAGCGGGGGCGGCGCACCAGCGCGCGCCTCGCATCAGCCGCCGGACACCGCCCCTGCAACCATGCACTCGGCTCCACCTTAAAACAAACAATGAAATAAGCAAACGTCAAACTGCCATCTTTGATAAATTAAGGCACCTTACATACCTACCTACCTTAGAGTCCCTAGCTACCACAGACTTTTAGTTTATTATATGTTTGTGCTAGTTACCCTGCAAACTTTGACCATACTTTATCTGTGTTTACACATGTTAATTTTACAATTTACAGAGTATCAAGTCAAAGACAGTTCATACTAAATATTTCGTTGTTAGCTGCATAAATGCTTAGGTACAATTTCTTATTGTTTGTATCAAACACTTGGTTCTCCATTTTTAGATGGTAGACGATAAACAACAGGTTGACCAAAATGATATTTTCTTTATTTGTTTGCTCAGATAGTGTGAGAAAGCAAAGGTAGGTATCATAACAATACTGTCCTATCCATATAAATAGGTACATAAAAACTATAGTTCGGTTGTTTAGAAAATGCGTTCCTGACACCTATCAGTTAGTCACGACTAGTGATGGGCACAACTAGAGATGGGCGATGGGAATAAACCCGAAAGGAATAAACCCGGGTTAATTCCCAAATGGGAAAGAACCGGGTGTTTATGTGGGAAGATTCCCAATGGACGGGTTTTTTCAATTTAAATGGTTTATACGATATATCTCTTAAACTATTCATTTGATTAAAAAAAATTGTTAACATTTTTTGTTGCAAATCAAATTCTCTACAACTTTGGTCCAGTAACTTTTGGTCGTAGAACTATAAATGAAAAAGTTATAAGTGAAAATGTTCAGAAACTCGAGCAAACCGTTTCTTTTTGTGGAGCGATGTATGGATGTCGAAAAGCAGTGTTGAAATGTTCTGCAGTGTGCTTTTATTGTTCTGGAAAGACTAAGAGCAACGTAATGGGGCTCTCAGAATGAATAAATAAAAATGACTTTGACGATGAACCGCCGACATTAACACCCCTTCCTTCTCCAGTTTTCACACTGATGTTCAATTCAGAAAGCTGATCAGATGCTGAGCCGCAGCTTGGTCCATCGAAAAAACTGAGGACGGAGTTCAGAAACGAACTGTGGCAAATAAATGCTTGCATACCGTTCTGCATTTACCGTTCTATGTCCCTCAAGAGGAATAGTCGCAACATGGCCAGTTTTGGAGACAAACGTAGCCACCATTTTTTTGCAACACTCCGTGAACGAACAATTTTTGTTGGCTTTACTCATTTTCGAACACTCAAACTCGAGACTGGTTTTTGTTTCGGGTTCATACGCGTATATACAGGATTCGTCACCTGATGCGATGTTTTATATAGCATTTGAGGATCCTGCGTGTCTTTCGAAAGTTCTGACGCACCAAGTAACACGAGCCGCTTTTTGCTCTTTATAGAGCGAATGCGGTATCCATCGGGAAAACAAATATTTTACACCTAATTGTTCATGCAATATTATATGTATTTGACTCATCTCAATGTCTAAAGTTGCCTGAATTTCGTGGTATATCACATGTCGATCTTCTTCAATCAGCTTACGCTCAGCATCAACGTTTTCTTGGGTGACTGCAGTTTTTGGACGACCTTGACGAGGATCATCACTGAACTTGATACGTCCACGTTGAAATTCAGCAAACCAGCGATGAATTGTGGTTTTGGATGGGGCTTCATCACCAAATGCAGAAATCATCCGGTCAACACACTGTTTTTGTGTTAAACCACTTCGAAGATCTTCGTCTCGTTCTTGAATTTTCTCGAGTCCATTTTCTCCATTTTCTCAACGACTAAACAAGTTTGACAAAACCTTGTGACAAGACCGAGAATCGTTTTTTAAATAAATAAACGGTGTTCGATTTTTAAAACCAAAGAGTTTTCAATTTAAAAGATTTTAATATGACAGGAATTGTGGAAATATTCCATTCCCATACTTTTAGTGCAGCCCTCGTAGATATTGGCTCGTCATCATCGTCATTGTCATGATCTTTGTGTTTATGAAACAGGTTCCAATTGTATGAAATAAAAGGTATTTTTGTTGCCCTGTCTGTAGTCAATCTGTTTTTTTTGCAACTTTGTATATAGACGTGCGTGCTAAACAATCGTTCTGTGGCTGCTGAAGTACAGGGAGCAGTTAGAATCCGTACTGCAACCCTACTCAGCAATTTGGAACTGCAGAGTCCTCTCGACCAAACTACTGGGTCCAGTTCGGTGACATCCTTCCATATAAATGGTCTACTCTATAAACCCTATTTAGCTCTATCTTCTAAATAAATCAACACCAACGACAATATTGTGCGATTGGTTAACGTCGTGTATACACTCCATCCACTTCGTGTTCTTCTTCTAATTCAATGCCTTGCTATCTTGGATCCAATAAATATGCAGCATAATGAATGGGTGTCAAACATTTATTTGTTCAGCTAATTACAGCATTTTTAAAATCTTGTTTGTGATGCTCATTTAGAATGGATATGTCCGGAAATGTCCGGATAGCCGTGGTGGCTCAGTTGGGAGCGCACCGACTCACGATCACGAGGGTGCCGGTTCAAATCCCTTGCCCGTACCTCTGAGTTTATGAAAAAAAACTTACATACGTATTCACACCACTGGCTTTCGGTGAAGGAAAACATCGTGAGGAAACCTGCATGCCCGAGATGTCACAATTAAAGGCATGTGAAGTCCGCCAATCCGCACTAGGCCCGCGTGATGGACTATGGCCTACACCCCTTCGGTGTTAGGGGAGGGTCGAGCTCCTCGGTGGAGACGTATATAAGCTGTTGATGATGATGATGATGTCCGGAAATGCAAAATTAAATGTGGACTTAATATCTTTGAAGGCCATATAAACTTCATTTATAAGTATTTCACTGCCTTCGAGTTTGAAAATAGTATATGTTATAGGTTCCAGTAGTTTTATACAATTTTGTACTATTAACAGATCTAATTCTCCGAAATAATTATTAAATGTGGTCGTTTAATGAGGTATGTCGTCAATAGCAATGTCGGAAAAAGGAATGTTTTTGATTAGGCAGTCATATAGCATTCAGCCGGGACCTTTGTTCTAAGTTAATATAACAGGTATATTGTTCTAAAAGATGTCGCAGTAAACGGCTTAGACTGTATAACGTATTTATTGAATTATGGAAATAAACAAAGTTAAATTAGCTCAAACAAGTAGTAATAGTACTTAAATAGTACGTACTATTTGATATACACATGTATCTACACATTACCTATTTGTTACATTGCTAAAAATGAAAAAACCCGAATACTTTCCCATTTGGGAATCTTCCTCGGGTTCTTTCCCTCAATCTTCCCATTTTGGGTTCTTTCCCGGGAAGAATCCCATCACTAGGCACAACATAACACTGAGTTCGTTACCGTTCCTCCAAAATGAACCGCCGCATTATTTTGTAGATTATTTTCGTTTTAAATTGGCGGAATCATTTAAAATTTATATTTTAGTTATTTAAGTAGAAACCAAAAAAAGGTAATATTAATATAATAAAATCGTTTTATTTATTCTTTGTTCCAAGGTCCAATCTGTATTCGGTTTGGTCGTAGTTTTATTTTTATATTTCATAAAAGTTATCTTATAGTCCATTATTTTCAAATTCTTAAAAAGAAAAACAAAACGTATTATTTTATAAAGTATAAATGTTTAAGAACAGATTACGATACTATTATTGCCTGTTATTGTTAGCACAGCACTACAAATATAAAGCGCTGACATAACCTTGTAATAGCGCAGTATAGATTTAGAAAAATATTGTTTACCAAGTTATTTGACACTCAGTTTGGCACAAAATTATAACATTCATTAATTATTGATATAATAATGTTGTTTTAATGCTCATCAATTGTTAAAACGGTAAACAACCAGCAAAAATATTTTTATCGTAACTGCAACGCCATTACAAAGTTACGTCGTCAGTTCAATCGCGACGTGTCAGGAACGCATTCTCTGAACGGCCGTAGTTTAATGGCCAAAGTTCAATGGTTCTACGAAATGTAAATGTAAAGTAAGTACATAACCAATATTATTGTTATTTATGTATTTTGAATCTTACGTAGATACTATTATGAATTATTAGTATTGACATAGGTCTTCTATTTACGTTTTAAAATTATAGACCTAAATTTTAAAGTGCTGTAAATATTTTTTTTTTTTACTTTATGTATCAATATTTTTATTATAAGGGTCTTGGAAAGATGTCAATTGGAATAATATCTCGGTACATCCTTTATTGATGTAAATGGTACCTACTCCATGAAAACTTAGAAAGCACTCCAGAAGATAGTATCTACTAAATACACTGCAATTTAGTATAGTCCGCAGTCCCAACATCTAGATGTACCTACCTGTATGTGTATAAAATAATACTACTTAATGTAATTAATTGTTATCTTTAGTTCTGCGAGGTACTAGATATAATGCACGATCAAGACAAGTCAATGTAAACTTCGATCTCAATATAATGTAGGTACTTTAGGTACTGCAGGTTAATGAAAGTGTCTAGGAGTAAATAATAGGGATATTTTAACCTAAAATTGTCTCTCATGGTGCCAAACTACAGGTATAAAAGATTTATATTGAAAATACTTGCAATTATATTATTAATTATTAATATAAGTTTAAATTAAAACGCTGAACAGGTATTCCAGTCAATTCCACTTTATCCCAAATTTTATCTTTTGAAATTATTGGTACGCCCCCGTACAATGTGTACCTACTTTAATTATGGAAGTTCAAAATATCCACAGCTTATGTTAATAAACAAGGAACATTATACGATGGATAATTATGTGATATCCACCTCTAATAACGACAACATCGCATCAACTAAATTAAATTTAAAAAGAAAAGTATTGGTCCATTCGAGTCCAACAACCAGAGTGATAACTAATTAATAATATAACATTAGAATATTACAAATTTCCAAAATTGCAAGTCTATAACCAGATTGAAAGACGAGACTCTGAAATCTCGATTCGTCAATTCTCTACAAAATTGGTACAGATTGCGTCTTTGATAACGTTATTTGTAAAATGTAGATATGTAGGTACGGTACCTAATCAGTGACAAACAAACATGTAATTATGTCCTTTAGGTGCTCTATTTAGACTTGTAGTATATGGCATTGTCAGTGAAAGTTACTTGTTCTTTGGCTGACTATATAAAAATGTCATAATTACTTACATAAATTTGACAAGAAAGTATTTATTTTACACGGCCCATATAATTTTATACTTTTAGTTAATGAAAATATATTGAGTGTGGTTCTCTGAAAGTACATACTTTACCTCATTGAGAAAGTGAGCGTGAGGTTATCTTATTAAATTAATTGTGATTCTATCAATTAGGCCTACCTAGATGGCATAAACAATTTAAATGTTGGTTTATAGCCTACATAAAGATTGCGAGAATTTTTTTTGTTCATAAGTCTTTGAAAATTATTATTATGTTAACTTGTAGATTGTTGCTATTTGTGTAAAAACTAATGCTATTGTATGTTTTCAACAGAAATTGATGTGCTTAGATAAGTATATGAGATAAATATTAACTCATTAAACTGAAATATGCCGTAAAAGGCTTATAAGTCAGGTAGTCTTCGCGACTGTTGTGTAGCAATTATCTTTCTAGTTATATAGTAGAATTCATAAATGCGTCCTACATGTACCTACCTACTCAATGTAAAAGTATAACTACCTACAACGTTAATTTAATAAGCTAAAACTTGCATCAGTGAATTGCATTTTTATTGGTTTATTTTAATGATGATTTTATAAATATTTGTGATTAATGTACCTATTGTAAAATTATTAGGTACGCTGTAAGTATAATATAGGCTCGCAATTACGATAAAAAGATTATTATGACAATTATAAATACATGTCTGCAAAAAAACACATTGTCTTTTTAACCGCCTCTTGAAAAGTCGTCATAGCCAGCAATGGACATTCACAAAACGCAACACCAACGGGCATTCCTAGTAAACGTAAGTAATTTAATTTTCTTGTATTTTCACCGCCTCACCGGTATATTGAATGTCAAGGAAGATAAAAAATATCCTGGGACATTTTTTAGACACGGGCAATCTGATTCCGACCTAAACAGAGCTTGTAATATGGTAACCATGGTAACATACAAAGATTTCACTTATTAATAAAGTTGGAATAGCGCATTGACGGTTCCGTGGAGTAAGGCATAGGTGGTATCAGAGAACTTTAATAAATTATAGGTATAAGTATCTACATAATTTTATTTTTCAGTAAACTATATGCGGGGAGGAGCATTCCATGTTTTGTGCTTATGAGGTTACCTAAGTATTTTTTTATCTGCTATCTCCATAAATTTTAAAAATAATATCTACCTACCTATTACATTTAAAAAAGTAACTCCTTGTTGTAATCAATGTTGGAACCTTTGCTATGGAATTTTACTTCATTATTTAACTAACATCGTCTAGGTACTGTGAGGAAGTAGGTAACTGAGTTAAACAGCTGTGACATACAGACAGACATTTTCGCAATACTTAAAAATAATCTTAATTTGGTTAAGGCGCATGCGTTCTATAATCGATTCAGAAAACTGACGACACAAATGTCATTTCAAATGTGATTTAATTTAAGAATGCGTACCTATGTAATTTAAACATCAAAGCAATTTACTACCTAGATACCTACTTTTAAAGCCATTTATTAGATACCTACATAATAATTTATTGCATCAAAATAAAAGGAAGCATAATACCTAGTTGTTTAATCGCCGGCTAAATAAAACTTGTTTGGTAGGTCGCATGAAGCCCTTATGGCTTACTAGGTATTTACCATAGTTTTTATTGGAAATTATTATCACGCAAGCTTATTTATACATGTTATTTTAAAGTCGCCCGGGAGAAATCGTATATAACTTTCCGGTAGATTATGAAAAAAAAAACATTTGTGTTGTCAATACGAACGAGAGCAGATGTCATGATTCATAATAGGTACTGACTCTAGTACCTTTAAAGTAATAATCTATGATATGAATTCGCATAGGTACCTACACTTTTTTACGTGGCACACGTTTTATTGATAAATTAACCCGCGGCTTTTAATTTCCTCGAATCCCTTTAGCCGTTCTTGCATAAAAGAGTAACATATTCATAAACTAGATAGATTGTATCATAGTAGGAATAGCGATGTTGAGAGTAAAACTTGTTGACTTCCTCTCAGTATCGATACTAATTTAGTCGATGTTACTTTTACCCTACTACCAGAATAACATATCCTACCAAGTTTTTTTTCCTAAATTTGTGGTAAATAATACATATTGAAAAAATAAAAAAAAGTTGTATGCGAATCTACTTTTCCATGGTAGAAAGATAAAAAAATAACTATCTGGTTGAAGAATGATAACTCCATTAAAGGCTGTTTTATTTCAATTGACATATTTTTTTATTGGCAGGGCTAAATTGAAATAGTTGTGGGTTGTGGCTTTTTAGAAAATGGCAGCCCTGTTCCACATTTTTCGATAGTATAATCTGAGTTAAATGAGGCAATCGATCTTTTTTCGATCCAAAAATCATGTTTTGGATTTCATAAGTAAATGTAATTTTTGAGCAAAAATAGCCTATTTTATTATAAGGCTTATTGGGGCTTCAAAATTGGATTATTTCTACACATTTTGGGATATATATACTATACTCATTAAGAGCGGAGATGGCAACCCTAGATTTACGAAAAAAAAATTATCCTCATGTGCGTGTGTAGCTAGACTAGATCAATTTTCGAAAAAAATTTATGTTGCGAAGCAAGTTTATTAGCA
The DNA here is from genome assembly GCA_905147785.2 of Thyatira batis. Lineage (NCBI taxonomy): Eukaryota > Metazoa > Arthropoda > Insecta > Lepidoptera > Drepanidae > Thyatira > Thyatira batis. Next base: position 5,844,945 of record LR990496.1, on the reverse strand, counting down.
TTTTTTGTTCTTAATTTGCATGTAACTAGAGGTCTGAGGTTTCCAAAGTTATCCTAGTAACTTATTCCAGCCAAGATTACTTATTTTCACTCAAATACAGTTCTGCGTCTATCGCAATATGGCCGTCCTGTAATGATTTGGTGGTCAGTGATATTATTGTGATTTCATCTCAACCTAGTACCAAAATGGAACTTCGCGTCGGTAATAAATACCGACTGGGACGTAAAATCGGATCAGGCTCTTTTGGTGATATTTATCTTGGTAAGTGTAAGACGATATAATTGTAAACAAAGAAAGATGGTCACTTGGTAGACCAGCTGCATTTTTTTATTTCTATTTGCACCTCAGACATGCACGTAAATAGGTATTTTTAATTATTATTTGAATTGAATTTTTTCAAGTCTTTACAAGATTAACTACATTCTGTCGTTTAAAATAATGTGTTACTGTGCTCCAAGACCATATAGGCCACCTGTACGGCATATATTTATTTCAATGTCTCGTTTTGTTAAATGATTTTCATGATGGAAAAGTAAAATATATCTGATTTGATGGAAATCTCTTAATTCTACACCTATTATTGTTCTATCGTAATCTGAGTGAGTACAATTTTTTTATATTTAAATTTTCAGGAACAAACATTGTTACCAGGGAAGAGGTAGCTATCAAATTAGAATGTATAAAGACCAGACATCCACAGCTACACATAGAGAGCAAATTTTACAAACTGATGCAAGGAGGTGGTAAGTGACATACAAATTATTCTATTGGAAAGTTGATGTATCATTAAAAATATAACAATATCTCAAGGCATTTATATACGTATGTAGATAATAATTTTTATGTTAAGACCAAATTCTAACAGGGTGACGGTCCGGCTGAGTTATGCACCAGTTATTTTCTTATAAGAGCATTGAGTACTATTAACCCTAGCCCAAATCTAGGCCACATTAAGTTCCATAGAAAATTTTATAAAGGCATGTGGTCATTTAAACTAATAATATTAATAAAAATGCTATAAACCTGCATATAAAATGCTTAAAGCGTAATAATAATTTGAATGGTGGTTGAAATGCTAATGACTAACATACATACTTCAAACTATTTTCTACAACAAAGGATCAATTAGGAATTTATAAATAAAGCTTTTGGCATACTTTTTTAAATACACCTATAGATAGTATAGTAAGATATGTAATATGGAAAGTAAGAAATTGTAACTGTAAAAAAACAAGCTCTCACATAATAAAAAAAAAACACAATACTTGAGAAATAGTTGTGTTCTAGAAAATTGAACTTTGTTAGACTCAGTATACTTTAATTAAATGCCAATATCACCACCTCATTATTTACTCTTAAGACATAAAAAATAGTATATCATATGCCTGAAAATTCACTGGCCATGCATACATCAATCTAAAATATGGGTTAACAAGTGCACAGAGCAGATATGGTAATATAGGGATCCATAGATGACTGTACTAAAAGTTCTAGTAATTTATACAATACTAGCTGCCTCCCCGCGGTTTTACCCGCGTAGTTCCCGTTCCCGTGGGAATACAGGGATAAAATATAGCCTATGTTACTCGGGGATAATGTAGCTTTCCAAAGGTGAAAGAATTTTTGAAATCGGTCCAGTAGTTTCGGAGCCTATTCGTTACAAACAAACAAACAAACAAACAAACAAATCTTTCCTCTTTATAATATTAGTATAGACAATACTACTATAGTCCAAATAATGTGGTGGTCCCAGGATATTTGCGATATAGAACTAAGTATTTATTCACATGTATTGGGCTCATTCTCCTGCAGTGGAGACTCATAATCCATATTATCTTTATATTTTCAACAGTAAAATTATTTTCAAATGTGATGTTTATATTAACCACCTGCTTCAATCTGTCTTTGCTGACTATTAATGACATATCGTTTTTTTCTTAGTTGGCATACCTGCAATCAAATGGTGTGGTTCGGAAGGTGACTACAATGTAATGGTAATGGAATTGCTCGGCCCTTCTTTGGAGGATCTCTTCAACTTCTGTTCACGCCGCTTCTCTCTCAAGACTGTGCTCCTCCTCGCAGACCAACTCATCACTCGCATTGAAGATATACATTACAGAAATTTCATTCATAGGTAGGTATATCTGTCAAGTTATGAATGATTAATAGAGATTTACAGGTCAGTTGGCAGGGTGACTGATAACAACTACCTGTTTACATTCTCGATTATAAGATTCAATATAGCTAAGTACTATTTCTAATTAAAGCTTATGGTGGTGAACTTATTAATATTGTTATCAACAATTTTAAATTCAATTACTTTAACATATTCATTAATATTTTTTCTTTTTGTTTCAGAGATATCAAACCAGATAACTTTTTAATGGGCTTAGGTAAAAAAGGGAATTTAGTGTACATAATAGATTTTGGCTTAGCAAAGAAGTATAAAGATCCTCGCACATTGCAACATATCCCATACAGAGAAAACAAAAATTTAACAGGTATGTAACATTATTGAATAGACATTAGACCATCTATTCTATAAATAATCAAGTTGTTTTTTGTAATCATCAACACAGCTATTTGTTGTTTGTTGGAAGTATATCATCTATGTATTTATATACATTCTCATATCTGTCCCTATATAAGAAAATTTATGACTTGAGAATAGCGCAATCATTTCTTGACTCAAATAGTGGCCTTTCATGTTATATCATTATATACTTTGTCACATTGCGGTTGGTTAACTCATGACTTATTGTTTTGCTTCATATACAAATTGGTGAAATGCTATCATTAATGATCATGCACTTCATGATTTTGTCAATTCTATAATGAAGCTAATATTTTAACTCATTTGACGTTTTTGTAGGCACGGCGAGATACGCATCGATAAATACTCACTTAGGCATCGAGCAGTCGCGTCGCGATGACCTGGAGTCGCTCGGCTACGTGCTCATGTACTTCAACCGCGGCAGCCTGCCGTGGCAGGGGCTCAAAGCTGCCACCAAACGCCAAAAATACGAGAGAATATCTGAGAAGAAATTATCCACGCCCTTTGACGAACTTTGTAAAGTAAGCATTCAGAATATTTACGAGCCAAGGTTTTTTTTCGAAAAGGAATATAATATGCTCTGGTGAAATACTTAAATGTACACTACTACAACATACTACTGACTATTTCTGTTAAAAAAATCACATTGCAAAACTCATTGGCGTGGATAACGACCATGACAATATGTTGAAAAGAGAATGATGAAATAATGATCATGATAAAAATATATCTGGCATGGATGTAGAGACAGTTTTTTTCATTATTTTCAATATTCATGGTGGTGTACTTTTTAGCCTTAGCCTACCTAATAAAGTGACGGTTGGTGCAAATTTAATATTAACCATATATTTAATCCATTTATTATAAATTCATTTGGATTGATGAGGTTAAAATTCTTAGACATGCAGTTTTCACTATACAACAAAAAACCATACTTGTCTTTGTTAGCATGACCCTACTGACTTTTGAAGTCACTGTTTAATGCTTTGATTCTTGGCTTAGTTAGGATATTGGCTCAGGATGTTCATTTGTTCATTTATCTTTTACATAATGGTGCCTAACCCCTAGGGTATCTCATGAAACAGTGTTAGCCTATTTATTTGATCTGTGTATGAAAATCGTACGGTTTAATGTTTCAGAATCACCCAATCGAGTTCCAGCTGTACCTCAAGTACTGCCGACGACTCCGTTTCGAGGAGCGACCCGACTACAGCCACTTGCGGCAGTTGTTCCGCACTCTCTTTCACCGGCAAGGATTTACCTATGACTACGTGTTTGACTGGAATATGCTCAAATTTGGTATGCAATACTTCGTTAAATTCAAATTCTTTATTTTCCATAAATAAACCTTAAAAATAAAATACAGAGAGAATGCACTCTAAAATACATAGTAAATGTTTGTTAAGTTTAAGCTCAGTAGATGTATGTGTAAAATCCTTGGTTAGATTATGGTTGGCATAATTGTTTGAGTATCCTTTTTCAGATTCTCAAAAGATGTATGAAATTCTTTGGTACACTTCTTTGGTTCTTGTGTACAGAAACAGTATTAACATAAAACTTGTATTGCAGGAGGACAACGTGGTAACTACCAATCGGGTGGTAACGATCGAACGCTCAGACGTCACGAACAAACTCAAGAACAAGAAAATAGTAAGTTAACATAATGACAGAGTGGATATCTGTTGAAATCAATGTTATTTAAGATATGTATCTGCTCTAGTTAAAGTTGAGAGTGTGTAACATAACGATAAATAACAATAATCAGGTGAATGTTAAGGCTATAATAACAGAGTGATGTTTACAACAGCGGCAGGCGCGGCCGGGCAGCCGAGCACCACGGTGGCTGCCATCTCGGAGTGGCGGTGAGGCGTCTCGCTCTCGCCTCAGTGATAACACCAAAACTCTGGTACTACGTTTGTATTGTGACCGCATGTTATGTTCGACGACGATGAACAAACGTACCACAGACTCGATATATTGATGTATTATGAAGGTGTATTTAACGACTACCTTGTCACGTCATCGGTTCACTCTGTAGGAATTGAGGAGGGAGCGTGGACGTCTCGTCCGACCCGGACGACTACACGTCTCTAAACGCAGATACTGTATATTAAAATAAGGAAGCAATTTTGTATGCATTCATGTTAACGTTCATATTATTGTAAATTATTTAATTTTAAGATAGAAGATGATGAGTGGGCCGTAACAAAATATAAAAAGGAAGTTCTCATCGTTTTAAATGACACTCATTTTATTAATAGCATAGAGCTAAACTAGGCCTACCCATGCATCCATTGTACTTTATGCTCAGTTATATTTAGATTTAAGATGAATTAAAGCATTGTGATTAATCACTAAATTGACAACTCATCCAAAAGAAATTCGGCCCAATTTGATTATTTCCCAGGAAATAAAAAGACCACGAAGAGAAATTCAAGAGCATTTAGACTGACGTAAAGTATTATATTAATCGTGATGTATTTTCACGTTATAATAGTTTTAAGATATGTGAAATTAACTTCAAAGAAGTTACAGATATTTGTTTGACATATAGTTTAATATGATTAGCTTCACACGCTATTAAAAGTTATTGATTGACTAACTACGTTTTTTTCCATAGGATTGTTTCAAACATCACGTTTTGATGTATATGGTTACAAGTATGTTCAATTATAAAATCACGTTTTCTTTTATGGTTCTTATGCTTTTCAACAATATATTTTTCTGGTTTGTATCAAACTTCTTAGGACAATAAACCAATTTGTACATTCACTTGATCTCGCGTATGCAAGTGTAACATTATTATACATCATTAACTAAGTGCGGAATAATGCATGAGCCGAATTACGTTTGGCATACAAGTTGTGGCAATCTGGGAGCGTCAAGCGGTCCAGTCAAAATGACAGTAAAATATTTGATAATACACTACAGATGGCTTGCATTATTTGGATGACAGTGATGTACGTATATTCTGCTTTTTTATCGAGTATATTTTTCGAGTTTGAAATACTTATTGATGATTAATACGTGATTTAGTATTAATCGGGCGTATGAGCTTTTCAGTAGAATAATGTTACACGTTGTGTGTTACATAAATATATATATTTAGAGTTTTAACAGTCTTTGTTTTGCCTATTACTTATTTTACTAATGACGATCGATTTGAGAATATGCGTTGCCGGTGTATTAAAATTTATCTTTTACTGGACGTATAAAACAAGCATGTTATTTTATTTTATAGATAATAAAAGAAACACCATTGCTACTAGATTCCAAAATTCATTATTTGATTGATTAATCATAATCGCTTTATGCACTTGGGCCGATATTTTTTTGGAATTCGTATTGAATGAATTCAATTGTTGCTGAAATTAGCCTTTAACTCCTATATAACATGACGTGTTTTAAGCATGTTTCTTAAATCCCGAGTCAAAGATATGGCTATCTCGTTTTTATATGACTTACGAGATTGGATATTATTTCAATCCTGGATTTTATTAAACTTGACTTAACCATATCTTAAAGGGGGAAAAGGTTTTTAAATATTTCATACATAGGTATGACTAAGTGAAAACAAAGAGCTGTTATATGAATTCGCTTAATATGCAATGTTGTGATTGACTCTTTGTTTTACGTTTATCAGATTAACAAATATGTCCAGCCACTGCCATAGTTTTATCTAGGTAAGTTAAAACAAAAATCTTAAATTGCTTAAATAGGTAGCCACAATATCAACAAACGAGGAACTTATTGAGTTTTGACTTTCTATCAATTCCATTCTTTTCTTCAACTTGTGTATCTACGGTCTCAAGTGAATTACCAATACTTGTCGTCCATTGTACATTATTATCAATATATCTATTATATGTTATTATTTCATGAACCATTTAGAATTTTCATTGCTCTTGTATTTTTATGAACGGAAAAATATGCTTCAGTGTTAGGGATATCGAAATTTGTAAATATTAAATACGTAGTAGGTACATAATAATAATTGTATTGATTTTACAATATTTTCAAATAATTATAAAATTCAAATAATACGCATGGAATTATATAATTCATGAATGAATCGAAACTGGTATGGACCACCCATCTCTTAATATGACTGAGAATTAGGTTCAATTTATGTAAATATAATGATTAGTTTTACATTAAAGTTTGTATTTCAGAGACTTTAGGGGGTTTATATCATCCTGATGTCATGATTTTCCATAAGTTTAATTCTAAGAATACATTAATTATTTGGTAATTTGTTTGGAATGAAGCACTTCAAAGTTTATATATTTAGCTTTGGAACTTATTTACCAGTAATCCTTGAATTGAACGCGAATGTCCATACTGTAAATTGCACATCATGATATCTTTTTTATTCATAATATATTAAATTCTCTTCCAAGTTAAGTAACGTTGTTTAGTTGAGAAAAGATTGATAGCTAATTAACTTTTAAAATGGCTATCATAATTTTATATTTTGCCATTACAAGCAAAGCCAATTTGCATTTCGCAATATTTTACATAATAGTGTGCCAAGACAGTGCTTTTCCGAACTAATGATTTCTACAATAAAATTGTTTGTTTTCCTTGAATACATACACTATACCCAAATATGTTATTAAACTTACTAATGATATTGTGTTACTAATTCTTATGAATTATGTTTTAAAGATTGTATATTAGCAATATTTTTGTGTGCAAATGTGTACCGTGGAGGAGCGCAGTTGTGTGCGTCCGCGCCGCGCCCCGCCCGCCTCCGCTCCGTGTGGTTCCGTGTGGAGTCGCGTTGTGGAGTTGTGGTCGCGCGGTCACTGAGGATTGCTGCAATATATATGTATATCGCTCTTCACACTTCTGGCAAAGGACGGTCGTGGCTTGCTCCTAACGTTAAGTGTACGCTCTAAACGACGAAAGACTTATGGACTAATTTTGTATATATAAAGTATTAAGGTTTTTAGGTAAGCCGATACACTGTTTTATACAATATTCTAGGTAATGGAAATAAATATATACATAATTACATAACTGTTGTAGCGTTAATTAATGTCATTGGAATTATTTTGCTGTTATATAATCTTCGTTTTTGTAGATACTTGTCACGTACCAATCGGGCGAGTCATGTAGGCACCTATCGACCGATAGTTCCTATATCGGTCGAGAGGGCTATCGCATTGCCTTTGGATATTAAATTACTTTTATAAAGGAGGGAATAAGCTAAAGTATTAGTACTAGAGCGAATAAGAATTTAGAAATGAAGGTGGTTTTAATTAAACTATTTAATTAAAACACAGTCTGAATGCTTTATTCCCTCCATACTAAATATAAACCTACCTACTACTAAATTGCACTAAAGCCTGTGTTGAATTATAATTTACAGTACATTTTCAAATAGATCTTATATTTATGCCAACCTATCATAGCATAAATAATGCATTATGAAAATAAATAATTATGCTTGCATTGTTTTCTATGTCCAGTATGTATAAATCCTTTGGCACAATAAACTGAGTATAAAAATGGTATTTATTTCACTTATTTTCAAAAAATCACATACAAATATTGTTAGTAGATCAATTTGTTTATGTTGCTAGAAATCCTCCATCGACAGGTAGTTGAACTCCAGAAATCATACTAGCATCGTCACTCAGTAGAAATAGGATAGTATTGACAACTTCATGAACCTCTCCAAACCTGAAAACAAAAAACATAAGTTTGATTATGGTCATAAATGTCATATAAAAACAGAAAAATACCTGTAATACTATACCAGAACGTACCTTGCTAATGGTATTTTAGAGATCATACCCTCTGCCTTGTTGGATTCCGACCAGACCTTCCTGCCCATCTCCGTCATGATAACAGTTGGGTTTACAGTATTGACGCGGATGCCGTGCGGACCCAATTCCAATGCCATTACCCTTGTCATGGAGTCCACGGCTCCTTTAGATGTACAATATGCCACGTGATCTTTGAGAGCAGCCTATTTAAAAAATAAATAATAAACATGATATAAATAATTAATATCCTGGGACATTTTTCACACACGGCCAATCAGTAAGCTTCAAAGTGAGGTTGTGTTATGGTAAGATAGCTGATATACCTACTACATTTTATTAAATACATGTTATATAGATATTTACATCCAGGTACAGAACAAACAGACCCTATTCATGCATACAAATGTTTATCCTGGGTGGGATTCGAACTCACGACCGGCGGCTTGAGAGTCAGGGTCACTTACCACAAAGCCGATATGAAAATGTTAATGGCCAATCCTCTCTAGTCCACGTTGTTTACTATTAGTTAATATATTATATAATTTGAAAACCTACCTTTGAAGCTTGCGATGACACGTTTACTATAGATCCTTTGATATTGTTCTCAATCATCTTTCTCGCCAGGATTTGACTGACGTTTAGAATCGCACGCGTATTAACAGACATTGTTCTAAAACATATTTAAAAACCATAAAGAAACGACCGTTATGATAGTACCTATATTTTAGTTTATTTACCTTCTTATATAAAAGGTTAGGCAGGTACTTACTTATCAAAACTGTCAGGCGTACAATCAAAGAACGATTCTATGATGGCAATGCCAGCATTATTCACTAATCCATCAAAAACTCCTAATGCTTCCACGACTTCTTTTGTTTTATCCCAATCGTGAAGGTCAACACATACAACTTCAATTGATGGAAATTCTTTTTTAATTAGGTCGAGATTTTCTGGTTGATTAGATAAAGTCACTACGTTAGCACCTTGTCTCCACAACTCGAGGACCGTTCCACGGCCTATTCCTGAAAAAAAAAAACATTCGGTAGGTAGGATTTACTTTCAGCTATCCTCTGGTAAAAGTTTTAACGTTTTGTTCTGCCCGCCTGCTATTTTATCCGAGAAGGCTAGTAAGTAATACACGTAGGTACCTACCTATATTTCCTTTGGGAGGCAATCCCTACTAATGTTTTAAATGCGAATGTAACTCTGTCAGTCTATTACGCTTTCACTCCTAAGCCACTGAACCCATTTGGTACAGAGCTTGGGAACGGACATTGTCTTCCTTTTATTCCGTAGAAGTTAAAGATCTCCCGGGAACGCGGATGGAACCGTGGAGCGGAAGATGGTAATGTTATATGACAACAATTTATGTAGGTACGATAGAAGTTTGCGTGGCGGCACATTGGTACGATCAGATGCGTCCCCATTTAATTTTTTTATGTAGAGTTGGCCCCCATGAACTAGCGAATATATGTTAGCGGGGCACATTTAGAAAAATATATATGTACATGACTTTTGGTAGACATCAAAATATTTGTTTGTAGGTACCTAGGTATACAAGTTAATGAAACCATCCCGGAAGGAAGGACCTACCTTGACAACCACCTGTAACTAGTATACGCTTTCCTTTAAAATATTTATCCATCTTGTAGGAAGATTCGACAGCTCCGCCGAAGCGTGTTTTTATAACTGTCACAGTAAACAATGTGTGATATCATAATTATCGGCCGAATGTTTTTTCTATACTTGATAACAAATGTCATGAGCCGTACGAATTATGTAATTTCAGATAGTAGGTATGTATCATGAAGTCAGTTAAAAAACACAAGACTTTCATTGTTTTAAAGACAAAGCTATTGATACGTGGTTTATTGGTATAACATACATTCCAATAAATATTTCACTTATACATCTGAATGTTAAGCTAGGCATTGTTCACTAACAAACAATGATTGTGTTGTACTTATCCAGCTGTAATGCGGTTTTTTTTCGTAACAACGCTGAAAACTTTAATACTGGAAAACGTATAAGGAAATAAATAAAAAAATACCTTTGTATTTAACAAATAGCATTTATTTAACAAAATTTGGATAATTATTAATTAAACGGCTACAAAGATCGTTAACTTACTACATTATTGTGTAGTACAACACTAGGTACATTTTATAAGTAGGTACAGATCACATTAATTGGACTTAAATATTTATAACTTTGGATAGGCTTGTTTTGTCAGTCATCTTTGTCTCTTAAGTGCCATGACACAAAGCTGAGTAGGTACGTGTTTCTCAAATGAAACCACAGGAACATACCGATTTTGCATGGCAATTTTTAATTTTTAACCTATTGTACAATGGTTTTCTTTAGCGAGAACTAATAATCGTATTGTAACTCAAAGCCAGAACTTCTTATGGGAGTAGAAAACACCACAGATTCTATTGTTTTTTTAAGAAAATGTTAATTTTTCTCATAAAATACCTATTAGTATGCTTGTTATATCTCCACTTATAAGGTTAAAATGGCAAAAGTTCAGCGATTAGAATATTATTACGGAGTTTAAGTTTAAAATTATCTTATCAAAATACTACTTATAGTCAAATGGGATATGGGTAACGAGAGGCCAATGATAGTGTTTTATGTGATACATATAATTAATTAATTATTATTTAAGAATGCATCAATTTATTCAGATTCATCAGATAAATGCGTTTGACTGTAGTCCATTAAGAATTTCTTACATATCCTACTGACTGAATGGCCATTGAGCTTGGCTTGATTTTGTTTTAACAAAGTAAATATAGATAAATACATTCTTTGGTTATCATTATATATCTTATAACAAAAAGGCTATTGGATGTTGTTGATAATAAAATTAAAAAAGCCATACAGTTTCGAGTCCTATTTTAAAAATAATTTGTTATAGTAATTATGTTGCCAAGAATCCGCCGTCTATTGGCAATTCAACTCCATTGATCATACTGGATCTCTCACTCAAAAGGAATACCACAGCATTTACCACCTCAGACACTTCCCCAAATCTGAAATAAATGTGTTTTATCATCATTAGTGCAAATATATAACATTTTTATGGTTCAGACAGGCATTCATTTAATAGATAAGAATGCCTTACAAAGGCAATCAGGTATTTGCGAAAGGCTAACTGATATAAAAAAATATTGTATAATGTTTTAAAATTACCTATTAAGTGGTATTTTAGCCAACATTTCATTTGCTTTGGCAGGGTCTGACCAGCCCACCTTGCCCATTTCAGTCATAATTACAGTGGGATTAACCGCATTGACTCTTATTCCATGTGGACCTAATTCCAATGCCATGGCACGAGTCAGCCCATCCAGAGCTGCTTTTGAGGCACTGTAAATAGTATGGTCCTTCAGGGCAGCCTGAAAATATAATAAATTTTAGTTACTTCTCTAACATTTTATTACAAAATATGATTTCTTAATGACATCATAACACTTTCACAAGCTCTTAGAGCAGTAAATTTTAAGTACTTAAACTCTAATTCCAACAGACTATAAACATTATTTTATAAAAATAGATATAGGATATGACATTTATGATTACAAATAGATAAGAATAACAATCAATACCTTAGATGCTTGAGAGGATATATTTACTATTGCACCATGAGTTTTGTTTTCTACCATTTTTCTTGCTACAACTTGACTGATGTTGAGTACAGCTTTTACATTAACATCAAATGTTCTGTAAATTATATCATTGATACATATTTATTTTACAAAAGAACACAGGATTTTTTCTTTTTAATATTAGTTGTCTTCTTTACCTGCCTTGTTGTTATGCCAAAAGGCTGTGTACAATATTGTATTATGCAAATATTCATATGATATTTCCTGTTATAGTTTGTTGCAAACACTGAATATTTACAAATTCATGGTAAATATTGTCATCAGTTTAATATGGTATTGTGAATTGAATGCACAAACATTCAACATAAACAAACATCACTGGTTATGTTCCCAGTCCCAGACGACAGAGAATTGCCAAAATAGATTTTTAATAGACTTTTTCAAATTTGATAGGAAATAAATTGGATAATCACAACATGATACAATATTGTTTCTATTGATAGGTTTTATATGAATCTTTCTATAGCTTGTAGGTTTGCTAAAATCAAATATTCTTGTATATAGAAATAGAAGAAATGGTTTTTTGGAACTTAATGAATATACCTTTTAACAATTTTCCTGTACCTAGAGTAAATTTTTAAGTATAGGAAGTTTAAGTGCCTATTTAAAATAAATAATTTAATTAGTTGAGTAAAAATGGTGATGCTACTTGAAATATAATGCCTAGAATAATCTAAGGAATCAAAGAACATACTTATCAAAGTCAGAGGGTGAGCACGTTAGAAATGATTCGCAATATGCGACGGCTGCATTGTTAACGAGCGCATCAAAGTGTCCCAGGGATTCTATAACCTTTCGTGTCTTATCCCAATCTGCTACATCAATATCCACTATTTCAATAGACGGATATTCACTCTGCAAGCTCTCCAAGTGCGATCTAGTTCGTGATACAGCGACAATATTGGCACCGGCACGCCATAGTTCTATAGCGATACCTCGACCAATTCCTGACAAATAACATTTATCTTACTTAGTTTGTAGTAAACATGATTTTTTATATATATATAGATTTGCTTATAAAATAATCTTACTTAAGAAAATGAACGAGCTTACGAATAGTGTAGGTATATTAAATTAAACAAACAATAAGAATAACATGTACTAACCTTGGCCTGCGCCTGTGACGAGAATTCTCTTACCCTTAAATGAGATTTCCATAATGGCCTTGCTAAGTATAATAATAATGTAATACTACAACTGATTATATTTTATATTTAGTTTTTCCACTGAGAACTAAATTCAAAAGACTGATTTGTATGAATGATTCGTGACAAGTTTTTGCAGGCAGTTTGACTGGCTGGACTGCCGACTGACTGACCGAATAGAATAGACTGACAGACAATACTGACATTGACCATTGACTGATGGATGCCTGAGTTGCCTGATGTCTAACACTATTACTCCCACACTACCGATTAAAGATGAGACGACAGTAATGTTTGCATGGACGTAATATATTAACAGGACCGAGCACTCTGATCTGAAAAACGAGCCGAGCGAGATAGTTAGTACAGAGGCCGTGTGTCCCTTTCTAACAGGGTGACAATAAATTGTTTGCTATGTGAGACAAATTAAATCTTGAGATCTTCTTAACTACAAATAGTTTATTAAAACTAGTAAGTAACTCCTCCGCCTTTGTACGGGTGCAATGTAGAGTCTAATGTGGTCTCAGAGTGGAGTGATTATTATTAGAATTTGTCTATACCTAGGTCGTATACATAGATAAATTCACCTTCGTATTAAAATACTAACATTAAATTGAAAAGCGATTTTGGTCTTAATTAAATAATGTTCTAACTCACACCAGGGAAACAAGTTATTGTAGGTACTTATAACAGCGGGGGCAGCATAGGTATTGAATTTTTTAATTTGCAATGGAAAATTATTTTTTATATTTTGTTCCACCTCGTCAAAATTAATACACTTTTTTTTGAATTGCAGTAAAAGCGAATTTACGTTTTTTAATCTTTCCTCGCGTCTATTTAGGCTTTGTGATAATACTTTTATCTTTCTCTTTAAAACATCTTCTAAAAGGCTCATACATTTGATACTGTTATCTGTTTGAACACCGATTTCCTTTACATTTGGTACGTTCCACACATTTCGAACGGGAAAAGTATATTTTAAATTATCGTTTGGTCTGTTTCCCAACGTTGGCCTTGCTGGGGACACCGGGGACAGTCTGAAAGCGGAACTGTCCCGCCCAAAGCGGGACGTATGGTCACGTTAATAATACCCCTTGTTTCCATTGATAATATTTAGTTAGACTGACGTCATCACATGACACTTTAAAGGGTTACCATTAGAAACAAAAAATAGGCTAAATAAAAATGTTATTATATATTTTTTTATAAGGATACTTCTAGCGAAATACATGCAATTACAATTCTTGACTTTGTGACTTCAAATTGTTTAAAAATACATTAAAATACAAATGTTTCAACATAGTTTTGTTTAGCCAAACTTTTGATCAACATAATTTTTTTAGAGTGGCAAGATGGAAGAACGAGACACACGGCCTCCGTTGTGACTATCTCTCTCGGCTCGGATTTGCCTTTGTGTAAAGCACCATCGAAAATATACTTTATCGATTTGACATACCGAACCGAGCATTAGAGTCGACGTTTCATAAGTGCCTGTGAAGGCCTAGTTGAATTAATAAATTTATTTCATTTCATTTCATTTCATTTCATATGGTTCATTTTCGAAAAATACAAATTTCAGAGTGATCAGTCCTGTTAGTATATTAGGTCCATGAATGTTTGTCAGTCGGTGCATCCCGCACCACCTTACTCGACAATAAAACATTGTAAAAATGACATTTCACTTGTGTCTGGTATTTTATAATCTAAATAAATATACGTACTGGATGACTTCGTAATTAGGAATTAGAAATAATAATACTGTCCGTAAGTTGTATCATAATTTAGGGATGCTGTTAGTAAATATGATAATACCTAATTGTTGATCCACAGAGATAGCTTTAATTAATAACCGATTTTACGACATTTTTAACGTATGTAAAAGAAGTGAAAAAAAATAGTTTTTTTTTAATTATTTCTCATTACATTAATTGATCTTCTTCGCCATATTAAGGTTCCTTCAGGAATCGACTTAAACGATCGGTTCTGGTATGGTTGTTTTCGCTAAATGGCTAGAAATACCTTCATATTAAAACCACGTATACCTGCAGTTGGTAACTAATAAAAAATCACACATTCTGAAAGGAAGTCCACCAGGTAGATTAGGAGGTAATTCAGATGCAATGAATGAGTAGATAGGTAGATAAGAGATCAATAATCATTTTTAAAAGTGTTGTTTTAATTTTTTTTTATTTCATCGATCAGTAGATAAATTGTTACCTTTGGTAGGTACTTAAACATCTCACATTAGATATGTGATTATAAAGATTGTTGTTATAATTATAAAAATAAATTAATAACATTAATAAATATGTTATATTAGACACATAACGTACCTCATAGATTTATATCTTTATATATTTTTAATCTACTAGACTAGTAAAATTAAACATTGTAAATTAAAAACCTTATGGTACCTCAATGGCAA
The DNA here is from genome assembly GCA_905147785.2 of Thyatira batis. Lineage (NCBI taxonomy): Eukaryota > Metazoa > Arthropoda > Insecta > Lepidoptera > Drepanidae > Thyatira > Thyatira batis. Next base: position 5,829,379 of record LR990496.1, on the reverse strand, counting down.
ATAGATCATGTATTTAAATAAAACATTAGAGTAATCGAAGTTATTAATAAATCAATTTTTATTTGTCAACCCGGCATCTGATGAGAAAGGTAGAGCAGGTACTTAGATAGAGCATAAGTAGGTAAGTAGTAGGTAGGTAGGTATACATAGATGTCTTAATTCAATCATTGTTGAGACACTTCAAAATAATAGTTATTACGATAGCAATTGCGTTAAATCTTGTTGTAACAAATATTCAAAATAAATCGTTTTGATATATATTTTATTGTATGCCTGTATTAGTTAACATTAGGTAGGTTCTAAAAGTGGGTACATAACAATGCCTGCGTATTGTCACAATAAGTAGATGCAATGTATGGAGACATATCGTTGCTCTATCTATAGACACATCGCCAACAGATACCTCTTTAGTGGCTGTTTACTTATTTCTTATTTAATCTCGGCAATTTAACAATTAAGATTCGAAGTTCTCCATCATATTATTTGAGTTAACAATCCAAACTGTTGGATTTATCGCCTGTAGGGAGCTTTACGGTAACGGCCTCGCTCCTCGTCATCGCGCACGTCCAAATAGTGGCTGAACACCACTGCCCACAGGTAGAGGTACAGACCTGAAATAAATACATGATAATACTTTAATGCCTAGGTAGGTTCATATTATTATGTATACCACGAACCTGCTCATTGTTAGTGACCTAACGAGTTACCTACATTTAAATTACTCATTTACTTGATGAAACAGGCATTTTTTTTTATTAGTCAGTATATTAGTCAGTTACATTATTGACGATGACATTATATTTTATGTCTAAATGTTGTCATCATTACAGTAAGGTCAATATAGGTAAATAACCAAAAATAGTAAATAGACGTGGATCGGTAAATTAATAGTCTACACATTCGAAACTTGAAACCTAGAAACTTAAATTTTTTTCATTGTGTCAAATATTTCATATAACTTACACAAGTAGAGGAGTCCGCCGATAAGGATGATGGTGGCCAGGATGACATGGTCTTGCTGGTCAAGGTAGTACGTAATGGATGTGTGCAGTACGCTGATAAGCAGCCCAACCGCGAGCACTATACCAAGCACCACCCAGGGTAACATTAACCACGACCGCCGCTAAAAATAACAATTATAACAATTAAATAAAAATATATTCTCGAATTGAGTTAAAATTATAATAAGCTCAAAAGAACTCAGAACATCTTTTAGGAGTAGGTACCAACCTTAACCGGTACCTAATCTAATTCTTAGTGTATAAGGACTTACCGAAAATGATTTCTAGCCAGCATGAAAAAATAAATAAATAAATAAATTAAGTGGCATAAAAATTATATGAGAAGGTAAGGTAATTTACCTACAGTGAATGTGAGTTGAAAGTAGTGAGAGTAGCGAAGTTGAATGTAGTTTTATTAGAATAGGTAAGCAACAAAAGTAAGATGTATAACAACTCTTAATACTTATAAGTTAAAATATTTACCTTTAGCACTGCAACGATAAGCAGCGAGCATATTAAGATGGTGAAGCACAAGTTTATCGTTAATATTATCCTCGGAACTGTAAACAGAGAGGAAAGTATGTTTATGAAATGCTATATTATAAGAAACCTATTTTCAAAGTTTACTTTCGCTATTGCCTGGAAAATGACTTGATTAAAAATGCTTATTATAAATTCAGAATTTAAGATGTCCACAGAGCGATATAAAACGAATATGATTAAGTTACCTATATTAAAACCAATAAAATCTTTTCTTGAATTGTTGGGACGATATCTTACTTGTAAAAAAAAAATTGGTGCTCTTTTCCGTGTAAACTATATACATGAGCTTTAAAAATTGCAACTTACTGTCGTGTGATGAAAGTTGCCTGTCGAATTCTTCATCAAAAATAAATGTGCTGAATGTGATCCGGTGCCTCTTCACCGCCCAAACGACGATAATTGTGGCTATAGACAGTATGATGCCCAGAACAGCTGTGATTAAGGTGCCCGTGCGTGTTGATGCACAGCAGCAACATTTTTGAAGTCTCTTCATTGTAACAATTATTTTGTATCAACTATTGAATTGAAATAAACTACGATCTTCTCATTTCTGTAACAAAATGAAAACAAAATTAACTTCCCGGTCATATAATAAAATTGTTCTGGGTTTCTTTGAATGTTCAAATAAATTACCAAACAGCACCTAAGTATAACGAAGAAACAAAGTAGAAGTAGTTAGGTACACTTAATATTCAAATCCAAATTAAACAAGGACAGTATTTTGAGCCTATTTGTAGGCTGCTATAACAATAGGTACAATAACAATGTCAGATAAATAATAATAGATCCCAACAAAAAATCTAACCAGGAAATGAAATAAGGATATCTAGATACGATTGGATACAAATAATGTATTCTTGGTTTGTTGAAATACCTACTTACTCACTTATACCTAGTACCTATATCTAGTTTATCTACCTTAACATGAATTGGATTGAAATCATTATGTATTGTGTATCATTGCAATATACAGTGTCTAGAAGAGTGATACAGCAGATACCTAGGTAGGTATATAATTCTTTGGTAGAACCACAGTTTTACGATCCCGTAGGTAGACGGTAGAACGCAGTAAAAATATCGCACATCTAAGGCCACTTCCGTTGGCAAGTTGGCTAGCTAACGGCGAGCGATGTGTGTTATCGGTTTGTTACCTACCTATTCACGGCAGGTTATTTCTGATCATCATGTCACACGTGGCTCACTCATTAAGGCATGCTGCACCGTAACTATGGCCCCACAATTGAGAAATTTGCCGTTTTACGACAAATAGAACAAACAGGAATCCTGTTTTCGAAGACCTATCTATGTTTGATTATTATATAGTATACGTGCTTGTTTGTTAACTTAGTGCTTAGCTCTCTAACGGCTTAACTGATGTCAGTCAATATTCACACATATAGAATATATTTATTAAGTGTATTTTTAAATATACATATAAACATGTATGAGATGACATATGATACCGTGGACCATCACCTGTGCGAAGTAGATGGGCGGAAGCTTATAACAAACAAATATGTATTGTTTTATAACATGTGTGATATCGGAATAGATAGTAAGCATTTCTGAAAATATACAATAATACCTGATGAGTGAAACAATGTAGGTACGTTCTCTAAAACGTATTAGAACGAATGCACATACCAAATTAAATTACCGATATTGCTCACTCCTAACTATTTACATTATGATGCCTACTACTTACATTTAATATTTCGCAATAACAATCCCGAATTGATAGACGTGCAGTTACTGACGCGTTCTTGACGATTCAGAATTAGAAACATTAGCCAATAACCGAATCGATTGTAGAGCGTTCGTTTGGAAAGGGGAACATTCCTAGAATAGGTAGGTAACCTACGACGCAATGTTCTATTTTTATAACTTTTGATATTGCCGACCTATCTGAGAAATGTACGATACGATACAAAGTATTGGATAGTACGGAAGAGTTAAATAGTGACATTGATTCGCTACCGGCAATCAGTGTTGGAACCGGGGTGAAGATAACCCCATCCATAGTAATACAATTGCCGACATTGGCCTGGCCTGACCCACATTGCTAATCGCGTGGCCCCATTGTAGAACAGAAAATGCCCCTAGCTAGATAGATACACAGCTACATATTGTAGGTATAGCTAAAGGACACACCTAGACATTTTACACCCCATCCCAAAGTTAGTCTAACCTTGACGAGCTTTTACCTTTTTTAATGTTTATGATTTCTATTCATAGACCACTGATTGATATAGGTACTGTTATGAAACACTGTTTTTTTTTTTATTGAATATTTGGTCTTTTTCTTGGTCTTTTTTTAACAGTGGTGATATTTTGCCCATTTATTTTAGCACAATTTTAGTTAACAAAATGCATTGAAGAATATATTTCGATTATGTTTAACATTCATCTAAAAAGTATTAATTATATCGTTCTTAATACCTATCATTATTTTTTTAAAACGTCTTATCTACCTATCTACAACTAAATATTAGGTTGTTTTGCCATAACTTATGTAAATTTTAAGCATAAATAAAAAGTTGTTAGTATTTACCGTTGTTGTAATAAAGCTGAGAGATATTCCATATCGGGCGGGGTCTGTAGGCGGTAGGCGATGTGATGTACTTATGTAGACTTTGTTAAGAAAACGACTACGAATGACGATTACGTAATGGAACGCTTGATCAAAAAATATACTAATAGTAGTGGCTCCCCGCGGTTTCACCCGCTTACCCGGGAGATCTTCCATTTTACCGGGATAAAAAGTAGCATATGTCCATACTCAGGCCCCTGACTATCTGCGTAGGAAATTTCATTTAAATCGGTTCAGTAATTTTAGCGTGAAAGCGAGACAGACACACATACAGAGTTACTTTCGCATTTATAATATAATTTAGGATATACTAATATATTGCGTTACAATGCCACGCATTTTATTTCTGTATATTTATAAGTAAGTATTTGTCGTCACATTATTTATTTATATAGAAGATTACTATCTATAGCGTAGCATAATGCCCGTAACAGATGTCACTAAGTAAGTACGTAGGTACTTTAGTAGTTACAACTCCGACATTAATTCTGAGACTGCACTGCATTTTAATGATACTCAAAAGTAAATAGGTAGGTAGGTACTAGGTATACATAATAACCCTGTACCTACATAGTTGGAAATGTATTTCTTTATTTCCCTTTCTATTCTATGCGTTTCTTTTCATAGACTCATATTTTATAACCTTTAGTTTTAACTGACTACCAATTCACTGATTATGCATTTTATAATTACAGATACCTACGTTGTACGTTGCTCTTACTCTGAATGTAGAGCAAATACATTGTCGGTAACAGGAGTGCATCTGGCCCAAATGATTATGATGACTCAATAGACGCAATAGCTGTAAGTTACTACCGTAACTACTCACTACTAACAATTTGTCCGATAGTTTTGCGAATTATATTTTATGACAACAACGTGGTAGGGACGATGACTTACAATAGAAATAATATCTAAGTATTTGAATTCGTTCTGCCAAAAGGTTGTTGGTTTAGTTGTAAATTCATAATTTTTTGACTACTTATGTACTAACTATCAGACTTGTGGAAATTATCAGTTTGACGAGTAAATGGATCTCTGATAGATGTATCCACATGTAACAATATGATTACTGATTTATCTATGGCAGGTACCTATGAAACGAAAGTGTGTTTTGGCAACGAGCTCGTACTTACCTACTCTTTGGCTATCGGTCATTAAACAGATGAAGGTTAACGTTAAATAACAACAGTTTGAGTGTCATTGTCACTATTAATATAGATTTTAACGCGTGAGATTCCATGTCAAATACCTATCTGCTATTAACGCTAGCTGCTCTACGGATACTAGTAAAGTACCTATAGTATACATATCTAGTATCTGGTAAGAAGAATGTATGGTCGTAATGTCATATGGTAGAGTATGTATAGTTGCACCCTTGAAATTGATTTAGTTAATAAGCTCGATATTCGCAAAATATTACACGAAGAATAAAACATCTCATTAGGTACCAATAAAAATAGGTACCAATTTTAACTGAAGCTTGAGGTCGTTGTCCTTAAGTGGGAGGTTGATAACCTGATATTTTATTTTATTTATGCGTCACTAATTAACTGTCATATGAAAAATTATATATAATTCTTCAAAGTCAATTGAAAATAGTATAGGTATCGATTTTAGGATGTCTGAAAATACACCAACAGCCAATCCACAAAATGATTGTTATGTAACCTAATTTAAAGTCCATTGCAAGCATCTGTCTGTATGCAATTGATCCGAGAATGTCGTTGTACTTCTGTTTGTACCACACTAGTTCTTAGATAGATATGTGGCTCTCGATTATGTTATTATGATTTGGTACCAAAGCAACTTTAATCTTATATTATTTCTCTTAAGTATGTAGGTACACGTATTAATACATATACCTATTTAGTTTTTATTTGTTACTGAAACCTACAATACTTAAAATCAACAGAAAACTACTTATTATATTTCTAATTATTATGATATAGAATTGAAGCAGATTTTATGTATTAATTCATTCTACGTGCCCCCCTCTGATATATATTGACAGACTGTCAATCAGTGCCTAAGTGATCTATGCAGAATTTACATAGCCGACCATAATATTATGATGTACCGACCTAGCTTTTAAAATATATATAAGTGCGTAGGTATCGTATCGGACAGTGTAAAGTTATATTAAGTTCTCAACAGAATGCTCAATCCTTCCTAATAGTGACAAAGGATTTAAGTATCATGACGATTGGGACCGGGAGTTCAGATAAAAAAATCCTTTTATTTGACTCGTTATGTACTTAGTTGTTATGTATTATAGCAGTAAAAAATACGACATTCAACTTGTAGTGAAACAGATTCATAAAAAGGTTACGTATACTTTTGTAGCAGTAGAGCAAAGTCAGTGTCATTAACTAATTAACGAGAGACCTTGCCTCTGCGTTGTGAGTTGTGACCGTCCATGCCAAACAGTTGCGCGTGAGGCTACATTAAGTCGTATTTTTATAAAATGTTCACTCAATCCACTTCATGAATTCAAACGAACGTGTACGACGTTCGTTTGAATGTAGTATGTTCTATGTTTACATTTCATGCTTACTTTCTAAAATTTGGATTAGGTATGTGGGAAATAACGCAACATTCGACGAATGATTTTAAAGATTGAAAGAAAACATAAGACCAATATGTTACACGCGGAAAACAAAGCTATTTGGTCGGTCTCTCTCGCTCGGTGTCACCCACACATGACACACAACACAGCACATGGTCTGTGTACCTACTGTACACGAAGGCCAGAGCGGTGAGGCGCGGCGCGGGCGGGGGGCGGGACCGCACCGCAGAAGGTGCTGTGATGTCATCTTATGTATGACTGACTGACTTCTGGTCGAGTGACGCCGTTTATTTTGTTCTTACATGTATACAAATAGTAACTTTTGACTACAGCAAATGGATAAGTAAGACATGGCTATAAGTCATACCTACATAACGCTAAAAAATAATTGTTTTCACTTATACTAAATATCTTATATGGGTCATAATTTACATGTTTCGATATTTATAAAACAACCTTTTCTTATAATAAATAATATGAGCTCATTTCTATTTTGAATGTAAAAACAATTTTGTACTGGAAGCTTTAATTATTACAGCTCGTAAATTCATGACATCACCAATGAGAATTACTTAAAATACCTTGAGAATAGTGACCACAATGCCAATGCCAGAGGCAGCCCGTTGATTACGATTCTCAGAAGCAGTCAACTTTATAGCAAAAACTGTATATGGTCATGGACCTCAGCAGTCCTGGCGTGTGACCAAGGTCAACCACTAGTGTACATTATATACAAGTGGGATATGTATATGGTTCTACGTTAAATTAATGTTCGTTGATTTGTATGTATAGTTCCGCATTATCTAGATCAGTACCGTGAAGAATTCCAACTTGTTAGAACCATAGGATCTAACTGTTTATGTGGCTATTCTAGACAAAAGCGCTCGTGTAGTTGGCTCATTTAGCGGTATCCGTAGGAAGATTCAACATCACGTGAGTGATGAAAAAAGTTTTGATATAGTTTATAAAGACGGGAAAAACATGGTTCAGTTACTGATAACTTTCGGATATTTTATTTTAATTTAAAACTATAACAAAACAACTTTATACAGTTCCAAGAATAAGTTTGTTGTTGTTACTAGAACTCTCGCTTACTCGTTTCTACTATTCGGTCAAGGTGGCGTTACGTATGACGTCACCGTAAGATGTATATTTAGTATTTACCCCGACTGCAGTCTATGAGAGATTTCGCGAATATATAATGATTAATCTTTTATTTGGTTTGCAATTAAGTATAGATATTCGAAGGTTATTTGTATGTTGCTGAGCTTAGCGAACGAATATACTTGTTTTGAGGATAGCTCATATAATATATATATTATTATTTATCTATAGGTTATAGGTATTTATTTATTATTCATAAATACAACCACTATTGCGGCCTCAAGACTCTCGTTGACACTTAAAACACTAATTTCATACAATTTACGTAGCCCGGCATTATATTAAGGTAAAGTTTCCATTTTTTTTATTCTTAATCAATCTTGTCGCTAGTTTACATAACAAACTTAAGTATTTATGTGGTCATTGTCAGTCTCTTGTACAATGAAGCTAACATTGCCTATCCCAGTCTACGAAAGACCATTCCGCGCTCAATTTGCCTGTCTTGGAAGTAAATCTAGTACTTAAGGACTTTGAGCTTTCATACCGTGCTTTGTTTTACATAATATTGCTACAAAAAATGACATCATTTAGTACAATGTAGTCAGATGTGTAATCCTATATGCAGCAGAAATGAGTCACAAACTGTGAACTGAGTTCTGAACCAAAGGATAAATTCATTCGATATCCATGCAGATGACTAACTTAATGGTCAATGAGATCAAGAGAGATCATTATCAAATCTTACAAAAAAATTTATGGAGGTTGGTAATTTATGTAATGATCGTGTAAATGTTTCCTTTTATATATTCAGCATCATATTCTACAGCAATTACAATTTGATCTATTAATTTAGAGTTTAAATAGGTTCTAATCAATCAGTTGGTATGATTCATTGTTATTTATACCCACAGTGAGAATAAAACGCTACAAGAATGCGGTTGCTCCAGATAAAGCTAATGACTTTAATCATTTTGTTAATAAGAAAACAACACAGGAAGAGGGTAAAGTTTTGAAATAGTTACATTGTTCTCGGAACTTTATCGTTCAACGTTAAATTGGCGCTAATTTAGTTAGTCATCGAAGCAGCGTTAAAGATAAGGCGTGGGTTAGGACTAAACCCCGGTACCGAGAGTAGAAAGTGCGGGAAATCGAGGATGAATTACCGGGTACAGTACACGCGTGTATGTATGCACTACCTTAAGCAGGCATACCACAGTTTATGTCATACCGTATATGGGTAGCCTAGGAACGGAGGCGTGTTCTCACGTACGTCGATGTCACAGAAGTCGTCAGCACCGTTGTCTATTCGATACCGTATCGGTACTTTCTCACAATTTTAAAACGGTTTTTTTTCTTATTGCGGATCCTCATTATTATTAATTATGGCACTTTCCCTTCTATGCGTTCCCGTAATCTTAGGAATATTATAAATACGTGAAAGTTCAATGTCTGTGACTTACTGCAGAAACTGATTTATGGATTTAGATGAACATAGCACACAAACATATTCTGACTTAATATAATATACCTACTTGTATATTATTTCACTTGTAACGTGGGTCTACTACGAGCAGGTAGTCAGAGGTACAAAATAACACTCATTCATTTACTGGTGATCAAAACTAAACGTTAACATATAAAATAAATATACCTAATATTAAAAATTATAATACATAATATCTATATTAACGGAATATAACTAAATTGTTGTTCAATCTGGAGGGCAAGCATTGGGTAAGATTAGATACAAAATAAAAATAGTTCCGCTGAATAACTAGGAACCGCTATCATAGCAAGGAATTCCGCTTCGTTACTGTTGATACACGTGTTTCCGTTGTGTCATGTTTTTATTTTTAAGAATATGACTTGATCTACCTACCTATATCCATACGATTTACTATTCAATATAGAAAGGGCTCTATATAGCAGGTACGTATCTATAGTACAAACTTTTCTTTCTGAATTTTATTTGATACTTTATCCTATTTATTGAAAATAGGTTGAAGCATGTGTGAATTTAGCTCAACATTTCCGATACTTTTTAAATATTTGGTAAACACAAAATCACATGTTCGTACTGTGGAATTTACGATCATGTCACAGTTCGTAGTAGGTACCTAATTGATATTATTTATCTATTGTTTCGATTCATAATTGTAATGAATGAGTTAGGAGCTTAGTGGGAATGTCGACTTTACTCACGACTACGGAACAATGACGGTACATTATTGCTAAGTACTAAGTATTATTCATCATATAACGTCACGGATTTTGAAAACAGTGATTGGTTGCGAAACCTACCTTACCCACTCCATATAAAATACCTTTAATAATGTTTACTTCGTTTGTGATTCATGCTTGAACAACAAAAATCGTTACTATGAACATATTTAGTTACTTTATAGAGGATTTTTAAGCGAAATTTAGGTATTATTTTTGTGGGTCAAAAATAATATAAACTATTCACATTATGATGACATGATACTTCCCACGGCGCGCACTGGCGGCGCGGCGCGGGCGTCTGGCGGCAGCGGCACGGAGGCCCCTTAAAGCAACGTTTTGGACTTATAGTCGTAAAGAATACATTAATTAGTGGTCAATGTTACATCAAATTTTATTAATCTTGCTGTGAACTCATCCTTAAGACCCGTTGGTTTTAGCACAATGACGTTGATAAGGATCTAATGCCAGCTAAGTAAATAAACGAGATAAAGATAACAACTTTCTTTCGCTCCGATTAGTAGGTAATGATTCTAGAACGTGTTTTATTCACGAATCTTACGATAAACAAGTCGCTGATGCGTAAAGACAGAATTATTAAAAATAACTTGCGACTCATGCCGCTCAAGGTAAGGACGTAACCCAAATATATAATGTAGTTATTCTAAAACAATATCAAGGTCTCCGATACTAAATAATTATATGTAGCATTACCTAAAAATAATTCTGGATAAATACTGTTTTAGCTAGCATATAGGTAAGTAGGTACCTACCAGCGAAATTTTAATTAGTATTTAAGTACATATAACTTAAAAACAATATAAAATTACCTTGAACACGAATGTATGTAAATAATGAATTATTATCACTTGGGTGAACACTTAATTGCGTCGGTCACATAAACAACGTTACGTTGATCACAAGAGCGCGAAGTTACGTTATCACGGTGCGCACACACGCGCGGTATAACTGCCCGCCCGTCGGAGATCGTCTGAGGCGCCGCGTCTGCGGGCCGCTGCAGCGCTGCGCTGGCGGACCACCATGTTGACGCATGATGTGAAGTGATCATGACGACTCTAATGTTCTGTGAATGCCAGCTGCAATGGGCTCATAAGCTGCTACTGAAACTAAGCTAAACCTTAAGGGGATACTATAGGAAATGATTACTAATAAATGTGTAATGTATGGGCGGATATGTGTAGCTAACTATAGCCATCTACGTCAGAGAAGATTGGAATAGTAATAAGAAAAGTCTTGTATGTTCTATAAGTCTACTATTACGAAGATACCTTAATAACTAATTTGCATCCTCAAGAAATTGTCATGATTAGTTGAACAAGGGTTATAATAATCGTATTAAAAAAATATATTTTAATCCAACTTTGGTAGGTTCCAGCATTTTTCATTTCCAGTAGGCTCTATTTTAGCTATTTTTATTCACGCAAAAAGAATTTATTGACATTTTTAATGTCAGATCAAATTGACAGACTGATATCAAAATATTGCAGTGGTTCCATACTATTGAACCAAAATCTAACAAATATGCCTATTTCCCACATTTTGTAACGTAACCTATTACATTCGCAATGTAAAACTAAACAGCTCAAGTCAAACAAAACATAATATGAGACTAACCGAAATATGTTGCTAAAAAGTCATAATACAAAAAGGTAAACGACATCTTCGCAACAATGGTAAACATACTATCGTATGTTGGTATGAACATGCAGTCAGAAGTATGTCTGTGGACTCTGCTGGGGCTCCTTCGCACCATATTCGATGCAACACTATTTAAAGTGAATGCTAATCTAAAACAGGTGCGTAATCCTTCGATGAAAGATGGCTATTCATTCAAATAGGGTTTGGTAGGGGTACCACAGTGTGTTACAGTTTGGATACGCGATGCAACATAACAGTTACCAGAACATGTCTGTTATGATGGGAGTCTGGTTAGCATAGTTATGATTTATACATTAAGTTTCGTTTAGTTTTACTTTGGTACCTACGCGCCATACAACAGAAAATATTAGAATATTTAAATATAATACCAATATTCCTGAGTCACACACAAATTTTCCCATTTATAATATTTGTCGATTCATTTTCTTACCAACTAGCTGCCTCAGCGCGGTTTCAGCCACGGAGTTCCCGTTCCCGTGGTAATACGAGGATAAAATATAGCCCATATTACTCCCTGATAGTTTAGCTTTCCATTGGTGACAAAATTTTCTCTTTATAACATTAGTATAGATATAGCAGACACTATATAAATTGTTATTTGGTTAAGGCGATTTAAAATAGGTCTATTTTAATGAACATGGGCAATAAATGTGATATACAGGTATGGCAGATGAGTATGCCATGTGAGCTGTCGATGCCCGTGCAGCGAGTGTTGCGCACGATGATCTCTGGCGTCATGTTGGTGCAGTGCTTCACAGTCTATGTGTATCTCGCATCCTACATAGTGCTGTTGTATCCTGTATTCCTGGTATATTTATTGTTTTTGTAAATCTAGCATACGAAATCCTATAGAGGTATTGTTGAAACAAGCAAGGGTTTTCCTATGCAGACGAAAAATAGCAAGTTAACCTATCCTATTAGAGACCTAAGTAAGGAAAATACTTAGAAATAAGATACTTAAGTCACAAATTGAAATATTAAATCCACCTTAAATTCATAAAAAAACGATCGATTGGTACTGTATGGCTAATGAAAAAATGTATGCTAAATGTATTTTCAGGAAGAGCGACCAACATTGGTTCTACCTTGGCTCTTGTTAGCCGCTATAAGAAAGTTGCTATGTGAGTTGACAAGTCTGGCCTTAGGCCTAGGCACTTGCGTCTTGCTTGGTCCGGCAAGGCCTCCATGTATAAAGTTTGTTGTATTTAAAATCGCTTCCATCACGCCGGCGTTTTACATGTGGATGCTTACTTACAGGTGAACGCTAAATTCAATTATGGAATACTATAAATTTTTTAATCTTTCTGATCGCGTATATCTAGATTAATATAATAAATTACTAATTCAACATTCTCGGCACAGTTACTATGACGCATTAAAAGTTGCGTCAGCTTTTAAGACGTTCCCCGCAGTTCTACCACCAAACGATCATGACTATGGACTGGAACTGGCTGTCCGCAGGCGGCGCACCAAATCCTTATTCGATGAAGAGCAGCTGCGAAGGAAGCTTATTGCTAGGTTATGAGTATTTTAATTTATTAATGTTTCAGCAGCATTTCTGTTGGTAACAAAAAAACTTTTTATTCTGACAGTTGCGGGGAAAGGCATTCCAATGTTGAATCATCGGTGACTAGGATAAAAATCGATCACCCCTCACGAATGGCACACTCAACGGATACCAGAACCGAAGTCGATAAAAATCCCGAAACTTTAGACCCCCTAACGATTATACCTAATCGTATCTCAGAGACTGGCTCATGTGAAGATTGGACTGCCAGGGAAGTATTATTACCTCGAGATACTGATCGAATTTTGGAGCAGTTTGGACAAATGATGCTACGTATAGGCGTGTACTTACAAAAAGAGGATAGAGGGTCAGTAACTTCAGATTTATTAAAAAGTCCTTCAGTCGCACAAATACCTCAACATGAGAAGTTGGAGTGCACGGATGATACTGATACCCCGCCACTTGTAGGAAATAGTAAAAGAAATACAGCATTATACTTACGTGAATATCCACAAATATTTATGAAAAGGCCATCAGATGTGCCTTCAACGGAAAAAAATGATGGGTCAATGAAAAATATACAAAGCATTAATGGTAGCAATACAGCCAGAAGTCATAAACATGCAATTTCACATACAGAAACCATAAGTCAAAGAAAATTACATAAAACTGAGAACAATTTCAATGAAAAAGAAAATACACCGATACTGAAGCATAAAGAAGACATCTTAAAAACAGATTCAGTAGGAGAAAGACAACATGCATTATCACATGTAACAATAAAATCTGCTTCAATAGGCAGCTTTAAAGAAATACACGCAAACCAGTCCAATGTAATTCAATCATCGGAAAATAACTCTGAGAAAACGATTGATCATGATAGCAGTTTAAATAGTCATAATAATTTAAATCAAGCATTGACAATTGAAGGTAATGAAATTTGTAGCACCATTAGTGATGATAAAAACAACCCTATTATTATAGATCAAACTCACTCAAATAGTACATTAGAAGTAAAAGAAAAATGTATAAAAAGTCCTACTAGTGCTGATGATACCATTACAGTAGATAAAAATAGCATGCATTGTTCATTGGAAGGCGCGGATGAAGAAAATGGTGGACTAAGTTCACTAAATGAGAAAATAATCAGCATTCAAACAAAACTCAAATAAAATGTAAAATAGATAAAACTAAGTATATAAAAATATTCGATTTAATAACAATAATAATAAACTAGTTTCATTTCAACTTAAATCTAAATAAGGTGGATTGTGGTCAGACAGGTAATATTGTATATGCCACTAAATAATTACATATCGACATAACATAAGTAACCCAACTAACATTTTGGTAATAAGAATAAGGGCTACATGAGCTGCTTAAGAGGATTTTTGTAACCCAAGGTTCTGTAAAGGCACTAACAACTTGGTGATAAAGCGTTCTGTAACTCTCTTATAACCCTGATTTGGGCCTGTTCGTACGAGAGCTTGAGGCTATTTAATGGTTATAGAGAGTGATAAATAAGTGTTTATTAAGAGTTAGAACAGTGCTACAGTAGCAGTGACTACCACTTCAAGTGTTTTATAAGCTATACACAGGGTATAACTGCAAGCTAAAGTAGTAAACAAGTTATGGAAACCACTTAAATGACTTTTTTGGTAGCAATAAATTTCACCGAAAGCGCTAAATATTTAAACTGTTTCGCAGAGTTTTACGTTCTTGTTAGAGTCAATAGTGATAGTATTTTATAGCACGCATTCATGTCATGGCGTTTTAATAAAATAATTAAGGTAAGTACCTAAAGTGTTTAAGATTACTGGGTGTTATAGGGATTTAATCACATGCGGCGGTAAGTTTACGGTAACAATATATACTAGTTCTCATCTCATTTTTGAAGCGCCCTAAAAATAAACTACTTTTGATGATTAAATGATGTAAAAAAATACTGCCAGAATTTTTTTTTTCTTTATTTATCTTATTTATCAATTCCTGGAGCCTCCTTAAGATATTTTAATTGAAAATTATGAACAATGTAAGTAAATAATTGGACTAGGAACATTGCAATAAGGTTTTTCTTTCACAATTTTATAGTAGGTATATCTTTATTAAATGGCGTCTTAGTTCTAATTACTTAAGCATCCTGATATCTCTGTTATTCCTCCCGTAGTGATTAAATACTGATACTAAGGTGGATTGCAGAATCTAGCTCTATAGGACTTATAATAAACACTTCTTAGATCCTTATAGCTTTCTTAGTAACTCTTAAGACTCGACAAAACTCGTTAGGTAATATAAAGTATTTGTCTAACTCTTTTTAAGAATACCAGTTGATAGTAAGTGTTAGTAGACACCTGAGTATCACTCAGAGTGTTTAATACTTCTTGAAGCTATTAGAGTAAGACTTCAGGTGTTACAAGACCTTTCACTACCCCAGTAGTCGAACATCACCCGTTAGTAAGTGTTAGTAGACACCTTACAATTGCTTTTATAGGTTTGTGCAACTAAAAGCTTTAAGAATAAGTTATACAATGGTTACGATAAACTCCATACTACCGTCTTGATTTATATTTTTTTTATTTATTACTCTTATTCCTCTGGAAGGTTTAATTATTCATAACTAACCCTACTGTAGAGTCGAAGGTTGCTATCGGAGTTCTTATATACCTTAAATAACAGTAAGAGCTCTAAAAAAGGCTGCCGCTAGCACTAAAATGTTTGTTGGGAAGTACCTATATTAAAATAAAAAAACATTAATCTAAAACTACTTTATATTTACTATTTGATATATGTATTCAATGTAGCACCATATACCTAGACAAGTTATCGGCGATATTACATCAAATCTTTTTCTATTTTCTCCAAAAAGGTGCTTTACATTATTTTAGGTATTTTTTACATAATTTAGTTTAAATATGGTGGAGTACTTGATGGCTGACACACATTATTCCTTACCGCCATTGCGGGATCAAAGTACATAACTCTATAATTATATTCTTCTGGGTTTATTAAATTGAACTGATACATCGGCAACCTATTAGTTATTATCCACACTAACTGAGGCACCTCATGATCGATTCGCAAATCATTTGGAAATACCATAGTCCTATTGTTTTGAGCTACAACGGCCAAATTGCGCTTTTGATAGGGTTTGCGAGTGTCCCAACATCCGATACTGTCTCGTGAAATGAGGTTATAGAACATGACACCGTTGCGGTCGATCGCTGCGGCCGAGACCTGTCCGTCATCGCCTCGCTTCTCACCCAATAGCTTAAATTCGTCCACGGCATTACTTACCCGCGAAGGGTCTCGAATAACTGACGTTTTAACGAAAAATTCACGAGAACTTGACATAGAGTGGTAATATAGAAGTCGTTCACCCTGATGATATTTCCCTAGAGACATCCCAAATAAACCGTCAGTCCACTGGAAATTCACACCGTGCAGTGTATAGTTAGACAGCAAAGGCTCGGGCAGAAATGTGTAATGACTGAATTTCCAAAATGCTGCATCTTGGTCTCTGAATACGATGAGTCCGTTCCGCCAAGTGTCAGCGATGTAAACGTGAAGATCACGGCACCGTGCATCTCTAGAGTCCACGATGAGATTTGAGATTAAGGAATTTTGAAGCACGTGTTCACTTGGTATTTCATAACGAGCGAGTACTGTGTCAGTGTCTAGACTAATAGCAACAAGCATCGGTGGACAAAGCTGCCTTGGCGACTCGAACCCTTCCACTTGGCCAGAATCGAGGACCCACATGATCCCGCAATGGTCCACGCTCATCCGGAATACCGACGTGAATCCCGTACAGTTTCCTGGTAGTTTAAAAAAAAATTTATTATATAGTGAATGTTCATTCGAACATTAATATTAATTACGTAAGTATAGAATTTTATTAATGTATGATAATTTGTTTTGGTTTTATTAATTTATGATTAGCATTTTTGTTAAATATTATGTTCTTAATTTTGTCATAACTCCGAGGTTGGCAGACATATATTTTCTGCTCTACTTTAACTTTAAAATTAACAACATCAATCATGTAACTATTTACTATTCGCTACCGTGAGATAACCTTAGTGGTAAAGAACAGGAAATTATGTACGAGCACGAAGGGCGAGGACTTCGTCACTTCTTAAGTATATTCAAAAACTTCAAGCGTATTTCGACTGACTCGTTTAAGTACCTACCTATGTATTTTAAAAATGGGCAAACTTTTCGTTTCTTTAGATAGATGCCACAGACAGAGTGAACGAAGCCGTTACATTACATATTCATATATTTGTTTTAATTATGCGTAGATTGCAATATTAGCTAATAATTACCTGCATTATGCCAGTCCCAATTGGGAAACGGTGCCAGTAGCGGCGACTCGGTGTCCGCCGTGATTGGCAACACCGACAGTGAAGCGGGCACACCCTTCTTCCACCGCGGCGTGCTCACGAACACGCGATCCTTCCATCGCTCCACACCCAAAGGCACTACGTTGGCTTGGATAAACTGTCTGAGAAGTAAAGAAATATTGGTATCCAGAAATAGAACAGTACCCATTATAGGTAACTAAGTAATTGCTAACTTTTGCCGTTGAGAACCAAACTATTGCACAGGACCATAGTCAGAGGATTTAAAACTTAGATTATATTAGAACAGCCTAACGTTTTTTTTTATTTATTGTCCATCCATAAAATTGGTTTGTTTAAACATGTTTTAATAACGAAAAGGATTTATTTGGTAGTGAAGTCATGAAAAGTTGCCGAAAAGAAAAAAAATAAGCTACAATGTATTTATATAGAAAAAGTAAATGGGTTCTTGCTTCCTTCGGGAGTATTTGGTAATTAAATAATAAATGAAATGAAATAAATTTATTAATTCAAATAGGCCTTCACAGGCACTTATGAAACGTCGACTATAATGCTCGGTTCGGAAGGTTGCTTTTGCTGAGAAGGTAAATTATGAATATAAACTTACCCATTTTCAATGGCTGCTTGTCGTTCCTGTGGACTAGGGTAGTCAAAGTCAATCTGTTTCCATCTGTATATGGTGCCTATCGGTTTCTGCTCAGCAATATTCGCGTAGCCGTAACACGCGGCAATGGTAGACAGTAATAACACTATTCCGTGCATCTAAAATCATATGAATATAAAATAATTTCATTATCATCTCTAAATTATTAATGACACATAGCAACAAAACGGACCATTTTATTATGGTAGTTATAATGCCATCGGTCTTTATCAAATAACTAATATCCGCCAAAATAATTTTGGATTTAGAAATATCGTTTTTTACGAAATTAAAAATCGCCACGCAAAGGCTACATCACGAGTTATCCTTCGCTTAAAACAGCTATTATTGCTATAAACAAAAAATTATATTCCTTATATTTGCCAATGTCAATGTCATATACCTACCCAAAAGGCGTTTCAAAATCCTTGAAGACCAGTTAAATTATTCTGTAGACATTTTGGTAATCACGAGTAGGTACCTACCGAATTAATAATCAGGTTTCTTTATCGTTTTCGTATTCAAAAGGAAGATTCTCAATATGTTAGTAATGTCGTTATTTGAGTGAAATCGACATTAGAAACTAATCGGGTGGCATAATGTTTAGTTTTTAGTTCAAGATGTATCGAGACAGTTATTTATTATGTCTGTGTCCTTGTTGCCTTAGTAGGTAACTAATATGTTACGTACTTACACTTCACTAATATTGGGGTTGATTAATGAAACATGGCATGAGCATGATTTGTAAGGTCAACTAGTTCCTAAGCCAGACTTAGGTAGGTATAATACATATATTTATTTTATACATATTGTATATGTAAGTCGGTGTAACGTAATTGTTAATTTAAAATAAAATGTCCATAATAAAATCGTATTAATCTTGGTGTAAACCTACAGGATTTTCGTACATTTATTGCAATAATGATGATTTCAATTATGTAAACTATACCTACCTTACAAAAAATAGATATTGTGGAATAAGTTCATAAAACTGGGCAAGTGCGAAATGAATACGCATATATACTTAAAAGGACTCAAAACATAAATATACTCATTTATAAATATTTATGTAGAAGCTTTCACTTCGCGGTTACACCAACATTCTCGGAAATAGCATCAAAACTAACCTTCTACTAAAACTTATAATCTGTTAAAAGACAAGATAAAATACCTACCAGACACAAACATTCTCATTAATGTTAATGACTTAAAAAAACTTTTATTATTAAATGTTTTTTTATATAGTCTCGTTTCATTAAAATATATTTGAGCATATTTAAATTTTGTGTAACATTATTAACCAAACCACGCGTAAACACGATTTTAGGCATATAATTTTTTTTAAGTAATATAATTACTTTATAGTAGGAACATACCAACATACCACAACCAACATACCACAACCAACATACTTAGATAGTTTAAAAAAAAGAAATTTCATACCTTTTTGTCTCGGTGTATTTGGCTAAAACTCCTACACTAATACATTATAGGTAAAGTACGTCCATTCCGTTGGTTGTTTCGAAGTGTTATGCATTAGAAATACGTTGAAGGCCCAATAATATTTAAGCATGAGTTAGTTTAGGCATGTCCAACTAGTCTGTCAACATACGAGTATCTACTATTTATATAGTATGTAAAGGACGCAACTGAACCGCTTGCGCGAACAAAGGTAACTAGGATTTAAAGAGTGTACAGGTTTATTAAAAGATGAAATTGTTTCTGAGCATGATTGTGAACGAGTAGAAGGCCTGTAGGTACCTACAACATTGAAATAAAACAGCAAGGTCGAGTACCTTCGTAAACTCAAAGACTACATTAGCGAAATTTTTTGTAGACAAAGTACGAAAATGTAGAGAAAATAACACTACTTTAATATTTTAGTATCTATTTATTTTAATAACATTTTTCGATATATTATAAACACTAGATTTCAGGTTTAGGTTAGGATTTTTAGAAAAGCGTTTGAGCTAATTGTATAGTAAGTAAATAAATATAGATTTTATTTAAATTATCAACAGTTTTTCTATCATAAATATTT
This sequence comes from Thyatira batis, assembly GCA_905147785.2. Classification (NCBI taxonomy): domain Eukaryota; kingdom Metazoa; phylum Arthropoda; class Insecta; order Lepidoptera; family Drepanidae; genus Thyatira; species Thyatira batis. Next base: position 5,809,120 of record LR990496.1, on the reverse strand, counting down.
AATATCTATTAAAATCATAACACAGTAGTTTAATGTTATATTGATTGATTAGAGTCATATAATTTATATATTTTACTGCCTTTTAGCTATGATAGAGCAATGTCTACTGATAAATGATTGCTCTACAGTTTAAATTAGTGATTTCAAAATGCAGGTAACAGCTAGATAGGTACATCATTTAAATTAATAATTAATCTTCACACTTATTGGTTGGTACTAATGGTTATTTATTACAACCATCCTCGTTGTATTGTTCTCGTTGGCGGTTGTATCCGAACCTCTGGATCGCAAATTGTGTCTTGAACTGCCTCCACTGTATTAGCATACATAATGCGATAATTATAGTCGTCAGGATCCAGGGGACCTGCTTGAAACATTGGAAGGCGATTCGATATCACCCACACGCTCTGTTGATTCTCATGATCAATCTTTATATCATTGGGAAATATTAACGTTTCTGAATTCAAAGCCACTATTGCATTTGTTTTCTTTTTATACGGTTTTCTGGTGTCCCAACACCCTATACCATCGCGTGAAACTAAGCCGTAAAACATGACACCAAATTTATCAATAGCAGAAGCAGAAGATTGCCCGTATAAACCTCTACTCTCGCCGACAAGGTTAAAGTCAGATGCGCTATTATTAACGCGTGAAGGATTCCTTAGTACTGATGTCTCCACGAAAAACTCCCTGTAACTTGACATGGAATGGAAAAATAGTATTCGCTCTTCATATGGATCAAAAGGTGTTAGAGCTAGTCCAAATATACCATCGGCCCATTGAAAGTTTAGTCCATGTAGCGTGAAGTTCGAAGCTAAGGGGTCAGGATAGAAAAATGGGCTAAAGAATCTCCAAAAACTTTGATCTTGTTCTCTAAAAACAATTAAACCGAAACGCCAGGTATCTGCTATATAGACATGCATGTCTGAACAATCTTCTGTCCTTGTATCCACGATTATATTAGCAAATAAAGAATCTTGTAGTACATATTTTTCTGGAATCGGATACCGTGCTATAAGTGTATCTGTATGCAGATCAAAAACTATTATACTCGGTGGACACAATTGTTTTGGACTGTCTTGAGAGTCAATTTGTCCAGAATCTAAAACCCAAAGTCTTCCGCAAGGGTCAGCGCTCACTCGAAATACTGATGTTAGTCCAGAGCAATTTTTGCTATCACCTGAAAAGAGATAACGTGAAATCTTTAGGCGCACATATTATAAGAATAAGTGAATGGTGTTCATTTATATAAGAAAAATCAATATCAGTCTTATTAAGGTATTTATGACATAATAAGTGACAAAATTAGAAATTTACCAAACGCTCTATGATAGTTCCAATCAGGATATGGCTTGAGAGGCGGTGAAGCGAACCCTCCAGATCGAGGCAGAGTAGCCAAAGTTGCCGGAACTCCTCGTCGCCAACTCGGTAGAGTAACCCAAACTCGTGAACCCCATACTTCTAAGCCCAAAGGCAGCACATTTGCAGGCACATATTTCCTGAAAATAAATCGTTGTAACATTAAATGGAGCCTGAAATACTATTATTTCTCCAAATACCTATAGTAAATTTAAATAAGAGAACATTGGATTCCCAGATAACATGATATCAGGTATTTGACAGCTCAAATACTTACTAAAATAAAGCTATAGGTAATATAAGAGACTTTTTTAAATGTTGTTCGCAAAGTAAATAGATTCATACGATAAATAAATAAAATTTACCCTGTAGAAAGCGCGTGCCTTCGGTGACGCGGTGATGGGAATTCGAAGTCTACCTGCTTCCACTTGTATAGGGTACTAAAAGGCGGAGTGTCTGTGTCCGCGGGCACCGACTGCGCGCGCGCTACTCCGAGCATAGTCAGCCATAGCGTTAGACCAGCTGCACGGTTGCGATCTATCGACAAAAAATTTATTATATTAAACTACGAAAAATAGATCTAGCGATACTATATTTTTTATTTTAAATTACGTTTAAGTTCGATTATTCGATCGAGGATTATTCATGCTGTCAGGATTTGTGATTAATATTTTAAATTTTAATGCTTGAAAATATTACATCTTCTATTGAAACTTTAATCATTAAAACTTAATTTATTTCCTTAAATACTGTGAAATTTAATTTTGGTGTAAAAACATAAATTTCTCTTACTTAGGTCACGAACTGAGAGATAACTTTCCTTAGTTCACGCTTAATTGTGTAGGTAGTAATAATTGATTCGTTCACTGTTACCTGTTTTATATAGATCGAGTTTACAATAAAACAACCAAGCAAGTGCCAGATCTTTAACTATCGGTTAGTGCTAGCTGGACCCACGAACACAAAATTCCGTACAATATTTACAAAAAAGTCAGTTGGGACCTATTACCGTCTTAAGAAAAGTTTACTTTGCTTTGAAACTTAAAATGAACTATTAGTAACACATGTGTCTATTTTTAATTTCGTATTCCCATTTGTAGATAATATACCTATTATGATATGCCATTATAATTTATTGAGTAATATTATGCCGTGGTTCTAGCTTTCTACACCATCAATCACTTTTATTATACTCACTTATAATCATAGTAAGACCCGGAAAATGTTCGCCACTAGTGAAAATACGATGCACTTTATAATACAGGAGTTTAAATGGAGAAGTAATCACAGCCGTGCTCGAGGAATCAATGAAACTCATTCGTGGTCTTTTGTTTTGATCAATACACCTTGGTTGCATTATAATTGAGTAAGAACAATGATATTTTGATTAGGGTTCATACGTTTAAACAGATATATTTTTTGTTGGGCCATCGAATACGGATACATTCAATTAGTCATTAGTTATTTTGTGATTTACTTTCGACAAAAAGCAGTTTCATATTGACAACGGAAGTAGTTAAATGTTCTGATGATAATCAAAACTTTACATGAGATGTTGGAATCGTTTTGTCGTATATCGCCTGATTGATATAGTTAATTTTTATAAGCACTTACCTACAAGTCTACTGCTTGTGTGTATGCTATCATCATCATCATCAACAGCTCATATACGTCTCCACCGAGGAGCGCGAGCCTCCCCTAACAACGAGGGGGTTTAGGCCATAGTCCACCACGCGGGCCCAATGCGGATTGGCGGACTTCACATGCCTTTAATTGTAACATCTCGGGCATGCAGGTTTCCTCACGATGTTTTCCTTCACCGAATTAAGCCAGTGGTGTGAATCCGTTCGTAAGTTTTTAAGTCACTCAGAAGTACGGACAGGGGTTTGAACCTGCACCCTCATGATCGTGAGTCGGCGCGTTCCCAACTGAGCCACCACGGCTTTGTATATATGCTTATGTATAATATGTAACTATTTTGTAAAAGATACTATTAATTATTAGTAACTTTTAGAAAAAATACGAATATTGGTACGTACCTAGTACTTCTCTGAATCAACGTTAACATAGCAAAACAGAGTTACATCTCTATCGTTACCCTTAATGTGTTGTCATTAAAGTATAGATCGAAGTATTAGATAAGGAAATGATTAAACTGTATATTTACGAAGATTTAGGAGAACGCCTACAATATTCATAGCGTTTTAAAGATAAATGCTTAAATATATGTCTTATTTTCATTGGCGTATAGTATATGCCAATAACAAAAAAAAAATTTTTTTTCTTTGTAAACAAAAAGAGTGATATGGAAATGAGCCAAATTGAGATAGGATTAATCTTTATCTTTACTAATATTATAAAGAGGAAAGATTTGTTTGTTTGTTTGTTTGTTTGTTTGTAATGAATAGGCTCCGAAACTACTGGACCGATTTCAAAAATTCTTTCACTTTTGGAAAGCTACATTATCCCCGAGTAACATAGGCTATATTTTATCCCTGTATTCCCACGGGAACGGGAACTACGCGGGTAAAACCGCGGGGAGGCAGCTATGATCAATAAAAATCAAAGAAACGTATAATTTAAACGCTAAGTGGTTCAAAACCTTAGCTGTCGAAATCTCGCCTTCATTGATTTTAATTAGTGTTGTTCTTAAAGACTATTTTTGTTTTTTTTTTTAAGGCAATAGGCATATCATATAGGCTTAAGTTTAATCGATATTACTTTCACTAGAGGCTTACATGAGGTTGCTCAAGAACGTGTGCTATAGGTACCGCTAAGGTGTTTGGCAATCTTAACGATATAAATGCACGCCAAAATAAAGTGGATAAATTGTGAAAATTTGTAACAATCTCCGAAGATACACTATGATTATTATTTTTTATTTTATACACACAAACACTTGCTATTATTATCATTTAATATCTGTAAGAATAGAGAGATGTTTGTCGCAGGGTCATGACAGGAAATTATAGAATATGTTCTTAATTAACAATCAATAACATTTTATGTACTAGAAACTAAAAATCTTATGATAATATTTTCTAAAAATAGCACCAGATAAATTAAGTTACAAAATAGTTGTATAACAAAATAAAATTAATACATACTAGCTGCCTCCCCGCGGTTTTACCCGCGTAGTTCCCGTTCCCGTGGGAATACAGGGATAAAATATAGCCTTTGTTACTCGGGGATAATGTAGCTTTCCAAAGGTGAAAGAATTTTTGAAATCGGTCCAGTAGTTTCGGAGCCTATTCGTTACAAACAAACAAACAAACAAACAAATCTTTCCTCTTTATAATATTAGTATAGATTTAACGCACGGCTTAGTCGTTATGCTAAACAATTTACGCACAATACCGTAGTGCTTGCGCTAATAGATTAATTAGTGCAAACAATTAACCATGACTTACCATTAGGTTTTAATTTTTCCGGCGAATCTAAGTTGTAATTATGGTTTTCTAATTGTTGCACATAATCGGAGCTCGGGTAATTATTGTAAACATTATCACTTTCTTTATTCACCTTCCTGCCGTTCCATTTGGGTTCTAAATTACGCCATTGTTCATTAACATTATTATAACGACTAGAGATATCCGCGAAAAGCGCAGAAGGCGGTGACCATTGTATGAACCACTGATGCGATACCGCCATTACTTATGTAACATGCAAATAACAATTATCACTAAAATATTTGCTTCTCACTCTAGCAACACTGTTCACAACAAAATGTTTGAGACAAAATGAACAGATCAGTCCGGCACAATTTCCCGCATCGCAAAAAAGCGTGAGCGCAAGTACAGCACTTGTATTTGTCTGCCGCATGCCGGTGTACGGTTTAGTAGAAATGCCCTTTCAATATGAACACAGAATGCAGCTGCCCCTCTTACATACGGGATAGCATTAGGCTTCGTGACTCGTGAGCAAAACTATAACATAGTCGTTACCACAAATTGATATTATTTATTGTTGATATTGCATCAAACATTATCTAATCTAGCTAAAATGATTTGCACTATTCATACACAGCTATTTCTAAATAGGGTACTGTAAACCATGAACGTTTTGTAATTTAAATTAAATTTAAAGTAGGTTAATATTTCTTGTCAGCTTAGAATCATTAGCTGATCACGACTTTAATCATGTATGATGGCATTGCATTTGCTCAGCGCCATTTAGATAATACAACTGGCGAAGGATTCGTTATGATCTAGAAATTGCAAACTGGCATGCATGGATGGAGCATAGATCTTTATTTATTTTTAATTGTGGCATACATTTTGGCAGCTGCTATTATTAAACCATATATCATAGCATTTTTGGAATTAGGGCAGCATTATTTATATGACGTGTCATTTTGAACTGGGCCATTTAAGATTAGACGTAGTACCTTATCGGGGAAGGTTAGTGCCTTTAGTATGAACTACATTCACCCAATCGGTGGTCACCATGTGGCGACTATAATATTTTTAACGATAGCTATTAGTTTTCACTCTGTTAACTGCCAGTTCTGTACAAAATGTATGTAAAGTACCTCGTTTTGTTAACCACCTTAACAGGTGCTGCGATCGCCATTTACCCGTACTTTGACACCCAGGATTTCATTTACAATGTACCAAAAGTCTATAGGATATCTATTACTTTGGAAAAGTTGTTGGAGTACTATGAGAAGAAGATGTCCAAAGATCCCGAGTGGTACATCGCATTAGGAATGGCTAGAGGTAAAATAAATACATGAATTATTAAGTAATCGCTTATAGTAAGTTTTAACCTATTATTTTCTAAAGTTATTAGTAATTTTTGTGAACACCTGTTAAAAACGTGTATATTATATGCAAGTGAAATTCATTTAAGTTCTAATCAATATTTTATGTGAAAATTTATGTAAATAAAACACTAGTTTAAAAACTTCACAAATTGTATCTCGTTGATGTCTAATACACCGCATTTAAATAATGTTAATTACTTGAAGTTTTTGAAGTTAACGTATTTTGTGTACCTAAAACTTTAACATATGTATTTAAATTTACGTTTATATGTGTTATATTTAACAGGACAACTGGAGTACACCATTAATGAGTTAGACAAGTCGGTGCCGGCAAAACTAAAAGAGAACTTGCAGAACTTGACAAGACGAATGGATCGAATACGCAACACTACTGACTATTCTAATTTGGTTTACCGTAGCAAAGATTATGAATACGGTTTGTGAAATAATATTATTATAATCACATTTATAGATATGTATATTAAGTATGTAGAAACCAATATCTGGACTTAAAAAAGTTGAGTTATCAGGTTTGCAGATTAAGGTATCGATATGACGTACGACCTACCAACCCGCGGCTTAGGTTGCTTTCATGGAGTTGTAATTTTACAGGCTATATCATGTATGTTACTTTTGAACATAGACACATATAAAGCTAGGCGCAGTAAAATAATAAAACTTTTCAATTTGCAACAAAAAAATAAAGAAAGAAAGTATCTAGAAATTCGAACTAAGTAAAAATAATTTCGATACATTCCCATTAAGGCTCTACGCACGTACGATTACACAACATTCAGTCGGCGACAAACGCGACCGTAACCAGGTCGCATATATATGTTCAATAGATCTTCAATTCCCTGCTTTCACAAATACCTCTAAGGAAAAACTAAATATATTACAAAATTATGTAACTCTTTATTGCATTCACTTTCTATAACATTTCACTATTTTAGGTATTATAAATAATAGGTACCTATGTTTACTACGATTCTATCAAACTAAATACCTATTTCTAATGTGAATGAAACTCGAAATTAAAATCGAATGATATCACTATATAGTTTGATTCGGTGCAGCAATTGTCCAAACAATATTAAACATATAGCTAACTAGTGGCTCCCCGCGGCTTTGCCCGCATTCCCGAATATCTTCAATACTCCCGGGATACAAAGTAACCTATGTCCTTTCTCAGGCTCTGGATTATCTGTGTACCAAATATCATTTAAATCGGTTCAGTAGTTATAGCGTGAAAGCGTAACAGACAGACAGACAGAGTTACTTTCGCATTTATAATATTAGTATGGATGGATGCCAACTGTTTTGTGATCATCCTTCAGAAACTTATAACAATTTAAATCAAAAAGATAACTCTTAACATAAAGACAATTATCTACCTTAGGTACTTAATGAAAGTTGTATATGATAATAATGTTCTACATCGCCAAAATTAAACGACAAGGCCATTACTGGAATAAAATCAAGCTATGTTGCTACATAGGGTCTTATTAATATCATTGTATTAATTAAAATTGGGCTCTGCAAAGCAGTAACTCTACAGTATAAAAATTATCAATTAATATGTTTATTTTAAATCAATTAGCGTTGATTCTCGGTTAAGAGTACTCATTACTCACTATATAATATTAAGTAAGTATAACAACACTAAGGGCATTAAAACCACCTACAGGTCAGTCCTCTTAGTCAATTAAAAATCATAAAACACTAATTACTCGCCAGAATATTTGTATTTCACTTTTGCGGTTATTATTGTTGATACAGATTATTTCAATACCGGTACCTAGATTGATTTGTAAATTGTATACTATGAAGCACTTACATAATAATAATGTATCCATTTTCAATAGCGGCTAAGGCAATTTTCGAGAACATGGACGTGCTTTCGACAGTTTTGGAGCCGATTACATTAGGCACTTTGGGCACTCAGAAACCTTATCGCTTTACATTCGAGCAGTATGTGCAAGAGGCTAGAACTAAGATGCCGACCAGGAAGGCTGCAGGTGACTTATTTGACCTTGGCTATTTTAAAACTTTTAAGGAAATTCAGCGCTGAATAGTTTATTATCATTATTACAATAGAGTAAAAAAAATCTCATTATCATTTTCTACCTCTTTCTGCATAACAATATACAGTGTCCATTTCCATTGCTCATTTCCATTGTAAACCCTGACACGGTTGACTTAACGAAGGCCACGTTTTTTTTAATTCCTCCGAGACTGTGCCCAGTAGTAATCAGATATCAAAAATTATGGTGAAAGCCGGTTAACCTAGTTATAACGACTCAAGAACAAACAATGTTTACAGATGCGTGTACGATGCAGCTGTTAATATCTGCAATGGAAACACAGACGACACAAACTGACGGAGTTTGCGAGATGTCGCCGGAATGTGCGGAACAGTTGATCAAGGGATCGGGGCTCGCTTTTCAGCAAACTACCAGAGTACGAGCAGCGATGTTGGGACGATTGTTTGAATGTATGGAAGGCATCGATCTACCTGCACACATATATAAATTATGTATACAGATTTATAAAGAATCCAAATCAATGGAAGCCTGGGACCATCCAGCCGGCACTAGGACGCTATTCATGCAACAAGGTAAGATATTGATTAGGTTATTGTTATCATTATTTCATTTGATCGTCAATAATGATGATAATATAATATTAATCAATCAAAAATTCTACATAGTAATATAAATACTCGATAGAAAGTAAAGATTTAATGTTTGTTTGTTTATTTAAATTTGTTTAAAAAATTTAATATTAAGAAGGCTATTAAATGAAGGCTAACGTGATATCACGCTACGATCAATAGGAGCAGAGCATTATTGAAAAATATTGCAAAAACGTGGCATATGTGACGTAAATGAAGATGCATGGATCAGCTAGTTTTATATTAACTCAATTTTTCAGTATTGTATTGTGCGTCGCAAGGATATGGAGAATTTATTAAACCACGATGGATGAACAAGATTATGTCATGGCAGGAGCCTAGAGGTTGTTACGCGGATGATCGCCAACCGTTCCTAAGGCTAACTGGTTTTGTTGGCCCTGCTTCATCTCCCCCACCAAAAGATCGAGAGGTTGGTATTATTATCTTGTATGCGAGTTTCTATATAAGTGCTTTACTAAATCAGGAGCTATTAATTTTTGACATGACACTGTTTTAAGCACATAATAAACCATATAATTTTATTTTTCAGGAAGAATATCGTGTTAAGAAAGCCGCTACCTCTGAAGGCGGCAGTTGTAATTCATTAACTTCCGCAATGGCCCTCGGTTCATTAGTGCTTTACGTTAGAGCGCTCTTGGAAACTGACCAAGCTTTCCAGTACGATGTAATCATTTGATTTTATTTACATAATCTATGATGATATTGAATTGATTTTGCAACATAATTTAATAAACCTTCTTTCACAAATAACTACTTGATTCTATCTAAAACCTTAAATTTGCAAAGTTGTTTGCAATGACATATAAGTGTCAAATTGATACCATATTATTGATGACATAAAGTTATTGTTACAACCTCCCATTATAATACGTATTACCGGCTTAATACAAAAACAAGCTAATAAAATTCAGCGAATATAGTTACAATCTTTGATTGCTAGTAATTTAATATGTATCGCATGCTAAAAAATATCAGAATCAGAAAAAAATGTACAGTTTCATTGACCACAAAAACACCCATTCCAGTTTTTGGTAAGGAATTTTATATGTGTGTTATAGAAGATAATAATATTAGAATCTCACCAGTAAAAATTCACCCATTACGTTACGAGATTTAGTTGAAACCTCTTGTTTGTAATTAATAATGAAATGCTTATTTTTTTAATGTACATAGTGGAATTATAGTCCACTAGTGCCACCGCTCCCCGCGGTTTCACCCGCGTTTACGCGTCTTTAATTTTCCCGGGATTTATAGTAACCAATTTGTTATTCCAGAACATAATGTAACTCTGTGCCAAATTTCATTGCGGTCCCTTTAGCCGTTCTGGCGTAAAAAAGCAACAAACATACATCCGTGCTGAAAACTTTCGCATTGATAATATTAGTTGGATTCAATTAAAGGTATTGAAGGACGTTACGTGTCTGCATTGTATAGTGCTGCTATTCAGATGAAACAAATAAAAGACGTGGAGAAGCATCTAAGAAAGCTTGAGAAGGAATTAGTCAAGCCGAAGGTTATTGATTTCTTAGAATCAAGCATGATTTCATCATCTGCCAAAGCTGCACTTTTCCAAGACGTGGGAAAGAAAACTGGTAATTGATTTCAGTTTTTGTACTTACTAAAGTTTCTAGGAGAACTCATGTTGGTGAATTCAGAGCGTTTTGTATATACCTATGTACTAATTTACCCTTATACCGTTAGGAGTTTTCATTTACGTTAGAACTTAAAATCACTTTAATAAATATGTATATATGTTCGCAAAATGTAAATTTATTTTACATATTAGTAGATTAAGTTTACATTTAGAATTAATTTACTTTTATTTATTTATAATAAAGGAATGCCCGATGCCGCTAGAAACTTTTTAGTTCTCGTGGCTGAGAATGGACGTCTTAAGATGCTAAAAAAAATTATAAATATGTTTCTTGCTGTGATGGTAGCCCACCGAAAAGAAGCACTTTGTGAAGTTATTACTGCCACACCACTTGACGATGAAGCAAGGAAGGCTCTTATGAGTGCTCTCAATAATTTCGTTCAAGGCAAGAAAATTCAGTTAACTGAGAAGATTGATCCTTCTATTATTGGTGGTATGATTGTTGGTATCGAAGACAAACATATTGATATGAGTATCGCTAGAAAAATTCAAATGTACACAGATATTCTTAAACAAGCTGTTTGAGAAAAAACAGGGAATAAAAAATTTTTCACGGTTATTCAGTGTGTTTATTGTTCTAGAAATAACTTAATTATAATAGGTAAAAATTATATAAAAATAGTTTTAAATAACAATAATTAAAACCAGTGGTTCCACATAAAACCACTGATTAAGTGGTCGGACATGGCACGAATTTCTAAAGTGATGACACAGCGCCATACCTGAAGGTTGAATGACCGTAACCACCCTGGTGAGCTATAAGATTCGCATGGTAGCCAGGGTTCCGCCCCTTTGGGGGAGACTTGCAAGGTGAGTTTTCTAAAATAAGCGGGATCTTTTCAGCGTGAATCCTGTAATTTACTCTCTCCGAACTGATGGTTCCAGTCATAACTCGCTGGAAACTGGATGTTAGGACCCAGAGTTCCTGTTCCCCTTTCAGGTTATTTACAATTTTGATACCGCTAGCGAATTGCAATGTTTCTCTATCGACGGCGACGCGATGAAAATTGCTTGGAGAGAATTCAGTGGCTGAATTCCAACACCAGATGCTGGGTGGTTCCATTAGACCGAAGTACATAACACCGTTGCGATCCATTGCTTCAGCTGCCGATTGTGTGGGTCGTTCCTCGGGAAATACCTAACGACCAAAATAAAACAAATTATATATAACAATCAGTCTCACCATATTAACATTTTGTTTGAAGCACTTTGTGTGCTCTATCATTTTATTTAGGCGTTTAAACTTACACTTATAGCTTCCGGTTGTACATTAGGGTCCATTATGTACGATTCATTTCTCAAGACTGCTGTACGTAATACATTTTCTGTTGTGGACGCCAGGGCGTGGAAGTAGAGGTAGCGATCTCGTCCACGCCTATAGGGTGACAGAGACATCCCAAGTACACCGTCCATCAGGTCGAAGCTTTCACCTGTAATATTGTTTTGAATTAGTTACAAATGTAATGTATCCTTTTTATTATCGTGCCTGATTGCAATCCCACGTTGGCAAGTTATGATGTGATCAAAACCGATAATCACATAAGCAAGCAACTGATATTTCAGGGGGTCGTAATAGTTACTCCGAAAGGTCCTTGTTCGTAGATTTTTTGTTGTTTTAACAAGTTGTGTGGTAATAGGTAAATATTTTTCATAGAACCTATAAAATAAAAAGTGCATAATAGTAGACAAAGATTTGGTATTTACCATCAATCGTGAAAGTTCCTTTCGAAGGGAAGGGGAAGAACAGCCGATGGGTGACCCGCCAGGAGCGGTTACGAGCCACGTCCACCACCAGCAGACCGAAGCCGGAGACATCCGCTACGTACACGTACGTGTCTGAGCAGTCGCCGGGGCCCATCCCTCGGACATCTACCACCTGACATCATTATTAGTATAACATAACAATACATAAAACATTATTACAGACCTGTTGGCTTTGTGGTTAGTGACCCTGACTCTCAAGCCACCGGTTCGAATAAACAGAACAATCATTTGTATGAATAAATATGTCTGTTTGTTCTGTGTGGATATAATTATTTATTTACAAGTAGTATATGGTAGTATATCAGCTATCTGGATACCATATCACAAGCTCACTTTGCAGCTTACTTTGGAATCCGACTGGCCTTGTATGAAAAATGTCCCAGGATATTTACTAGCTGCCTCCGCGCGGTTTTACCCGCGTAGTTCCCGTTCCCGTGGGAATACAGGGATAAAACATAGCCTATGTTACTCAGTGATTATGTAGCTTTCTAATGAAAAAAGATTTATTAAAATCGGTCTAGTACTTTTTGAGTTTATTCGTTACATACAAAATACAAAAATATAAATCTTTCCTCTTTATAATATTAGTGTAGATTAGTAATACTGTGTTTCAGTTACAAGACAGACGGTAAGTCAACTAAACCAGACAGTTTAGGTATTAGAGGCGACAACATGACTACAGATTGGCGATGCCCCTGGAATTGCCCTGTCCATAGACGGCGCTTGTAGTAGGAGACCGCATTTGCAATATATACCTCATCACGCGGATGCGGATATGGACGCAATGTTAATGATATCAATAATCTTCTTTAAAGGTAGTCACTCCTTAAAGATGAGATGTGTTCTCCAAAATTGGGTTTGCATTTATATAAGTAGCACACCGACAAATATAACAAATAAAAAAATATGCCTATGGCTCAGTACCCTAAGTGTTTATGATGTTTACGGCGCCGCGGCGATAGTTAATAATAATAAATATTATTAAAGAAACTTAATTCTGAAAGTGTATTCAGTGCAAATAATCAAACGTTGAGTAACGTACATCGGTAATTTATATTGGAATTGATAGCAACTTATTATTCTGTAAGTTGTATCACCGTCCAAATATACACAAAGCTGAGTAAACGAACGACGAAAACGAACTCTTTAGCCGCCCACCGGTCGTGGATTCGAATTAACAGTACAAACAATTGTATGAATAAATATGTCTGTTTGTTCTGTGTCTGGATGTAATTATGTATTTACAAGTAGTATATGTAGTATATCAGCTATCTGGTTACCATATCACAAGCTCACTTTGCAGCTTACTTTGGAATCCGATTGGCCTTGTGTGAAAAATGTCCCAGGATTGTTTATTAGGTATTAGAGGCGACAACATGGCTACAGATTGGCGATGCCCCTGGAATTACCCTGTCCATAGACGGCGGCAACTACCTTGTATTAGGAGACCGTATTTGCAATATATGCCTCATCACGCGGATGCGAATGTGGACGCAATGTTAATGGTGTCAATAATCTTCTTTAAAGGTAGTCACTCTTTAAAGATGAGATGTGTGTGTACTCCAAATATGGGTTTGCATTTATGTAAGTAGCACACAGGCAAATATTTCCTAAATACAATAACTAGGATCGGATACAACAAATAAAAAAAAATCCCTAAGGCTTAGTGCCCTAAGTGTTTCTGATGGTTACAGTGATAATTAATAATGATAAATATTATTACAGAAACTTAATACTAAAATAGTATTCAGTGCAAATAATTAAACGTTGAGTAACGTACATCGGTAGATACTTTATATTAGAATTGATAGCAACTTATTATCTGTAAGTTGTATCACCGTACAAACATACACAATGCTGAGTAAACGAAGTTATTTGCAATAACGGTTATTTTAACTGGGTATAGGTACGTGACTTGAGCGCATCCTCAGCAAATAAACTTAATGGTTTTTACACGTATATAACCTCGAAATCTATGAGGAAAAATACTTACAGGTGTGATATACAATGATGTGGCTAGGTAGTTGGACGAGTCGACTTTGTGTCTGTAGATAAGTTGGTCGCTGCTCAGGTCGAAAGCGAGCAGCTGAGGCGGGCATACCTGCTGCTCTCCAATTTTACCAGCATCAAACACCCATAGACGACTGCACTCGTCTATCTGAAAGTTACAATTGTAGATTCTTATAGGTATGTATTATTGGACACGTATTTTTTAAATGTAAACTAAATAGCATACTTGGGTATTATGGGCACTTTATAAATAACAGGTGGTACATTGAAATAAAGTAGATGTCACGTTATGTCATCAGTTTATTTACATTTATCCGTCAATACATAAGTGTTAATACTAATAATAATAATTAGTTATAAGCATTTTTTGCAGAATAATTTTGAGTAATTCAAATCAATAGATAGTTGTTATTCAGGACGAATATATTTGAATACTAAAGCAGTTGAAGATGCTTCTAATTCTGATGCGCATCAAACTAAACTTTAATTATATGTAGGTACGTACAATGACATACCTACTTATTCAGGTAAGTACATTTTGTACTTACGAAATCAAATCTCAATGAAATAGTTACAAAATGTCTATTAAAGATAAAGCCACATAATGAATTAGTGTGAGTATAAAGAGAATAACATAGATATAGATATGTTAGTTGCGTATTGGTACGATTCATATTTTTACTATCGTAAGTGTACCAGTGGTGGCCACGGTACCAGTAATGGCCAAAAATTGAAAGAAACATCTAGAATTCAGACATGAGCGAATGTTTTTACATTGGGATCACTGTGACATAGACTTTAGACATCGAACTATCTAAGTTTAACGTTTTATTGAATTCAGACAGTTACATGTACAAATATGCGCGAATACAAAGTGTAAGGTGATTTGAAATTGACAACGACGGCTTTTCTTAAGGAAATCGTTCAGGCGGTGAGCAGAAAGTTTCACTTGTGAAATAGTATTGCTTAATAAAATCAAAATTAGTGTTGTTTCATGTGTGAGCCATAAAATAAAGATAAACTAAGACTAAGACTGGGGTATCCATTAATGGATTTTCCCTGGCCAAGACTGGGTCACAAAACTACAACTTTTATTTGCTAAATTAATTGAATCCAGCTTTGCCGTATCTCACGCGCAACACATTACAAATATTAAATAAGGACTGGACTTTACAGTTTCACTATATTCAGTGCTGAAACTTTCACAATTTTGGTAATATTTCACAAAAACCTGTTTTTTTTTCCTTAAACTGGCCACCATTGGGTCATTTACCATATGTGGTGCGCAAGTATCAATTGGTCGTTTCTAGCAAATCATTTGAAAAGATGATAACACTCATAATTAAGTCACTAAGCACCTTCATTTTAAATAGTTCCTGGTCCGGAGTACTAAGCAATATTGTAATTATATTGTTCATCCTATAGTTTGCGTCATACGGAAAACGATCGATAGCGTGCAAGTTCCCGAGCTCAAGTCGATTAACAAGCCAAGGTGCTGTTGCACTATCAAAGGACAGTAGGTACATACATTAAAAATGATGAAGCCTCGGAGATACTTATTACCCTTTAGCATACGCATTATTTACATGCTAAGAAATGCCAACATATCAACATATTTTTATGAGATATGTGTTGAGTTATATTTTGTTTCTCTACGTACGCTTTTCTACCATTAACTTGACATGTTCATGGGAAATGAGACTCGAATATTTTAAAGGCTAAGTACAGGGAAAAAAATATATTTTTTTTGTTCAAACAAGAGAGTCTTCAGCAATCTGTGACGAAATAGTTCCATTTGAAATAAATTATTATTTAAGTGTGACTCATAAGTATTATATATGAACCTATTATTTTTTTATAGTAGGTAATTGATAAATGAGTAATTTATGAGTAATTGATTAATTATAATTTATTAACTTAATATTTACTAAGTAGGTATTTATCATAATTACTTATATTATTTAAAAATGTAATTTGGAAGACAACAAGAAATTAAATTTTACACTAAGAGTACTTACAGCAATTCGAAATACGGAGGTTAGTCCATCGCAGTTTTGGCCTTGGTTGTCATGCCAGGAGTAGTCAGGGTATGCGCTGATGCGCCCCTGGTCATCAACTATGCCAAGAGTAGCCGGCCTTCCTTCATCAAATCGCGGAATTGTGATAAAGATCCGAGATGGAAGTTGACCTGTAAAAATACCGAAAATAACACAATGCATTCCAAAGGTTCAACAACATTACTTCATACGTCTTAACCCGTTATAAATTTAAAAAGGTTTTAAATCGATTTTATTTTTTCTTCTACCAATATCAATTTGAGGCAGTTAAGTGCCTACGTGTTGAAGCTCTGGTGAACGTTCGGCCGATGTTTTTCCGTTACAACAAAATATGTCATACTTTTGAAACTTATACTTATGATCTTCATAAATTCATTCATAGATTCACGATTATTTTAATAAAAATTGAGACAAAATCATATGTAACAGTGCTTTATCTATATAACAGTATCATATAATTAAGTAAATGGGTTTATATCGAGTGAGCCACTTTCCGGTCAGTTTAACAATCGCACTAAAGTGCGGTTCCATCAGTTTGACCCCTTTCGTCATGCCGTTAAAAAGAAACCGGCTCTTGGTTATTTTTGAAATAATGTAATCCGAAAAGTTAATATCTAAGGTAAATTGATTTGTTAGTGCCTTACCCTGTCTGTGATGAACGTCGACGTCAATAGGTACCGAATTACCAGGTATATAGTACCGCATCGCGAGGGCAGCCTGCTTCGCCTCCTCGCTAGGAAACTTGAACTCCAGTTCAGCCCATTGTCGTACGACGCGTAAGTCCGTCTTCGCGCCGAGCCCTGGCCAGCAGCACGCAAGGCAGTATGACAGAAGGAAGAACCGCTCGACCCCGTGCGACATCTCAAACTTGAACGTATCTAACAGTTGTGGATCTGTGGGGTTCCAAGCAACAGAATTTTTTTATTGTCTCATGTCCATTATATTGTTGTTTAGGTCTAGAAAGGCCTAAACAAATGGTTCATTAAAATATATTTATAATGAGGCGATAAAAATGTTCACTACATTCCACTTGTGAAATCAACTATCTTTATCTAATGCTAGTCTCAATACTGACATCTCTGCCCATGTCATTAATCAGAGATGATGGTATAAACTTATTATTATGAATATTTTCAAAATTTACCTATGCCACCAGACGATACATAAAATTATAGACGATTAAGACCACAACACAACAACTACGAGATTTCGAATAGATCGAGATTTGATAAATTTAGTTTTTAGCCACATGCATATAACAATTATAATATTAGCATCGCTATAGCTTCTTCGAGGTCGATATTATTTCATATTTTAGCATTTCCTGCTTAGGTGAAAAATGCCAATTACCATATTTACTGAGTACGAGTCCACAAAATCCATACTGGTCTTGATTCAGTGGTATCATGATACCTTTTATTTAACTTTTCACTTTGTTATTTAATATACGTATCACAAATGTTCACTTTACCACACTAGAGTCCCAAAACCGTTAATCACATAAAAATATTAAACACCTATTATTTTTGTTCATGTATGAATTAAGTAAGATGCAGTTGTTTCTATACACATGCTATCGCGACGCCCTAAGACTAGAAAGTGTGAATGAAAGAAGCTTACAATAAGTTCCTACTTTTTCCTCTAAACGATATCCCGTTTAAACAGAAAATTTAAAAAATGCTAAAATATTCACAATATTGTTATTTTTGATACTAAGATAGATTTAAAACGATTAGTAATGGTATTTCAAATATTTTGCGGGTTCATATTACACAACTATAATAGATAATTGTTCCAACACAACGCACTCGAAAATGGCGATTAAATGATGATCACCATTACCCACCTATACCTATATAGCACGTTCTAACTACATATTTAAATAGGTACATAATTAGTTTACCTTTTTGGTAGAAACACGCAAAATAGTGGGACAACGACCTTTTGACTCGGCAATGTCAAACTAAAAGATACATTTCGCATTGTTTCATCAGGAATTTTATACCGTATCTTGGTTTAGAATGGTTAATGTAGAGTTAATTACCTTTAAGTTTTAATATTATACGATATTGTTAGATTTAAGCAAATAAAAAAATATCAAATATCTAATACTTGGTTCCGAATACATAGGTAGGTAACCAACATAAGGTTTTGCACACAAATGTATAACAGCTAAATAAAGTTACGATGTGGATATTAAAACATCTCTATTATTACATCTACATTCTCTAATTTACAATAATACTCTTATTCTGCTTTCTGCCTTTAATCGCAACAACCCACATTAATGACTGTACTAACGTTAATATAATATTTTTTTTATTTAATCCGTAGTGACTGGCGATAAATAACCAACTGCCACGGAAAACTCTTTGACCACAACTGTCTGTAAAAGGATCAAGATAGACTGAAATATACATGATTTCTAATACTCATGAATAACAAGGAAAACTTGAAAACATTCTTGTAGTAGGTAAGTAGTAATAAGGTAAGTAATTATTTCATTGTTTTATATAAACAAAAACTATGATTGCAATAAGATCCTTACAAATAATAGCCTCTTACAAAAACATAGAAACGTCTCTTACGACATTAATTACAATGTAAAGTACGACTATATTATGTTTAAAGTGGTATTGGATCTAAGATGTAAAGGATTTAATAAAGCTTAACAATAAGCTTGGGGGACAATGATATATAGATAGGACTTGAAAGGAAGAACCTTGAGTAGGTACCATTACTATGACCATAAGTGAGAGTTCATATACGTAAAGTATAGCTCTTGTACTACGATACCAATAGGTAATATAACACATATGCAATTTATATCTTTGATAAGATGTATAAACGTTCTTGTTTCCTCTGAATATTTATTCATTTGGAACACATTTTATATCACCGATTGTATTAAATACACCAAATACATTTTGAATAAATAGTTATTGCTAAAGATTGTATTATTACTGAGTACTCGCTTTAAATAAATATTACACAATATGAACAGATAAAAATAAAAATCGTCTTCAGGTCAAACGAGTACGTCTAACCACACCTATGGATAAACATGACATTGACCTTCGCGGTTTATAGTACGTCAAATATAGCAATCTGCCAATACACCTTATAATAAATATTAATTAAAAATAACTTATGCAGCATCAGAAATATCCATTAATGGTAAAACTCGATTTATTATATTAGAGTTTTTTTATGAAACCTGAACTATTTAATGAACCTAAATAAAAAGGTGAAGAATATTAGGTTTTCGTTTATGTTTTGATCAAGATTTATCGTTTATATAAAATGGCTTATTTAAAACACTTCGTGGTGCCTAAATTGCTAAAATTTAACAAAATAGAATACGATACCTAGGTACCTACATCCCGCGGATGAGCAATTATAAAAAGTGTTTTTGTAAAGTTCATAGCAAATGTTTAGAACCGGTTTTTTTAAACCATGGGAATGATGAGTGTGATTGTTTTTTTTATAAACACTAAATATAAAAACTCGTAGCAAAAACGTAATGAACTAGCGACTGCGACGCATTACCTGAATAATACCTCCCATAGAGGTGATTCTTTCTTTTCATTCGTATGTAGGATTCCACATTATCTTCGGACCACTTATCACAAAACTTTTCACTTTTCTGAGACATCGGAAGTGCCAAAATAACTCCACTAACTTTAAACATACAAAATCATACAAGAGGAAATGAACAGAACAATGAATTGAGTAGTATGGTGCAGTGATCACTGTAGACTACGAAGGTTGGAAGACGGTAATTCCTTGCGACATTAGGCAAATGCGGTGCAATTCTTTACAAATAATCGCGATACAATTTGCAGCCTATTCAATAGGGCTGTCAGTTGACAGTAGAGCAAATTGCAAGATATATTCTTAATTATTTTTTATTTTTATTATAACAATAGTTGTATAGAATGGAGCATTTTTATCACGTTTAATACGTTACCGATACCTACAAATTTTTACTCAATCACTTTGCATAAAAATGTTTTACCGATTTTATTTCAATTGGTGCGACATATCTTTTCAGTTGGCCTTCCCTATACGTCTCTATACATCTGGAGACGTCATACGTCACCATGGTCGATAAAGCCGATTTCATAATACATTGACGATCAAGGGCGCGCGTATAGAGTAGGTATAACTACGTAGTCTTCGGCCGTTAATGCAATGACAAATTTCATGAATTTTATTCATGAACGATTTTGAGAATGTAACACAAAAAGGTTGCACGTCTATAATGACATGCCCAAATGGCGTCAAATCATCAAAACTATTTTGGTTATATGGTTCCTTACTCAACCAAAGACCACAAAGTGTTTATCTTATCAACCCTATTACGAAAAGATGCAAAAAGTTATAAAACGTTTTACACATTAGATTCGGTGAGCACAAGTCAGTTGCGTAGTATACGAAATTTGAACACAATTTTGTAGCTTCTACTTTTGATCACAACTAATTGAAGATAAAACATACCTACGTATTATCACTCTAACAACGTACATTAATTAGTCTCCGTCGGCTGTCCCTATGCCAAAGACTTTAAGACGTGACGTTACAGAAAATTAAACTTACTTTTCATCTTTAATATTTTTTTGTATCTACCTAAGTAATACATATTATTATGTTTTATATGTTAAAATTTCAAACCATTTAATTTATATCTGGTAGAAAAAAGAAATGCTTTCAAGAAATACATTCAAAATATACCTACAATATAGATATATATAATCAAGGTACAACACATATAAATGTGACTAAAATAAATATTATTTTTTACCCATGTCTCCTTCGACATTTAATCTCGCGCATTTTCCACTGACCATAAATAACGCTTAAGATACTTACGCATACTAACGCATGACAAAATGACCGTTACCTACCAGAAGCAAAATTTTATTATTAGGTACATTAGTAAATCTCAGAACGAAATTGTGAGATCCACGGTTCATGACTAAATTAGGCTCGTGAAATTTGAATATAACTTTAAAATCGCGTTAATGGATCGTTTAGCACAAACTTTTAAAAGTAGGACGTTTTAGATATCTGATATTCCGCGCTACTCAACGTTTTTGCTCGCCGAGGGCTTTCTAAACGATAGTACCTACCTAGTAAAGAAAAGGTAAGTCATCTATAAAAAATATTTGCTGGTTTTTCCGGTGGTTGATTTCAACGAGCGATTAACCCAAATGATCTGGAAAAGCTTAACTCAACTCAACCGTGATTCCGCGACGGTTAATACAAAATACATTCAGTAAACGTTCGTGTATAGAGTGTGCTGAAATGTACTTTCAGGACCGTGGTCATACTTATTATTTGCAATAAGGACTCTCTTTATATAGTTAGGGTGTAACATCTACTGTACCTTCCAAGTAATATCTTACTGGAAAATGTAGCTAAAGACCAATTTATGAGAAGAAAATTGTGTAAATAGACATGTAGGATAGAGATAAAAGGTAAGCATTATTATATTCTACTGATCCACTCACACATACGGTTATCCTACTAATATTATAAATGCGAAAGTTTGTATGTATGGATGTTTGTTACTCTTTCACGCTCCAACGGCTGAAGGGATCTGCTTGAAATTTGGCACAGAGCTAGAATATGTTCTGGAATACATAGGCTACTTTTTATCCCGGGAACGCGGGTGAAACCGCGGGGAGCCACTAGTTTTTATATAAACTTATTCGTAACAACATTACGAAATGCACAATTCCATTTGCAACTTATTATGATAAACTTTACCTACATAATAATGAACATGACCAATATACTTACTGCGTCAAAACAAAAGCTGTTATTACCTACTTGAGTTACAAATCATTATGTTTGCTGGCCACGTGTGTTGGCATGTGCATCATTGAATCACGAAAATGGCATGACAACTTCTTTGTTTTAAGCTAGTCATAAGGCACAAGTATTTATTTTAATAAAATAGGTTGAGACGTTACGACTATAGGGGACGCGATTACATAAAGGGTTATCGACGCACGTAGCTTAGCTATCCAAAGAGGTAATGCAACCAACGTTCGGGACACCATACCCATAGGCAGCGACCTAAGCTTCATTTTGATTTATAACTTAGATCTTAGGAAAATAGGTAATAGGATATAGTTGTTTTTTTTATTATTAGTATTTTTATTTTGTTAAGTTGTGTATTTATGATGCATGATTATTATGTATTAATGCAAGTATATTAAGAATTCAATACATATCTACATATAAATTACCATATGATTAATATGAGATATTTTTAATTAATCAACCTCCATCTAAAAATACATTGAAACCTCGATATTGAGATAAAATTACATTTTGTTCGACAAGAGTACATTTATGACGTCATAACTATCTTTTGCATACAAACGTAATGTAAACATAACGTGACCATTTTTATGCTGAAACTTATACGCTTCAAATATTGATGAATAAGCAAAAAAATGTGAAATTGGGTAGGTAGGTATAGATCCTTTTAGTTTTTTTTAATAGTCTGGGTAAACTTCATGGGAACTGTTTGCCACAAAAGTAGATAAACTAATGAATACCCATAATATAAATATCATTTAACCAACATGTGAGAAACATACTACCGATCTAATGCTAAAAACGCATAGCACCAAATGACCTCACGTGTCAACCCAAAACTTGTTTTTAGGATTTGGTTGGTATAATTAGTAATAATAAACGTGATATAAGCTACTTTTAGAAATATATAATATTGATAATGTTCACCACATACACAAACCAAATATAGTGATATTTTTATTTTTAACACAAATTTATCAAAGGAACATACCTCAATTCAGCTATATCGGTGTCTCACAGAAAAACTGGATGCAGTTATAATATTGAAATAATTTAAAAAATATAATTACTTCATATACGAGTGTCCCACGCGAAAGACAAACGTGAACTGTTGCGAAAGCCGACAAAACGCTATAGATAACTGCGTTTGTTTGACCCGGAAGGTGGGACATCTTCGTCCGGTATTATTTTTATATGCCCTTATACTAGTGTGGGTATTCTGTTTGAATGAAAAATATTGTTCATCACTATAATTCCTGGATATTAGAAGAGGCAGAACAGGCAGGGCGCTGCGCTGAATCAGCGTGTGTTTCTCCCGTACGGATTTTTAACGTAACGGTTTTCACCAATAGAAAGAGGGATAATCTATGATAATTAATGCGAAGTTGGAGTTACTGACTTGTAGATATCATTATTATTATTATTGAAAACAGAGCAGTATTAAAACAAACCAGTTAGTCCCATCCCACAATGACGTCACTTAGATATACACTTTGCAGCCGAATTTCGCCTATTGCTCAAGTCAATTATGTAGATAGAGTCATTTATTATCAATATCATATTGATAGCAAGCATCAAGCACCTCATTTAACTGCACATGCACTAAAATAGTGCTATATTAATATTTTAATAAAAAATATGTTTAGGTTGTACAAAGACACATCGATGGTTATTTTACAACTAAAATTTATTGCAGCTACGATGCTTACTCACACTTAATTTCAAAATAATAACAGCCTCAATGAATAAAAAAAATTAAGATACACGATAAAGTCAACGAACGACCGGACAGGTCGACCTCAAGGAAATGCCTTTTAATTTTCATCATGGTATTGATTTACATTTAGCTCGATAGCATCTCAACCCAGCGTACTATATGTTGATTGAGTGTTACTTATTAAATAATAGCTAGCTAAACGGATGTCTGGTATTTCCTACCATTATTATTACAAACGTAGTAACTCCTCTTTTCAAACCTGTTTATGTCCTTTAGTTCTTATTCAAAATTATGGTCATCATCTATACCTAAGGCAAGTCTATATTACCCCATTCAAATTAATATGGAAATGTCACAATAAATTACAATATCCACTAATTTAATTTGAATTAAATGCTTGAAATGTATCACGAACATACATGTGTGCTGATAATTCAAAATATCTTGAAGAAATAGTCTATGTAAATATATGGCAAAAAAATAAATAACAGAAAATTCTTACACACAGTCAATGTAGTACAACAACAGTAATGAAGATTTAAACGTTTCTGAAATAACTAGAAATAATTCTCTACAACTTTAAAGAAGATTCATATCAAAACCGGTAACAATCAATAGACCTACGTCGTGGGTTCAATATAAAAACAAATTACCTACAACAAAAAAAGTTATCTTCGTGACGTCTCTATATTAAAGAAATGGAAAAAAACAGTTGCGTGGAAATAACATGTCCCTGTTAACTAAAATACCTAAACGTAGCTACACAACCCATAAGTTTCTAAATTAAAACTTTAATATTTTTTTAATAATATTAGATAGTCAGTAATATATCATTTACAACAAACACTACTATCACAAATATATCGTCGTAGAACACAAACCAACCTATGGTCACTAACGGACCACAATGACTCTTCACAACAAATGTTCCGCGGAGAGATAATTAACAAAGACCGGATGGAAATCTATGAAACCACCAAATGGATTTGAATAAGAACTATAGTAGTAGGAACCTACGTTAATGTATGTAACATAGATGATTTGTACATGTATATATGCTTTGATAGGGCATGGGACAAAACTATATCTTTGAATAAGGTATCTATTTCGTCATTTACTAAAAATATTATAAAGTTGTAAATTCTCTGAATTGTAAATTATACCTTTTGCCTTGGTAGTAAGTAATGTAGATAATGAAAGTGACAAATAAATAATATTTTGCATAATAAAACATTGTCATTATTAAAAAAAAGATGCAATTTTTGAGGTCAAGTACTACTGCAACCGTAATTATTAATTCTAAGTTTAATTTACCAGTGCATTTTTAACGACAATTTAATTGCAAGGGCAATTTATTTATTATGTCTATTAAAGGCATAATTCTTACTATCAATATCTAAAGATTCAATATTTTATTTCGAGGCATCTGTAAGAATTTTATGAAAAAATGAGATTAGCGCGATCAAGTAAACAAACAACTCAGCTTTACATACTTTAGTATAGATAAACAATGTGTGAGTTATACATAAGGACAATTAGATAGGTTTCATAAATATTTTTAAAGATTTTACGAAATTATTTAAACAATCTTATTTTATGTTTCATATACATGGTACATGCTATAGTCAATGTGGGTTTTCGCATTAGCATAAATACTTATAGCATATTATATTAGCATAATAAAACAAATAAACGAGTATGCGGGTCACGACTCACGACCTCATTCTATTAAATTCGTAAGCTATGTTATATACTGTATGTATGTATGACTGTGTGTATGAACTAAAGATACTCGAGCGAAAATTCACGCCCGCTTATGAATCATCGCTGGGAGGCAGAAAATCCCCTAGTATCGGCGTGGATGTTAGAATAATATTGATATTCCTTAGAATGTCAAACAATCACTTCATTTTAAAATAACGTGACTTTAGGAAATTAAAACAGCGACAATTATCATTTGCGTGTATGTAGGTAGGTACCATTTGACAAAAAAAAAACCTATAATAATTACTAATACTAATACTAATACTACTACTTACTATTACTAATTATTAATACCTACTTAATTTTTGATCTGTTCTCAAAAGTTTCTGCAGAAAAAAACAACAGTTATGTATGGTATATTTTTAATAAAATTATAAAAATACAAATAGCCATCAACAAAATAAACATCAGGGTGATATTACACCTGTACCTATCTATATACATATTCAATCCACATAATATTGTATAATTCAAATAGAATTATCTAAGCATTTTTAACTTCAGAAGCACATTTTTTTACAAACAGATTTAATTTTACTTAATTTCTGAATGTAATTTAAAGCGTATTAAAATTTAATCAATAAGCTTGGAAGTATAATTATAACTGGGCGGTTAAGTATTCTTATTTTACTGAAAGATACGTAATTTTCAATAAAGTAGCTGCTGTTCAAATATTAAAATAAATTATATGTACAATTTGTGCAAAGGCTGTAAAAATGGGACCCTTCCCCTCAATTAAAATATCGGTTCAAATACATAAATGGAAAATGATAACATACTACTTTATTGTATTTTATTATTAAAGCCCATGAAGGAAACCCCTTATGACTTTTTATTTATTAAACCACGTTGTAGGGGAATAATTTAATATTTTTAATAATAATTTTGTACAATAAACGATTAAGTTATGTGTGTTAATATGTTTTAATTTATTTAAACTCGTTAAGCTGACATTTGCGATGTTTTATGAAAAACATGGCAAAGTCTAATCTCCGCCAAAAAAACTGGTTTAAAGCCTCATTTTGCATCTAGTGTAATCTTTTATATGTGTTTTTCGTTAATATGAATTTTAGATCACAATTTCATACAATGTTAATTATAAATATTTAAAAAAATGTATGGATATAAAGTGTATAAAATATATTCTCTGTACATAATTCCTAAAATTATAAAATCGTTAAATACAAAATTATACTACTTACATTATTTATCATTTCGATATCGTAGCCAAAAGTGCTGATTAAGTTCAGAAAATATTTACATCACTATTGTCTTACTTGCTCTTAAGAAAGTCAACTTACGCTACGCCAAATAAACGGTAGCATAAATGAATTTGTCTCAGTGCAGCTACGTAATCGTAACAAATGGTAGGTATCAACGTTTGATTCTTAGTTGGTACTCCGGATTAAAATATGGATAGATTCATTTTATAGAGATTTATCTAATGAAGGCATAAGGTACAATTTAAATCGTACTGTAAGTAACTACGTACATTGTAATTTCATATGGCCTAATTAGTGGTATTTGATGTAATATCTATCTATCGGTATTTTATATCTATTATACATTTTTTATTTATAAATTAAGTATAAATAAGAAATAAAAAATTGTTCTGAGTTAGGCAATAAAAATTGAGATAAAATTATATTATATCCGCAATGTATGGCAACGTGTAAGCTAAGCTTGCACTTAAATATTTTTGCAATTCAGGTACCCTTGGCCTAAACAGATAGTAACAGACAGTCATAAAATATGCGACTTACATGTATTGTTTAAAGAATACGCATTAAAATATCAATTAAGCTCAACGGAAATTGTTCTACAAGACAATAAACATGCAATTTTGTAACTGATATTATTCAAACCATGCAAAACTAGATCAAGTGATATCTACATCCCTGTAATGTATTTAGGTTTTAAGTACAATAGTAATTTCATGATGTGCTGTGTTATTCTTACGACTATAGGTATAAGTTATTATTTTCCCACAAAATAGTATTAAAAAGTCCGAAACATGTAATAATGAACTTGTGATTTTGTTTTATAATTATTAGAATTGGGTATTAGGTAGTATTGGATTTAAATATTTTTGTTAAACAACTTATGTGGTTTTAATTCGTATTAACTGTTATGGATTTATTGAAATAAGTACGTTTAATGTCATAAATTTAATTTTAATACCGCGAATAATTTAAATAGATGATAATTATATCATATTACATAGGTAATTTTACTGTTATGTTATGTCAAATTGAATGCATGAATGTAATTTATTTTCTTAGAGAGCAATGGTAGCGCTGCGAGACTTGCTATGGCAAATCAAATCCTAGAGTAGGTACTTAATACGTAGATATACAGACGCTGTGTCTACGGGAAACAGTTTTCTTTCATTTTTAGCTTACTAAGAAATAGTAGAAATGGTGACGTGAAGGTGGTAAGAGACTGAATAATGGTGGTTGTAAAACGGTATGTCATTTAGTGTAAATGATGATTAGCGTCAGTAGAGGGTAGAGTTGGAGCGTCGAGCGGAGCGGCGGAGCACGTGCGGCTGGAGAGATAGGAAACCACCCTCAAGCACTCTGACTAAACGCACGTTGATCTGAAAAAAAGTATAATAAATAAATGTTTAATTAGTATATAGTCTAATAACTAAATGTTTTACAAGTACAACAACACTTTAATAGTTACTAATTGTGTTTGAGATCATTAAAGGTTTTCACAAACTTTTTTGTCTTTGCTATTTCATTAAGATAAGTGAGTTCCATAAAGTATTTGTTTCTTCTAACATAATTGTTATTAATTTCCCTAGCCCCCCTTAATCAAGAGTGTGATGCCTATTTGATTGATGTTTTAAAAATTAACCATTCAATTGTCGTTACAATTCATTTCTCTGTTGAATCGATAAACTATAGATAGCAAAAGTGTGCAAATCAAAGTTATTGCTACAGTTTCTTTGGCCGTAATTGTTTTGTGATTTAGTATTTACTTTTTTTTATTAATTTGTTTTATTATTTAATTAACTTGTACCTCATGTTTGGATACCGCCCTGCGGAAGTATTTATGGAATCTGGTGGACAGCGCCCATACCGCGCCATTGTCACGCTCCGCCCATCGGACTTCAGCACAGAACTGCAGTTTCTCTGGATCTTGCGCCAATACCCTTAAGAAAAAATTTAATGAGTAAGTAAGATTAGTTTGTGCAGAGGTAAGTAAGTGGGAGTCAAATCCACGACCTATGGCTTTGCTGTTAGTGTAGCTAATCACAGAGCCAATCGTCCAATTTATATTTCTAAGTATTAAGTGTTAACCTTGGCATTTTCGTAGGTATTTACTAATAAATAGGATTCCTATTGCCCTAGGTTGCCTAGAATAAAGCTTCAGCTTCCATATCTATACTTGTATGTTACATTTTGTTCATGCTCGTATTCTTTTCAGATGTCATATATTCAATAAAGAATATTTGTATTATGTTTTACTGTTGAATTTCAAAAGTGTTGGCCTTAAATTGAATAGACTCAGATAAACCTGTGTGAGTTGGTCAGTGGGTTCCAAGCAGCGATGGCCGTCTCACTTAAGGGGCTGAAGATGATGGTGTCGTCACGGGGGTCCACGGCCAAACCCAAGCCCTGGGATGACTTGCGTCCCACCAGGTTCACTGGCAAGTCCGTGCCTTCCGCTGGTGGTCCGGCTGCCAACACGGCCGTTGACACGCTGAACACTCTGAAACAATCGAATATGTTTTAAATTTATTTTCGGATTTTACCAATCTACCAAAGTACTACTTAAGTATAGGTAAGTATTAAGCAAGTCGTCGTTTTCAGCCTAAACTAGTCCACTGCTGGACGTAAGCCTCCCCTAATTCACGCCACTTATGAGGCCCGGTCCTCCGCTCTCCTCATCCAGCCTTTTAGGCAAGTATCATACATTTATTTCCGAACAGGAAATTTAAAGAAAACTATGTTATTTTATCTTTTTACTATTAATAGTAAAATACTATTTACCAAATACTCTTTCCTGTTATGTGAAGGCACGTGTATGTAGTTATCTTATTCAATTCTAGGTTATCATTACCAGGCATATACAATTATACGCATTACCAAGAAGTATAATACCTACGTCGATATCATATAATGTATTAGCAACGTTTATTTACAATGACATGATTATAAACGGGTTATGATAATAACGCCAGTTAATTATTATAATTTGGTTCAAAATTATAATAAAGCTAGATGCCTCCACGCGGTTACACCTGCATAGTTCCCGTTCCCATGGGAATACGGGGATAAAATATATCCTATGTTCACCGGAGATAGTGTAGCTTCTAAACAGTGGAAGAGTTTTCAAATCGGTCAAGTAGTTTCGGAGCCTGTTCAATGTAAACAAAATAATAATCATATCTTTCCTCTCAATCAATTTCATTCCTACCGGGACCGTGATTCACAACATATTGCTAATATCTAAGTATCCAATACTAATAAGCGTAAACTAACCGGTCTGTAGCCAAAGGCTGGTAATACAGTAGTCCCTGTGTAGGTGAATGGGCCAGTCCCACTATTCCGTCCATGAGAGTGAATTTTTCCCCGCCGATGTCGTATTCCCCTAAGTCTGGGTCGGGGTACATAGAAGCATGAGTCACCCTCCAAGCGTTATCTCGCCTACCGTCGTATACAATTATACCTGAAAATAAAATCATTAAAAATGTTTCAGCACATTTCCAATTCAATATACGAGTACCTACCTACACTTTCGTGTATTTTAAAGAACGATAGATACCGCAGTTTAGTTTTTGTACTAATGAATGAAATACCATAATTTTAAATTGAAGGGCGAAAGTTAATAAAAGCATCGATACATAAAAAATACAAAAAATTAAAAACGGAAATTATTCGAATTTTCGAAATGCCTGTATGTCAATTTAATTACTTAGTATTTATTAAAAGTGGGTATGGCTTTTGAATTACATCACATTTTCGGAGAAAAGAAAGCAACATTTTGGCCGACAGACGGTATATGTGTACGCGCCGCTGGGCTCTAAATACCGAAACATAGGTACCTACGCATCTTCACTGCAATTACTTACGCCCCTATTTATTCATACCTTGTTAGTGATGGACTTTATTGCAGCAAAAAAATCTACTCGCAAGGTTTTTAATCCATTCATTTCTGTTGAAGTTTACCATGAAATACTAGATAGTTTAATATTTTCCTTTACTTTTAATCTTTTCCAAGTTGTACCTATAGCTACAAATAGCTCATCCCTCTAGGGGTTATACAACTTTATATAGATACCACTTGGCATTAAAAAACAATGTAACTTAATCGATCGACTATTGATAGCCTAAATATGATATAAGAATTAAGTTTAATATTATTTTGTGGAATAGGTAGGTATCATGAATCAAAAGTCCGCGGATAGCTCTATAATTAACTGAGGAAACAGGTAGCTGGCTGTTTGAATTAGTACCTGGTGCTACTGTATCAGTGATGTATGCAAAGAGATGATCACAGGATGATGAGAGCCGAGACGATGACGAGCGGGTGTCGTCCAGCACCAGGTTGGTGAGCAGAGAGCTGGGCCGCAGCAACTCGCGCGGGAAGTACACACTCCTCACCTTAAAATAAACACAAAAATATATTGTATACATTTTTTTGTTTTCAAAATCACATTATATATTTAATTCTTTATTACCTACCTTAACTTAAATACTTAGAACTAAAATAATAAAATGGATCATAAATAGAAAATGTGTCTCAAATAAAATATTAAAATATGACTTACAAACATTAAATTAACAGTCCTTAATTTTTGCCATTACTGTTAAAACCGAAGAAAGTTTATACTTGTTTGTTGTTAACGAGGTCAATTAGTACAGCTTTCTCATAATAATATGCATTTCAATATCTACAGGCTTTTGTTTATTTGTATTTTTTAAATGATATTTTTTTAGTTATTGAACTGACTTTGAATACCCGTTTATTCGATATCAGAAATGGATAATGACTATACTAACTTTTTAATAAGAGGTTGATGTCGAATCACGTTTTTATATACATACGTTCATAGTTGGTTCAGTTATAAACACAAAAAATACCTTCTTATATATCTTTTGTTGCTTTAGTTTCAGCTAAGTAAATACTATATTAACCCTCCGTTTGTCGCGTCACTTTTATTACCTGAACTGTCGCATGGGGTCTGCTGTGACCCCAAAAATAAATAGCAATTAATTGGTATTGCATCATAATTTTTGGACATAATTTTAATGTTTTATATTTGAATAGGACTACGTTGAAATAAAAAGGTAAATATATTGCAAATCAGATATTTATTTATATTAAAAAACAGTTAAAGAAATAGGACTCACATTTTTCTTTACAATTTAACTCAGTCATCTTAAAGTTAATGTAAAAATAAAAAAACAAGGGACTACTTCTCTTTTTTATAATTTATTTGAGATCAATGAATTGAAGAATTAAATCGAATATAAATCAACTAAAAACATAACAAAAAAATATATACTTCTTAGCTCTAAGTGAACCACCTAATCATATCGAAGTACATATGGCTTTGGTATGGTTTGGACAAATATTTCCTTTGCAATAGTAACAAATCTACTAAAATTTCCTATCTGTACATCTTGGACAGTGAATGCAACACTTTCTCATAGGTGCAAGCTGAGCATCATCAGGAGACAAGTCCTAAAGAGGAGGTTTAAACCTTCGTATACACTGTCTCAAATCACGAGGTAACGTCGGCACAGTTGCTCGTGACTGCGATTCTTGACAGCACATTTCAAATGCTAATGTTTAAAAAAAACTTTCTGCTGGATCTTTTTTGATGGGTTGACAGTGTCCAGTATTATTTGAGCATTCAGTCCCCCAACGCCGAGGAAAGTAAATCGCAGTGGCCAACGGCGACAAACTCTTGCCACTGAATAGGAGCCAATAAGTTTATCCATGACATCTACGCCTCCTTTAATTTTACTATAAAATTCTATAATTTCTGGTAATTTATTCACCAAACCAAAACTCCTTGAATGTTCTTCTTTGACATTATTTCTGAACTCATTCACCACCAACAATTTCATGATCTTCTTCTTCTAACCATCTAAAAAACCGTTCGAGTTTGTCTATAATTCATTTTTTATTGTTATAATAAATATTCTGGACCATATAAACATAAATATAAACACTACAACAATAAAATACGATTAGGTTAATAGTAAAAGTTTACTTACGTCGTTAGTCGCGTGGGGTCTTTCAGAGCCTTCCGCTGAAACAAACGTCCCTATCTCACGCCCCACGCTCGCAAACTGAGTTGCGATGACGTGAGCGCGAGCCGTAATCCTTTTTGGGAGGCTACCTACAGAAAAAGATCTGTAAACTTATTCTAAGAGTACATATTTTGCAATTTTCTAAGGCCTGGGCTTTGAAAGACCCCATGCGACAATTCGAGGGTTAAACTCGACTGTCCCAATACCTACCTCCTTTCAAAACATTTGGCAAATCACGCCAGTTATTATCTTGAAGTTCGATCGAATAATGTCAATAATTACTATAAAGTCAATCTAAACAAGTATTACATTCGGCACAGATAGTTATTTGACCACCTACAATACCCGTGCGTTTTATTAAACTCGAACAATTGCAACAGCCATGGACAATTGGACTGGACACGCCACACCCTTTCGAACAACAGATCGACCTTCGATCGGTCAAACGCCGATACACGGTCGTATCTGACAAACTGTCTATCAACTCGTTCGCATCCGCAATGATATATTGATCATGTATCTACGTTAGGTATTATTATGGAAGTTAGTTTGCAGCGTAATGCACCCACCCACTATTTGGACTGGCAACTTGTCAAAGGTCCCAGGTCTCTCTGGATGCAGGTCTCTTCCAACCTTTCTGCGTGATCAACAGTGGACATCTTACGTGACTTGACGTGAAATGAAGAAGTTCGTATGCAAAAGTAAAAATAAATTAATCCGGTGATTTAAAAAGCGAGTGGAGTAATAACATAGATTACTAAATAGTCATACTCCGTAAGTAATAATATAGAACAAGTAAATGGTTGCCTATTTAATTGACACGTAACCATCTAAATAAGTAATTAATGATAATATAAATCTGGTTCAAGGTTATGTTACTTAACTTGTATATTATTGGTATATTTAGTGCTATAGGTCCATCGATTGAACACCTAAGTCTACCTTTCTTATGGAATAGCTCACAGTACGGTAGAATAAATTATTTCACTGCATTTTAGTTTCTAGTTCCTATTACGCAAGACAAAAACCAACAATACTATGCGAGTTCGCTTGCTCGCTTGCCACAATTGATTCATTATTCATTAAACAATGTGTTGAAGTTTAATAACTATGTGGAATATCATAGTAAGTGTTAGGTTTCACTCTGCATTACTATGTATATTATTCAATCATTAGTTAAAAATACCCGTCGAGCCTACATGCCACTTTGGAAATACTTAGATACATAACGTTGATAAATAGTTATTATTTATTCATAGCCGCAAGTGCTAGTTACAATTAATTGGTTGCTATCATACAATTATAATTTGAAAGATTCGTCAGTATTACCAACTTAAAACTAGGCTAATCGTCAAATTACATTGGTTAAATATTTATATGAATTATAATTATATTTCCTTTAATTTAGTATTGTGCGTACGTGACTCTGTATCCATACCGTAAACGCAGTTAAATTAGGCAAAACGTTTTCGTTGAGTTTAAGTAATCAATTCACCTTAAAAAACGTATTAGTAGGCATTTAGCTTTTTTGCTATTATGGAAGGCTGTGTACAGTCGGCAACTCAGTGGATACCTACTTGAAATGATACTCAAGACACAATAAAACAAGGCCGTAATGTAAGTAAATATAAAAAGACAAAAAATATGTACATTATATGTAGTTATGAAGAAATGAAACACTTATATCGTTTCTCTTTTGGTCTGTTCTGCTACTTATGGCTACCGAACGTGAAGTATCATTGACATACTGGAGCTAATTGGTGTTGTCTAATATCGATGCAAGGAAAGTTCCTAATGATAAGTTCTTCTAACAATTTTTATTCAAAAGACCGAATGATATTTCGGCGTCCAAAAATTTGTCAAATTATTATTATTAAAAATATTACAGTATTTAATATTAATCTCTTAAAAAAAATCTGTTACACGGGATAAGTACGATGGGACAGAACTATACATCCCGTGATAACTATTCTCCAGTAAATAATAGGCGTGAAGCTATTAGTTTAGATAATTAAAATTTATTCAAGGGAAAAGATTTCTTTACGCACATAATTCGAAAACATTAACTGCTAATTATAATATTGAATAAGAACGAAGGAGAAAGTAAGGAACACCATAACATTCGATAGTTTCCGATAACGATGGATAGCATCATAAATTATTATCAAATCTGACAGAGATATCGAATCCATAGTTGTTCCGGATATATTATCTAATAAGGTGAGAGCGACGAGCATTTTACGTTTAAATCTTTAAGTAGGATATCGTTAAGTAACTTAAGGACGCAAACATTTCGTTTAGCTTTGCCATATACTGTTAAATTTTATATTCAATCATACATACGGCAGATTATATTAAACATTAAGCATGTAAAAGTATTTTTTCAATACAGAACAGAAAAAAAAAGAGTTATTTCAATATAAGGTTTCCAATACGTTGCGTGCATTGCGTAAATGCGTAAGCGTAAAAAATAACGATACGGTTAAAGGTACCTAATTAGCAAAGGCAACGCATTAAACTAGTAGGTACTGTTAGCAATATATGCGGCATTATCAAAACTTAAAAACCATTAAGTATCTAGGTATAAAAATTAAATTCGTGAATTTAAAACCATTTAAGTAATAATTACAATATCTATATTTCCTTTGGAAATATTTACCTTCCTATGTTAGCGACTGTACCATTTATTTTAATTGATCTACCAATGTTTAGAGCTAGCAAAATAAAATTAGGTAGGCTTAGTCACAGTAATTAATTTTTTTAAGCAAAAAAAACTACGCCTGAAATAGTTTTGTTTCAGGCCGAGCCAGTTGAACCGTGTCGGTGATTTAAGCGTTGCCGTCGAGTTTATGTAAGTTTATTTAATTTGTGTGAAGAAATATATTAAATTCTTTTAATAAGTGAGACATCTTTCAACGCATATTAAACAATTAAATAGTAATTAAAATTTCAGCTTGCCACACGAAGTAGAATGTACTCACACATCCTGTGTTACGGACGAGCGGGCGCAACGTATCAACTAATCGCACGTACGTAATTATCGACAAATTATAATTTAACGATGGAAGTATAATCAGAATCATATCCATTAATTAACATTCAGTATGTAATGATGATGACTTTACAGCATTTTATAATACAGGATATTATTGGGAGCCTACTTAGGGTTTTGTTTATGTTAGCTTTTAATTCAGGGTACAATTATAATATGATTGAGTTCCTAATAACACGTAGATGTATCTCTCTGTACCTATGTTCTGCAGTAATTGGAATCAAACTAATGAGATATATAGCCGTGGTGGCTCAGTTGGGAACGCACCGACTCACGAACATGAGGGTGCCGGTTCAAATCCCTGGCCCGTACCTCTGAGTTTATAAAAACTTACGTACGGATTCACACCACTGGCTTTCGGTGAAGGAAAACATTGTGAGGAAACCTGCATGCCCAAGATGTCACAATTAAAGGCATGTGAAGTCCGCCAATCCGTACTAGGCCCGCGTGGTAGACTATGGCCTAAACCCCCTCGATGTTAGGGGAGGTTCGAGCTCCTCGGTGGAGACGTATATGAGCTGTTGATGATGATGATGATGATGATGATAATGAGATAGATAGATTATTATCAACCCCATGACATAGTATTCATGTTTATTTATTCGTTCTAGTTAAAGGTTTTTAGGGCACGAATTATTGTCAATTATTTCGAACAATCAAAGTATTTCAAATTATAATTCAAAGTAAGTTTACTTAAGTTAGCTTTTTAGGTAAAAAGTCAGTAAATAGGCTTACCAATCGGTCGGTGGCCAAATCGAATATGAGTATCTTGGGTGGGCAGACGCGCCTGAAGTCGTCGAGGCTGGTGATGACGCCCGCGTCGAGGACCCACAGCCGGTTGCAGCGGTCGGCGCGCACGCGGTACACCGACACCAGCCCAGTGCAGTTGATGTCGCCGCGACCCGCCGAGTGCCACGACCAGTCTGGATACGCCTGGAATATTGTAATCATACTGTTATATATCTATACTAGTGGACCAGGCAGACTTCGTTCTGCCCACCAGCGCCACCTACCGGGTCCAAGTATATGTAAGCTATCCTATCTCTCAAGTTGGATCGAACTGCACATGGTGTGCGAATTTTAATATAATCGGTTAAGTGGTTTAGGAGTCCATTGAGGACAAACATTGTGACACGAGATTTATATATATTAAGATAAAGATCATAAAAAGATAACTACATAGTAAACAATCAGTCGCACATCACCCCAGCTGATAAAATGCTTGTAGGTTAATCATTCACCAAAAAATATGTATATCAAAATAATCGAGAATATGAATGAAGTAGCGAAATTATAAAATAAAGATGAAATCAAAAAGATTTAATATAAAAATAAACTATATATGATATATTACGCAGCCTAGAATGAGGTAACCTACATTATATACAAGTTTTTAAGTCCCAACTTGACACCAATCCCGGTGCGACAGTTTAATTTAAATAATCATAACAGATTATGCTCCAGTTTTGGAAGGCTTTATTTAAACCATTTATTAAAGCAATTTATCTCTAGTTTTGTTTTTAAACGCATGGCACCAGCGCTACGATAGTAGATATGAACGCGTTGATGTCTATTATTCCTTAGACATCAACGCGTGTGCGTCATAGAAGTACGACGATAAGTAAATATTTATTTGACTATGAGATTGTCAACCGTTATTATATCATGTGAATTATGCATCTTTAATATCCGTTATGCTATTATACTCGTACCTATATCCCAAAAATAATCTAATTTACCTATAAGTCATTTTACAGACCTAGCCATCATACAGTAAAGAACCGAGATATCAAAAAATATTGGTAAATAAATAATAAAGTATGTGGCTGACTTTCCTGACATCTTGAAATAAATCATAAAAACTTGCCGGTTCACTACTTAATCGAGTTTTGTTCGATTACATTAAAAACAAATCGTAAATGATCCGTTGCCTTATTAAACTATTGCTTGAGTGACTATATTTAGGTACGTGTATTACGGAACATATTAACTGTAAGCAATAACTCTCGTTAAGGAAAGTAAAGTAGACGCGTAAAATTGGGCTGTTTTTTTCCAAGATAACACTTATAATAAGTAAATTTATACTTATGCAATAACTCGTAATCGAACGGTCGTTAAATTAACAATATCTTAAGGTAAATAAAATATACGTATATGGTTCGTCTACTTTTTACAAATCAGTTATGGCATTGAAAATAATGAACGATTAACAAGACGACATCATTAAGCCGGTCATACACTTACTTTGTAATTAAATTACGTTTCAGAACTAGTCCTAAAGGAACCAAGGCTATATAGCTGACGAAAAATCCTTATTTACCTGTCCGAGGACATTTCCCATATACGGTAATCTGGTCTAAAATTAAGCAATACTTGTATTGTGGTAACAATATAACTTAAATTACATAATACGTAATATACATTTATACTTAAACCTCGAAGGTGGAAAAAATATACATATTAAACAATAGTCAATATTTAATCCAAATTCACTATTAAATCTATTTTTACAGGCTTATCCTTATGCAATAGATTAGCAAACCAAACATATTATATTAACATGAACTCATATCCTTCTAGCTGGATATGTTTGAGTGGGTATATATTCATAGTATTTGCAATTACCTATGTATTTTCATATTACTATCTATGTATTTATAATCCTACTCTGTTATCTAAGATTTATTTATTAATATTACAATATATGTGTTTGATTATCTATTATTGTTATTAGTTTATTTTACATATATTTATATAGTTATTATACATATATTATATATACCTATATATGAAATTATTTATTATGTGTATTATTTGATTTAATGTCTATCTTGTACAAAACATATTTCATTTAGTTATATATTTTGTTTTTTGTTTTTATTTTTAATCCCCCTTCTCATTTTTTTTTAGATCCTCTCCATCCTAAGGTTGCCTGGAAGAGATCACTATAAGTGATAAGGCCGCCCATTGTAACACTCTTGTCTTTTATGTTTCTTGTATTTTTATGTTTTATATGTGGTGTAACAATAAAGTAATATCTATCTATCTATCATACTTATAATCTAATCGCTATAACATAAAACGTACATAGCTAACTTTATAAATTCACTCGAAGAACAATGAAACAGGTCAATTCCATCTGATTCTTTATTTAGTGTGTGCAGTGTGAATAGATTTTTATTATTGTTAAAGGATTATTCTTATATGCTCAGTCCAATAAAAACCAACACACGCACTCTACGTCACCATTATTATTCCGATGAAGTTCATATATTATTTGCATTGTCTGCTCGAATCATTGCAAATGCAAAATATTCGTACACATTGCATTTTCCGATACGGGCATACAAATGCACATGTGAACAAAGAACTAATAATTTTGGTAGGTATCTACAACATAAATCACTACATCAACTGAATTAGGTATTGTAAGGTAAGGTATTTTAAACTGCAAGGTACTGGTACTTTGTAGTACCAGTCTGGCTACTACCCTGTCGACGTGTTTTTGCAGCTAAATTAGAGAGCTCCCTTCAAAGCTCTATGTGCTTTACCACCACCCTTTAGTAACATCATCACATACCGTGGTGGTATTCAGGTCTTAACACAAGCCTTTGTAATTTAATAAAGACACGTTTATAATGTTTGTCATTTACTCTTTCTTTACACGTGACTTTCATCTACCTACCAACTCAGAACTTTCTTCGAGATTGTTGCAAACTGTTTCGTTACGTAAAAGGACCTGTTTCCACCTTCATATTAAAGTGTTCGCAGAAGTATCTACATAATAAGATAAATTTGTGACTTATGCGAATGAAAGTAATTTACATCACCAAAGGATTGTTTTCTGTCGTTATTTAACTCCTTTAGTGCAGAAGTCCAGCATAGTTGAATAATAAACATATAATTTTAGAAAGTTTTTTTATGAAATGTTTTATACCTCACCTCTACAATGGTCTACAATTGTTTGGTTTAAATCTCGGTTAACTTTAAAGTTGTGCTGTAGAAGCTTTAGCATTTAAATATTCAAAATACTGCTGGAGGTGCACACTGCGTATCACGGCTTTATATAGGCTCAATATCAGAGCGTAACGGGGCCAATTACAAAGAATGTAGATTGACCGACCGGTGCTTGCGACGCGGACGCCAGCCCGCGCCGCGCCGCGTCGAGCCGCACCAAGGCCGCTGCTCTAAGCTGTGCCCAGCGGCTTGCCCTTCACGCTTTCCCGTGCTCTACGTGTACATTGTACGAATACGCACAGCACAGCCAACAATATAATTTTCAATTCGCACGTAACAGTTTTGGCACATTCCATAGTCCCTCATTAGTTGTTGATTTTTTTTTTTTTTACATTGACTTGAAGGTGTTAGCCGCAATTGGCAGTTATAGCTTTTACAAATGGTAGATATGTACTGAGTTCAAACTATTTGACTATTATGACATAAAAAAAAATATTGAAACAAACTTCAATAAAGTAAGAGTTTCTACATATATTCCAGAGTATATATACCTATATATTTTTCCGCCAAAGTCTGTCGACCGATTAAATTTTTTTTCCTATGCTATATAAGTCGATTGATATTATCCTATTCATCTTACCACGTAGTTTAGTACATCTGTTGTATAATGATTGATGTATTGCTAATTGAGAGAGAAAAACAAAATATTTTTATTAACATATAAAGGTAGCTACTTTATATATGTATATGAAATTAAGCATCTAGAAAGACACTTATGGAGATTAAATTATTATTATTATTATTATGTAAAAACGAAAGCAAGGTTCTGCTACGAGGTTGCTCGTTTACTTTAAATAAAATATTTATTTAAATTAGAATAATGCTTTAATGGAAAATTACATCTTAATTCATCTGTTTCACAACTTTCGTAACGAACATCCACTAAATCAATTAAATCTTTCACGTTTTCGAAGTTATTTAAAATATTATGTAAACGACAAAATATATTGCATTAAAACAAATACAACTGTTCGTGAATGAAAATGGAAAATAAGTATTTATGCAAGTAGACCTAATCACTCGAATCAATTCTAATAAGCATTAAGTATAATTAATGATCATAGTAATTAGTTTTACCTACCTCCTTGCTAATCCTTGCATACAATACCATAAAACTAATGTTCATGTCGTGATAAAGTATCAAATCGTGAACCAACGCTATAGAAATAGAGGCCATATAGAATACGTATAGGTACTTTACCTATTATGAAATAAGTCACACATGTGCAAAATTGAATTTTGGTACAAGGACTACGATGTCTATATGGGCTTAGAGTCAGAAGCTTAATTACTAGTGCAAATAAAAACAAATTGTTCGATGAATCAACTGGTGACACTTTAAAAAGCAAGATTTTTAATCCTGTTAGAGTTCTAGATCTTTGCTCTTTGAATATTGTGTAACAATTTGAAACAGGTGGCATTACATTTATAGCTTATTCAAATACCTAAAATGATATGCTCTATTATGATAAACTCACGTTTCAAACGTAGGAAATTGTTTTGATCTGACATTTAAGCGTTGGACAGACAAGGGAATTAATAATAAACATTAAGTACAGCATATTGGCTAACTCCGAAGGTATTACGTAGGCACAATGGTTAACAGAATGTCGACGGCGTTAGAATTCTTTATATCGATAACATAAACTAAAGATATGGACCATTGCAAAGTCCTTCTTAAGAGTTATACTTTAAGGACTAGTTTGCGTCCCTAAGCTGGATTTGTTTCTATTTACAATCACTTAGGTATGGTATAGCAAAGTACTTGTATCTTTAACTATTAAATGTATGAATGCAGCTTTCGAATTCAATATAGGTTCTGGGTAAAGCAATACTGTGCAAAAACATAGCTCGCTACAAATATCATGATTATTTGGTTTATGTACGCTATGTTCGTAAGTAGTTTATGTAGGTATATCAAAAATAAACACTTAATAATTACTTGTCAGAGTGAATATTACTTTTTTCTATATAAGTATTTTTACATAACATTAATGTAATTTCCGAGTCATTTCAATTCAATAGGATTCATGGCTAGGTATAAGAAAAACAGTCTGATGCAGTGTGACAGATGCAATAGTCTCAACATACGAGTCGGTTGATATTTGACTTGTCCGTATGCATAATATATTACGTTAAATAATATGCATTACGCAAAATCTATTTTGGTAGAAATCTAATCGATGCAATTTAAGTTGATGTGCAAGCTAATTTGAGATAATTTTATTGTTAATAATTAATGTATTTATGCTTAGAATGTTGAAATGTACCGTTACCAAAGACCATTAGTGAGATACAACGCACTGCATCATACTAAATGCCGGGGTCTCAAGCGTAACTTAGTTGCCGTATTAGAAACATATATTATTTCAGGCTTTAAATGTCATGCCACAGTAACAACATAATTCATTTTAATTTATGTACAAAACTTAGAAAAAGTCACTGCCAGAACGCAACTGCAATTGTCGGTTCCATTTCCTATTTAGAATATTTATAAATAAATTTAAGTATTTATTGGTCTATTTTCTTGAAACATACCTGAAGAACTGGACTGACACCTGGTGGTAGACTTCTTGGTACCCAAGCTAATGTGGCTGGTACTCCAGCTCGTAGCCGAGGTATGCCTAAGTATATTCTGTCCCAGCCTATCTCTAGACCCGTAGGGACAGTGTTCTCCGGTTGAAACTTCTCCAATAACACTGGATCAGGCGGGAAATCAAATTGAAGTAGATTCCATTGGTTCACCACTTCAAGAGTAGCGCTAGCAGTTGCCATGTAGACGCACAGTATTATAATTGACTTCCACATTTTGATATCTGTAAAGAAACAAAAATAATCAGTATCGGCTTCAAATAATCCTACATTTTTTTTAAATAAATGATTGGAAACATCTTGAGAAAATAATCACGTATATCTTTATGCTGTGGCAAAACTGTTAAGTGGCTGACTACAAAACGCAAACCTTTGTAAAGAATTGGCAATTCATGGTAATGACATTGAAGAATAAAACAGTGACTTCCTGCATAGCATTAATAAAAATAATAGTAAACTCTTTCTACCATTTTGTACTGTACGATGTACCTAGCATATTCGCTAATGACCAAACATACTGTTACAAAACAATTGCTAATATGTAGCCTTACGT
This sequence comes from Thyatira batis, assembly GCA_905147785.2. Lineage (NCBI taxonomy): Eukaryota > Metazoa > Arthropoda > Insecta > Lepidoptera > Drepanidae > Thyatira > Thyatira batis. The sequence continues at coordinate 5,766,015 of LR990496.1, read as the reverse complement.
AGCATTCTAGCATTGACATTGATGTTGCCTTACGCCTTTGGTTACCTCTATTACCAATTAACGGGGCTGTTACACCCAAGCAAATATAATATCTACCTACAGTTTAAACAAAAAATTTTCTATGTATATACGATCGTTAAATTGCTATACAATCAGTTAGAAACACTGTCACTGATGTTTTTGCTAGGTCGTATGTTTTTGTGCTAAATTTATATATACCTAGATAGATAATTTAGTTACTAAAATATAATGGACAGACTCGATTAGCGGATAGATTATTTGTTTTTTCCACTATAAATATAGGTACATAACATTATCAAGAACCAAAATAAATAAACAAATTAAAGCAGAAAAACTACGGTAATGACCTAGGACGACTCTCGCGACCAACTTTTACGTACTCGCAGTTCAAGGTTGATTCTTATATACCTACAACAATATACGAGTACCTGCATCTATGACGTAAGTTAGTCTTTGAGTTTTATTGTTCAGCGTAACAATAATCTTACTTTAGAATCACCATTAATACATATTAGTTTCGGTAGGACGTTAATTTATATTAACCTTAAATTAGTAAGAATATAATTATGTTTGAAGGTGTTCATTATTGTATTAGTTACCTTGCTACACATTTTTATCTATTACAATAAAATCGTTTACGTACTGTAATTGTAAAATAATAACTTCATAAGCGGATTATCTCCTTCATTCATCTTTGCGTTTAATTATCTGTTAGAAAAATCTAATTCTGGAAACAGTTGTTTATATGAAAAGTAAATAATTATTGTTAAAAGCAGTTAAAGCTTAGCTAACTACATATTTACGCCTGCAATATTTTAATATAAGTCCTGAATATTTTTTGTTAGTTTTGGAAAGTACCTACTTATTTGCTAAACAGTATAATAGTCACAAAATACTGTTATTATCCTCTTCTATATTTTAGTTGTTTATTCATAAGTTTTGACAAAAACATTAAATCTTATTGAATAAATCCAAAGCCTCATTCGCGAAAATCATAGGTACAGTTGCGTTTGATCGAAGTAAATTCTTACAAGCTGACAACAATAGGATGGTTTTCTAACAATTCTGTTATGCTCAGAGACAATTATGCAACATATTTTGACTAATAAACCTACTTATCTCGTCGTATTACGTAGGTACTGTGTCAGTAACTATGCGACATGTGCCGTGATCTAACTGTTTATTATCATATTGTAATTTTTTCCCACATCCTGCAGGTGCGATTTTACTTTGTAAGAATTTCTACGTAATATTAAAACACTGAATTAAATTTACTAAATAGACTCGACAGACTTAAAGAATCAATCAGAACAAAGGTTAACCTAATAAGAAAGGTAAAACTAATCCCGGTTTTAAAATATTCAATATTAATGTAATTATTTTTATAATGGTCACAATAGCCAATATTAAGATTTCTTAGACTTATTGTATCAAATATATGAAGCTGATTATTGCGATTTATATACAAGGTCAATATAGCATTCTCTAGTAAGTACTGTAGTGTAGTAGGGAAGTAGAACATATTTATTTAAATACAAAAAACCGCTGATAAAAAGTAGATCACCTTTTTGATATATTACATGCTATGAAATTGATTGTATAGGTGGTAATTAATTCTTATTCTAAAACGGTAAGTCCGACTGTGAGTCAATAAGTACCGGCATATATACATACGTATGCGATTATTATTAAAAGAGAATGTAATTTTATGCGAATAAAAAAATATCTATTTGAATATATTTAATTTCAATATAGAAATAGGATATCCGTAAACCCTAGACTGAAGCAGCTGAGCAGCACTACTTTATGAACTGAATGCTCTAGAAACCTAGTTATGCAATTGTATTCTGACCACAAAACATCACGCACATTCTTTCTGTTCATGCGTAAATTATGCATTTGCAAAGAAACAGAACCAAGCGGGGAGTTAAAATCGAGAGTTACCTAGCTGGTACTTGGTTTCAGCAACCATCCAATAAATATGGACATTTAATTCAAGCTTCGTTAGAAGTTCTTAGTATAAATAAATAAATTAGACAAGTGAACTGATGACTTTTACGGAAATCCAATAAACTATGAAGTTAATAAAGACCGTTAATAACCTATAAAGGTCCTATCACTGGTAATAGGTTTAACGATTAATAACCTATAAAAGGTCCTATATATAGGTAATATAGTTTTAAATCTCTACTCCTTTAAGAAAAATTGGGAAAAATCAATATGTAGACATACGAATGCTTAGAAATGTGGTGTATAAAAAAATAAGATTGAAACCACTATCTAAAGCAATACACAACAAACAAGCAGTTATGTACAAAACTAATATGAATATTAAAGTAACATGGTCGCAGATGCTCAACCCTAAAAAGGAATGCGTTAATTACACCTATAGAAGTGAAAATAGGAAGAACCGTTATGCAATAAGAACTTGAAATAGACCCTGACGAGAAAGAAAAACCGCTTCACATGGTAATAAAAAAAAGATCTGTATCCGCATTTTTATACTGTTGAGACAAACACGTCAAAGTTATATAAACAAAATGTTTTTTTTAATACAATGAACTCTATTTAAATATTATTATATATCAAAATATGCCAATATTCTGACATTATTTGAAGTTATTATGGAAAAGAATTTGGATACTTAATTATTATTTTTTACTAACGGCTTTGATTGGTAGAAGCATGACACTACATTAATTACGTAGAAACAACTAGTTCACTAAACTTGGTGGTTGGAAAGGCAATTATGCGTGTAATGTTCAATTTCACTGAAAGGAAGTATTACCTCATTTATTCAAATATTTTATTTAATGCAAAAATATTTATTGCTTCTATTAACTAAAATGGTTTAATGCCAAATTCGAAGGATATTATTAAAATAATCATTAACAGGTTTCTATTACTGCGTAGGTACTGTACGGCACGTACGTTGCAAATTACTTAAAAGTAAAAGCAGTGGCAAGTAGGTACTAGGCTATATGGTTTTTGTGGTTTTTGTCGTTTGTCCCACAAACTCCATTGAGTTACATCACACACCAGCGTTAACCGAATAAAAGTAAAATACTTAGGGTTATGTATAAAACAGTAGTTACCTTAGTACACATCAACATCCGAATTTAATATCATTTCTAGGTGATATATATTGTCATTGACATGTACTTCATATAACTTAATAGACACGATTTGGTAACATAAAATGTTATTCTTTAAAGTTCAAATTTATTTGATTTTAGTTAATGGTTCCTATAAAAAGTGAGACAAATTGTCGTCAAACAATATCAATTTTTTGTACAAAGCAAAACAAAAAGCTTCAAAGTAGGTAACCGATAGTAGTTGATCGATACGGTTGATAAACGGACCGATTACAAGCTCATGCCAGAAAACAATTACAACCTACATAATTGTTTAGCAAGTTCGGTGGGACTTTAAAGTAGGTACGGTAAAGAATCTCTATATAGGTAATAGAATTGCGTTAGTTGTTTATTTGCAAGATTAGAAGATAATCCGATTTACTTCAGTTACAATACAATACATTTTAATTTGTTTGATTGTACTTTTTGGATTTTTGTTAGAGTTAGTGAGTGCGAAAGGATTTGAAAGTAAATCTATTTAATAGGTACCTTCTCTATATATTTAATCATTCATGTAGGCGTTCACTCGCATGCACTAATTAAAAAATTAGGTATATGACTAACAAGAGCTTTGGTTGCAATTACATTAAATAGTTTATTTTGGTTAATTTATCCACTTTGATATAAAACAATTAACAGATAGATCCATGTAGCATCATTTGCCAAGTTCCCATCCCTAACACATGAAGTCTCTCGTGCCTATAAATTCAATGTATTTCAGACCACTACAGTTTCATTACGAATAGGTAGATGGGCGGTGTAAATTGGTCGTTTACGTATTCTGGTCTAAGAGCTTCTACTCTACTATAAACAAAATAAAGTAACACCTGCCTACAGTTAGACATTTGAACGCATTGTGTTGAAATATGACATGCATTAGGTAGGTAGCCTTGTATCTAGATTAACACATCGGGGGCCAATCACTTCCATACAAGTGACAATAGCATTTGTCTTTACTAGGTTTTGCACTCAGAAAGCTTCGTAGGTTAGAGCTATTCTTCTATCTCGGCCTCGGTATCTCGTCTAGCTCGGTATTGACAAGTCAACAAAAGCTAAAGGGGGACAGTTTGCCACCTTGGTAGCTTCATACAAGCATCACCAGAAATTACTTATGTATTATTAAGTATTGCCATGAAATGGGATTCAAGTTCAGCCAAAATTCAAAATTAGAAACATGTACTTACTACATACACTACATAATACATAGTCTATATAAATTTTGTAAAAATTATCGAAAATTTTGGCAAGTGAGTACAAGTAGAAATGATTGTTGTTGACCTTTCGTCCAAGTGATAATATTTCCGTATGTTACATGTCACACTGTGATTATACATTACAAGTTCATAATTTAATTACTTATTCAATTTCTAAAAGGAAATGAAAATATTTTACATGTGACTTTTCGTATTCTAGTTTCTTACCAATCCTTGTAGGTAGTATCTTTAAATATCAAAAAGTCTCTGTTTATGTACTTTGCTGATTCATAAAAAAAATTGTTTAAATATATATCTTATCATATAATAGGCATAGACCGTTTCCCTGTTCTTTGTTGACCAGGGTTTTTTCGTTTTGGTTAATGTTTAGTATAAAATTAATGATTAAGCTGTTAATTGCATTGATTTGATTTAAATTAGAGATAAATATTTAAAGAGCAATTAGAGTCACTATTATTAATATCAGTAAATAAATTACCTAAAACATGGTTAAATTTGGTGATTAGTTATAATCATCCAGATGCGGATATTGTATGATCGAATGATGTTACTTACATAATCTTACATTCTACATAGGCTTATATTTTTTTTAATGAGAACTAAGAAGAAATATTTAACGAAATTCATGTACAAATATATAGAATTTCATAATAATTTATAAATCTTCGGATATTGAATATTAAAAATATTAATATCAAAGTTTATTTATATTATTATACGATTTGACCATAATACAATATTTCAGACACAAGACATGGTTGTATGCAACATTCATTCTTCTTTATCTATTGTTTAATCTGTAATGACATTGGCAATCGATCACGCTGTCTCTCAAAAACCTTTTTAAATACCTATAACAAAACAATCTATCAAAATCTATATTCAATAACATTTGTTAACACAACACTTACGTGAGTGTGACTTATGTTAGCCATATATTATGGTGTCAATATTTCCTACAAAAACATTTGTCCGACCTGTTAATACGACATAATAACCATATTAGACATTGATTAATTAAAAGAACTTATGCACGATAAAAATACTTATCACATGAAACTTTTTTTGTAAATTGGAGGATGCTTAAATATACACGGCATAGTTCAAAGTGCATTGCTGCAATTATGGCAAGCTATTACGATCTTAATTATAACTTTTTACGACCAATTTACATATATATGCTTTTGTACGGACTTATCTTTTAGGAATCAGCTCAATCAGCCAAAGTGTATTAGTCTCCAATATTTTTCACACGGTATATTTAAAGGTTTGTGAAAGTTAATAAATAGAGTAATTTTGCTTTGTATCGATCAGAAAGTTAAGGGGGCCGTTAAATTACAGGGTTACATAACAACTTCATGTCTCAATGTCGACAACGCACCACCGATGCCTCTAGTATTGCAAATGTCCATAGGCGGCAAGGACCGCTTCGCTCACCTTCTCGCAGGTTATCGGTCTTTTTGTGTGTCAACTTGTTTACCAATAAACAAATACAGTAAACATAATATGTTCACAAAAAATGTGTTATAAGCGTCAAAAATTATTTTCTGCTTGTTTGTTTCATTTACGCATCTTCCACCCGACTTATCACCCAAATGGACTAGTTGATATTTATGTAGCTTATAAAATTATATCTAACTTAGGTAATTAAGCAATAGCAATTTGCATTGTAATAAGGAGTTGCATTAAAATGCAAATCCTTATTGCGAGCATTTAACTTTGCATGTTTTTTTTTGCATGAAAGAAATGCATGCGTTAGTTAATTTTTATATACATACCTATTGTTCAATTAAACCAATTGTTTTAAAATCCAATTTTTTTTTGATAAATAGGATTTCCCTATGTTGATTCATCTAAATAAATATAAAAATGATTAATAGAAATACTAGCTAACTAGATAGTAGGTTTTTATCTTAACCAACAGATTTATTAAATAACTTTAGCATGTAAAACGTTATTAGTTTTTTGCTTAAATGGTTCACTTCGCACTGTTTCTACTACACATTATGAACAAAGAGCCATTTATATTTCCTAAGCAATATCAGTTTTGTAATTGTATGCAGCATACTAGTTTAATATTGTAAATAAATTCATGCATAAAATAAGAAGGTACTTATATCGTATTTTTTGAGGTTCAGATAAATCCTTTTATTGTGCATTACTCAATAATATAATTCGACTATAAATCTTATGCATCATTTTTAACCATTGCTTCAGGTTAGGATCTTGAATTTACCTTTTTTTCGTGACTAGTATCTAGTAGGTACTAATATAAAGTTAAAGACAACAACGAGAAGAAACAATGCTTTTGATGTTAAGCTAATAATTTATACCCAAATTTATTTTAAATTATTATGTCTTCTCTGAAACTGTGTCTACCTTGACAGTTTTTATATCCGAAAGCATGCAATATGGTCTGAAGCACGCCAGTAGAATTAAGAACATAATGCACGTCACTCGTGAAGGGTTAAGTAGGCTTGATGGTACATAAACACCCAATAATGAGGTAATTTACCTAATTAATTAAACATTTGCGTGATACTTAATCCTTGATTAAGTTGTTTCTAGTTTATTGGTTTGAGGTAGACAAAGAAGACAAAGGAGACTCGTATATTAAAAAAATACATAATCCTAAAGTACAAAGTGTACGCTCTATGAATATAACATCCCCTTCTTGTTAATCGTTGAGTCATTGTCTTAACATTTGTTAGTAAATATAAAACCGGTGAATTTATTAGACAATGAACTATTGTTTATGTCGAATTACTGCTTCCATCATTATTCAAACACCATAATAATATTGCCGTACTTCAAAGTATTGAGAAATAGATAATAATCAATCTATTCGGTAGCTTATTGTAACTTACACCTATAGGTAGATATTACGACAAATTAGTAAATTATGGGTATACTAGATAAACTTAGATTACGATTTTTTTCAGTGGTAAAATGGCTCTACCTACAGTTGTACCTATCACGATCGATAAATTTGATCGAAAAATATAGAATTATAATTTAAGAATTTTAAACACTTATGTTTTTAAATATATCTCGGTACATGCCAACGGACAGGGCCAAAGTAATGCAAACTAAACCTAGCTTGCGATAGGAGAGATTTATTGTAGGTAAATAAACAAAAACTATGAATTATGTTAAGCACGATAAAAACGTGATAGAATTTAATTACACCCGCGGAAAATGAGAATATAATATCAAGCTTATCATAGCGATTTTTATTTCCTTAAACTTTTAAAAGCTTATGAATTTTGACGTATATAAAAATTATTATGTTATTCAAGTTAAGTATCTAGATGCGTAATTTGTAACGTTAGCAAAAATATATTTTCCTTTAACAAAATCCGCCCACAGGAGTACGATACATTTATAGATATAGCGATATATGTAATGTATTTAAGTAGGTACGACAACAAACAAGCACTGCACAATAAATTTTAGAAAACATATAATAGTTAGCACTGCACTTGAAGTGATGTAGGTATGTACCTGTAATATAGAGCGTCGGAAAGTGCCGGGTGCCGGCTCGGTATCGAAGCATGTGCGAGGACAGTTCGCGAACAGCTCGGCGCGGGCGCAGGGAGCCGCGAGCGTGTTACAGTACGGCGCCAACACTCAATACTGGAAGAGAGCCTTTGCAGTCGCACCGAATTTACTCTCGCCCCTCTACACAACATAACACCTTAAAAGTAAAAGTGGTCGATCCCTAAGGCGTGGCCACTACAGCCGTGACTATACATTAGGTATATAAATTTAACAGCACGGCATAATTTTATTATGAACGTGCGTGATTGTCGATCGTGACACCCGGCTAAGCGAGATTTTAGTCCGGAAATGTCAAGGTCGACACATATTTTGAAAATGCCCTCGCATGTTATACAATTAAAATTAAACTGGAACAAAAGTACTTAGCGCAAAAAGATTTTATAATGTCAGGATTGTCAGATACATATCAAATAGCATTTAATCACATACATCACATGACATTCACTTCACAAAACTTAAAAGCAATGAAATCAAATGCAGATTTTAATAATATGCCTGAATTATTCATTAGGTATATCTATAAAAATAAAACCTTCAAAAGAAATAATACAGACGCGGCCTACCAAATAAATTGCAATCGGTGATTATATTTTATGTCAGTTTGAACGCCTAAAGCTATAGCGAAAAATGGGGGCATAACTTTTGTAAGGCCTCGTCTAAAAATAAATATTTTATACCTGTACAAGCCCATCTATCTACGATCAGAATACTGTATTTCTATATAATGGTGGAAGTAGGTAGGTATTAAGCATAAATGATTATTGCCGTGTGTGTAGTTATGAGGTATTTATCAATATGCTGCAACACCAAGTCTAAAATTCCCAGACGGTGGACAATTGCCACTTTTTATCCGCAATCAATGTAATGACAAAGTATTGGCAACTATAAGAGCTGTAGGAAATATGAGCTCACCCCCGATATAGGAACAGTTGGATCATGTTCTCATAATAGTAATTAGACCGAAACCAAATTTGGATATCGACATACACTGTGCTAACCGATCTGATTTTATTATTTCAAAACTATTTATCCCACGATGCAATATCTTGTCGGTATGTATACAACGTTTGAGACCTTATAATATCTTTCCTACACCCAGCATTACCTAATTATCTAATAAATAAAATACATTATTAGAAACAATTTTAGAGTCAGTTTAAAATTTCAATAGTTAGTAGGCGTTCTAGTCTTTAACCATCGTAATCCAACAATGTGTTAAATTCCGCGAATCTCTTTTTTGTAAAATCATGCATTTTATAAATATATTGCCAGTTCCAACGAAAACATTGTTACATTGTAAATTGAAGCGTCTTTCAGTAAAGAACATATAACAATATGTATTGGAAATATTTCATGTTAAGCCTCGTAGTGATCGAAAATTCTATAGGGTACCCAAAAAATTTAGCTTGGAACGGTGGACCGATACATTTGGGTTGTGAACATGGAACTGATTTGTGGATGAAAAGTGAACAGCACATAAGATAATGTTATAGTCATCAAAGCCGTGACTTACATGGATGATATCTACGTTATATCTCCGAGGTAAGTTTGCTTTTCTGTTCTCTTTTTTTCAGACACATTATCATAATTTAGGTACTACCTAACATAATTGGATTTATTATCACATGTGGATTTGGTCCTTCTGTCCTTGGAGTGAATAAGAGCGAATTTTTAGTTTCCCCACATAATGAAGTTAGCATTTTTATTAATTGGCGCTACAGATTATTGCATGGCGTATTAGCGACGGTATGGTTAGTAGTGCGCGGGCGTCGAGGCGTAGAACTCCAACCATTCCCGGATCTACGTTCACACGTCATCACCAACTGCGACGCGATTCAAAACGCTGTTGACTTCTACCTAGATCATCTTGTGAGTACAGCAGCTTAATAGTCATCCATATATACCCTTGGAAAGGTTAAAATCATCATACATAAATGTTAAATTATATATATTGATAAATATTCATATTGTTTTCTAATTATTGCCTGAATAAAATTAATGAAACTTAGCTAACTTATTGAATGTAAAACACATTTCAGTCATAATGTTAGTAAATACAGCTACAAGTAAGAGGAATTAGAACATAAATACTTATTACAATATACATTACTCAAAGATATCTGAGTATAATGTTATACCTAACAACAAAGTCAGGCTAAATACCGACATGTGAATACACATTGTATTGGTTTCCATGTTCAATACAACTTCGATTATGCAATTACGACATAGCAGTTAGGTATGTATAGTAAATCTACAACAATGAACGGCGTGGGTCCGACCTCATGAGCGCAAATCGCTCCCAAACGTATTTTTGCACGTAATTGCTTCACTGAGCGCTGATTAATCGTACCTACTGTAACTCACTAAGACTTGGAAATATGAAGCAATAAGTGCAATAGCTCTTATCTGTCAGCCAAACAGAAGATCATGCGACGAATATCTTTGTTATGGTTGTTGAAAATTTAAGTAAGCCGGTAGTTATTGCACTGTAACGTAGTGATAGGATAATCCTTCAATTGCATAACATTAATGAATTAGGTTACTAAGTAGTATATTGTGTCATCAATGACTCGGTAGAGCTGAGCTCTTTCTTAATTAGTCTTAACAATCTGTAACTAACGTGAGTGAAACCATCTAGAAACTTACTTTTACCATTAACCACCACCATTACCGAGAAGTCGTATAGGTACCGACTTATGTATCTGTGACTTTTTACAAACACATCGTGGGAAAATTTAAAAGGGAAAGAGGTCATTGTTAACAACCTTACAGGGGTTTACAACCTAGGAATAACATTTTCCAAAATCTCACATTTATAATATAATTTCGACGATTCATATGTTGTTCTTTCACGATGTATAAACTCTATACACTACTTTTTAGGGTTCCGTAGTCAACTACGAACCCTTATAGTTTCGCCATGTCCGTCCGTCCGTCCGCGGGTAATCTCAGAGACGGTTGGTACTACACTACAGAGCTTTAATTTGGTATGGTAGTAGATATTAACAACGTCGACAAAAAAAACACATAAAATCTTGAAAAACATATTTTTTTAGGGTACCTCCCATACACGTACAACGGGAACAATTATTTTTTTCCTCCATTCCTATTGTGTGGCATATCGTTGGATAGCTTATTAAAAAATAGCAAAGATTTGCTAAGAACTCTTTCCGATTCACGGTTCAGGGACTTCAGGGTAAACGTAAAGTATTGAATTTTCTCAATCTAGCTACGGAACCCTATACAGCGCGTGTCCTACCACGCTCTTGTCGGATTTTGTAGGTATATATTACATAGCCAGAAGACTTAAATAAAATGACAAAACCTAGAAAGGAAACTGAGTCACCAGTGCGTCTGCCAGTGCAATGAGTGTAGGTTCTTTTTAGATGCAGGTAGGGAAAAGTAAGACAATAACTGATGTTTTTAGAGACAAAAAAAAATGTTCTGCGAAGTAGCTCTATCATATTATTTAAAATCGATACTTGCCAGAATTTTCTATAACGCCAGCTAACAACCAACTGCTATAATATGTATATAAAATATTGATTATGAAGGAAATTTATCTATAAACAAAAAAATATATCATTTAATTATTATGAGGTCTACTTTTAGGGAAACCTTTGGGTTCTAGATAGCGGAGTCGTAGATACGCTTAAGGCTCCACTATGCACCTGCCCGCCAAAAGTCGTGGAGATCAATATACTGCTCGGGAAAATTACAAGACGCATTAACCTTTCCACATTATCTGAGCCCTCATCACTGCTACAAAATGTGGTTGTTGAATATGGATTTGGAGGGAAACCATACGTGTAAGTATACAGTTGAATTTTATTGATTCATTAACATGACTTTCGATAAACATCCTGACACAAGCAGCTAAATGACTGGCACATCTTTCGAAATAAACCGAGCACATATGATCGTAATAATTACAGATAGTAGTTAGGTACTAATTTTAATTTCATACCCATTTGGCAGGCACGTCCACCATGACGATTTTAAAACTAAATTCAGATAAGAAACTTATATAATTCGAAGGAGCCTTGGTTGGGAGAGCGTGGCTGAGTGACTTTACTTATGGACCCAAAAATATTGAAATGAAGATTTCGTAATTTTCATATTAACTATATGGATTAAAAGTAGGCCAGTTGTATACCTATTATTTTTTATCAATTGTACAGTCAACTTTCAGACAGCTTTATTCATGTTTATGTTAATCGGTTACAGTAGGTATATGATGGATTATTCTGCATTTATAATTTGCATTACTTCTAATATAACCTACTAAGCATAAGTAGATTGGTCTTATTGTCAGTGTAAACCTGTCGACTTAATACGACTTATATCTATTTCATGTAACGCTGTTGGATTACGAAAGAAATGCTATTTACAAGCTTGTTATTGCAAATTTCCATACCATTAACAAACTAATGTGTTGACCTTTAGATATGTTTCGGACGCGTCACGTGGAGCAATCCTTGTCCACGAGGTCCCGACGGGCTCCGAGTGGTCGGTAGTAGCCTGCGGAGCAGCTGCGGGACTTCAACTAGCCCTTGTAAAACGAGGACCAGCCCATTCTGTGCTACTGCTCGTAAGACTTTATCAACAAGGCATACTCGAGCTAGATACGGCAGCATTGCGACGGAAAAATTCACTTGCACCCATTAGAAGTAAGAAACCTTATTCTAATATAGTTCACTTGTGCCATACTATGATTACCTACCGGCGTAATGTTTGGTCCTGGATGTGCTTTAGTAACAGTGAAAAATACATATTGATCAGTTTTCTCCAGAGAAGGAAACCCGAGTAAGAGATATGGCAATTGTAAAGTCCAACCACATCAGAAAGATATCGCGACACCTGATGAGCTTTGTCGCTCTTTCTCGAGCATATTAACAAATTAAAAAATAAACATTTACCTACCTACTTATTATTTTCAGTGTATGGCGACCACGCAATGCCGATGCTTCTCTTAGGCTCAAGTATTCACCATATCTACTTACGACACACTGTTTGTTCCGATGTCTTATCATGGGATATTCGGGACGCTTTCAACGAGTCTCATCTTGAGAACGTACACTCAGCAGGTCGACTAACGCCAGCTTCAGTACATACATGTCCTATGAAGCATTTCCTCCTAGTACTCGATTCAAACTATGGTGACGCAATTAATGGAAACTTACCAAGTTATCATAGAATTACTTTTGTGAGCTACTAAATGTGTAAAAATATAATTTCGGAAATATATATAAAGATTTGATTGTGATTTTTGGGTAAGCCGGAAAATGCCAAATCAACATATTTTATATGTATAATAAAATTTTAATATTTGTTTTTTAACCGACTTCTTTGTTTTTATTGTGAAAAGATTTTTTTTCTAATTATGTTTCATAGTAAGTAGGTATATGTATATACATGATAATTATTTCTCGTACATAAATGCCATGTATGCTCTTCATCAGCTTACTTGTTACAAAATCCTTTATATCTAATGTACATAGAATATTAATTTTATTGAGTTATTTCCCCATTTTTTTACTAACCCATTTACATAACAATATTGATATTTCAAGGTAGGCGCCTTTCCATCCATTAGAATTGGAGTATACTAATTTAGAAAACGAGTTAGGTATGAACCGGCCTACCTATTCTCATCAACAAAGTAAGTCTAGCCGGCTTGCGAACATACTATTTTTTCAGTCATTAAAATTTAAACCAGTTAATTTTTTCTGCTTGATATAATTGTATGCATAAATCAATTCAATAAGAAATATGACTTTAGTAACATGATTTGGTTTTGCTGTGAACCTCGTGTTTAGCTGTTAACCTCTCTTATCCACAAAATAATTTCATACACAAACATCGAACATTCACCATAAGAGTTCCATTTGTGACATTTGATGTGGGACCCAAAAATACACCCATGATAATAGCGAAACACAGTGCTGTGGACATAACACTTATATTTTTAACATAACGTGGTGAATTAAAATAAACATCTTTAAATTAAAACAACGAACATAATACTAATATTGGAGATTTAACGACTGTTACCAATTATATAATAATTCAATAAACGAATGCCAATGCACTTTCGATCACATCACACATTGCTAATGCTGAATAAATAAAAGGAGAGATATATAATAATCCTGCAGTCAAACAAGGATACGGAAGGAAAATGGATCCTGGATCGACGTTTATGGTCAAACTACGTGCTTCATTGAGGGTGTCATATTCTAGGAAAAGGCAGGGTCCCTATTAAGCATTTACATAGGTACCTACTTTCAGAAACTAAATAAAGGCTATATAAGTTTTTGTCATGCCCAGTCCAAGGCCCTATAAAAAGAGCCTTGCCATTGATTTTTACACGCGTAAACAGGTCTTTATATATAAATGATTTATTATAAAATAACGAAACTAAATTTTTGTATGTCGTAATCTCCAAAAACTATAAATCTAAATAAAATCCGCATTGAGAGCCAACCATTTACCGTATTGGTAGATAAATATTGGTACATAATTAAAATCTTTTCAACACATTAATGTAATTTCACGCATGATACATGTTTTAAGTAAGCTCTTTGCTTATTTTATTTATTCATATTTATCAGGACATTTGAGTATCAAATAACAAATACTTTTATAATCATCTTAACTGGCTACTCCTATGTAAAATTGGGTAATAATAATGTCGTTTACATTTATAAATTTGATTGATGCAGAGAATAAAGTGTCACATAATAGTTATTTGTTATACAAGAGTGCAAAGTTGCTTTTTAACCGCGTGTTAAATTTTGATGACCGAGCAAGCGAAGGATTCAAAATTAGAATCCTGAGCGTTAGCGAGGGAATCAAAAGAGCACGAGGTGAAAAATCTTTGCACTCGAGTGCAACACGTAACTTTTCATTCGACCTCAGCGAGGAAATGACTAAATGCAAAAAAAAACGTTTAACAAATTAAAAAAAAGTTGTATGATATATTCGGCACCATAGAGGTAGCAGTAAATAGGTTTAATGTTTTTTTTTAATTCACAAACTTAGTGCACACGATGTTCCAAATTCAATTTACTTTATCCTCTAGAGAATAAAAACGGCTTTTCCACTCAGATATTGAAGATTAAAAATACTCTTTCCGAGATGGTGGGATGAAAATAATATTTTTATCGAGTATGAATAATGTACTAAATTTCAGTATCTAAGATCTGTCAAATCAGTGTTTATATTTGATACTCAAATATGCGCAGACTCATAAGTTTTGTATCTTGATACATGAATCACAGGTACATCATTTAGGCCACTCTACATAGTATAAGTGATCAGCATACTTACATATTGTCTTTTAATAAACATACATTTGAAAATAAATATTTAAAAGTAGTAATTCTAAACTGTGTGCTTAAAAATTTAAGAAAAAATATCATTCCCAATATTTACAAAAAGGTTTTTCTAAATACATATTTTATATCATCATGTATTCGATTTCTGTAAAAACATACTAAAAATGCCAATTATATACAATATACACAAGTCATAATAAACAATAGTTAATACAAAAGACACAATGTACGCAATCAGCGCCAGTGGTTTAACTTTAAATAGAACATTATGTAATGATGATCCAGACGAGCCTACCGTATAGAATACAAATTGTACACACATTCGAACACACACAGTTTTATTCGATTTTATCTACAGGGCCAAGGCACAAAAATGGTACTTATTAAGAAACTTCGATTATAACGCCCTCTAGCTACCTTCAAGACATAAGTAATTTGTGGTATCTTATCTACAGTATATATTATTATAAATTACATGTACATTATTATAATAATATTATCATTATAACTGATAAGTGCAAATTATGTCAAAGTATTCAGTTTAGTTGCGACCGGCCGTTTTTCACCAGAAAAATAAAAGGAATCGTTTTTGAGGTACAGTGACGTGGAAATTCTCCAGATAGCAGAACTGTCATTCAAAATGGCTTATTTAATGATGCAAAAAAATATTAAATCGCACCTAATAAACATTTATTTATCGATTAACTTTTATAGTTAATTTTAATTGGGTCCAATAAAACAATTATTTCGTTAAAACCAATCTTTGGTAGAGGGAATGAATTTGAAATGTATAAGGTATACGTACAAAACTAACTATAGAAGACATGGATTTCTGAACCTGTATAGTACAGTACTCTTGACTAATATAAAATAAAGCAGCGGTAATTAAAATAATAATAAATAACCTCTAACTACAAGCCTCTGCTAAATAATTCGTGTTTACTCGCTACATATTAATAATTGACTGTCAACTACATGAAATATTCAGATCTAAGGTTGGATGCAAATAAATAAATAAGGAATAGGATTTGATAAAGTTTTGGACCTCCAGCTTCGCTAGCAGTTCTCACGTGGATATTCGTGTTTTCCAAACAGATGACTTGTCTCCTGTAAAATAATTAATTATAAGACTTAGTTTCCTTATATAATCATTCCATTAACAAAATATTTAAATAAACTAGAGCGCAATAATAGGAGCTGCTTGCTAGTGCTTTATTTTACTAACCTGTCCGATGAGATTCCCCGGTGATATGATTGTCATGTCTAGGAACTATGAATTTAGATTCCTGAAACATTGTCAGCATCAAATCTTCAGTGGTGGGATGATATTCGACTCCATTTATACTAGCGACTAATGGAGAACTTTCATAGTTTCTGTTCGTATCCCTCGGCGCAGAGGACGTGCCAGATTTTGCGGGATAATCGACGGAACGGGGCCGCCTCGTGTCCACCGGCGTCATTTTGGGATTCACGTGAACATCTTTGTGAATATACGGTTCAATAGAGGCGCTAGATTCATGTTCGTGTTCGCTCGTATCGTCGTTCGTAATATTTCCGTTAACCTCGACTACCAGAGGCCGCTGAAGCGCCGGCGATCGCACTATGGAAGTATTTTGAACGGGAGGGGGGGTTCGTCTCACCGGAGACGGGCGTTCCGTATCATCGTCGTCTGGAAGGCTAGCGACGCTTCTAGACGGCGAGGGGCTGGGAGTTTGGGCGGTGACGTCGGACTCCGAGTCGGGATCGTTATTCAACTGTTCTATCTTCACTTCGAGAAGCTCCTCCTTTACGTCGGCGAGCTCGTTGGGGGTCTCGCTCGCTCGCCGGACGTACTTCGGCATCCGGAACGCCCAGTGGCCGACGTGGTCGTCGCAGTGATACGAATGAGTGACGTTCGGCCTCTTGCGTCTATAGAAGAGCATGTAGGCGGTATTGTTGACTAGCTCGAGGTAGGCGTTATCATCGTCGACGGGGGTGACCCTGGAGTCGTCGAATTTGTACCAGTGGCCGTCGTAGGGGTTTTTACAGGCGGCGGTGTAGTGTCCGGTTTCGAGATCGTCGCCGTGGTGGTAGCAGATGGCGTAGAGGTCGTAGAGGTTGTCGTGGGGGCCGGCGGGGGGGGCGGGTGGGGCGGGGCGGGCGAGGCGGCGGCGCGGCGAGCGCGAGCGGCCGGGCGAGTCGGCGCGCGAGGAGCCCCGTCGCACCAGGTGCGGTGTCATATCAAAATCGTTTAACGGAAATTCTACCATTGTCGTCAGTTTTGTACTCGTCCGTCCTTTTGCTTGTCTGCAATCAAAAAATATGTCAATAAAATAGTTTGTAACTATCCATGTACTTGGTCGATGATAGAATTTATTTATTTATTAAGCCAATAAATGATACACATAACTAAGACTAAAAAAGATGCTACAGACATAACATACCTTGTGCTCACTTAATTATAGGTAGTCAAAGCGAACAGAATTATACTCACTGTCGAAACCTTTTCAAATGTATAACTAATATATCGGGAAGCGACCACAGGCCGAGCGTCTTCACTACTGGCATATAACGTTGACATTGAGGGCATCTGGAAATGATTAGACTATTGTAAATAAATAAAATCAAATGAAACTTCTAGGCCATAATAGCTTATACGTATATAATAGGTTCATTCATTTGTGATACACCATACACTTTTTTATTTACCAAAATTGTAACTACTATAGTTAGTTACCACCACGATGACGAAACATTAGATTAGAAATCATTGCGTTATTAATATCTACTAACAAACTAACGATTCTCAAAGCTAAGTAATAGTTATCGATAAACATTTATTTTTAATTGTTTTCCAAAAATAAATATTATTTGGTATTTCACGTCGTAGTATAATAATTATATTATACTGCAACGTATATTATTATACTAGCCTTATGAGGTACAATATATCCTCCTTATCATATAAAGTGGTTTACCTCCAAGCGTCTTCCTGCGCAAGATGTTCGGCGCGCGTGTAGTGTGCGAGACACGCGTGTAGCGTGAGCGCGCCCGCCTCCGGACCTGATGCCCCCGGACCCCCCGACCCAGCCGCCGACACGTGCACCTCGCACGCCTCGCCCACCGACCGAATTATACTGAAACCACATTTTAAATATTAATACCATAATCATGCCAAGTGAGTCCCCCCTTCCCCCAACGACGCCCTGAGCCGAGGCACGGTAAAACATATTGTTTGCAATCTAATATATAAAATTCTAGCGTCGCAAAGTTTGTGGAAAAACTCCTCCGAAACGGCTTGACCGATTCTCATGAAATTTTGTATCCATATTCGGTAGGTCTGAAAATCGGACAACATCTATTTTTCATCCCCTTAAATGTTAAGGGTAATCCACCCCAAATTTTTTTTTTTTCAATTTTTGGAAAAAAAAAATTTTTTTTATATTTTTATGGTAGAGCATTAGTACATATAACCCTGAATTTTCAACCCTTTACAATCAACCCCTATTTTACCATCGCGATTTTTATTTTTAATAATATTTTTTTTCTCAATTCAATTTGATCTTCCGCCTTCACCGGTCGATAACCATACAGCTTTCGATTATAAGTACATCCCCGAACACTTATAGTAGATAATTATTTTTATTGAACAGAAAAAAAAAAAAAAAAACCTAAAAAAATGTTTCCTACAAATAATATACATGGCAAAACAACGTCTGCATATGTAAAACATAGTCCGTTTTGTCTGTCTGAACGCGATGAACACAAAAACTACTAAACAGATTTCCATCCGGGTTTCACCAAGTTAAGGAGTATTTCATGGGGAAGGTTTTTATGAATAATACATCAATGTGGACCCGGTAGGTGGCGCTGGTGGGCAGAACGAAGTCTGCCGGGTCCGCTAGTATATCTATATATTTACTTTATGCCTGTGATAGAATAAACATATAGAGAAGATCTTATTGGAAATTAGAATTGATTTTATTTACCTGTCTCGATGTGCGGGGTCCCACAGCAGTTCTAACCTTAGATGTGGATATTTATCGTGCGCGCACAATGCCTGCTCCACGTCTAACGCGAACAGGGGATGAGGAAGCTACCGGCAAAAACATACAAGTATCAATTTAAGCAGTTGTTTTTGTCTATTTAAAACTTATTACACCACCGCCAAGCGACGTTATGTCATCGACTTGAAGCTAATGTGAAGCTTTATCAATAACCCGGCTAAGGTGATCCCATTCCTCAATCCTATTTAACAGTTGAATTTGCAGAGGTTTAAAAATCAACTTGTATAATATGGATTTTTATTTATATACACAACTAACTGGGACCTAGTGTGTGAAGAATTATTATTTTAAGTATGCCTTATCTATATATATAAAAATGAATTGCTGTTCGTTAGTCTCACAAAAACTCGAGAACGGATGCACTGATTTGGCTATGTTTGGTCTTGAATTATTTGTGTAAGTACAGGGAAGGTTTAAAGCATTCAGCTTTTTTATTAATTGATGCTGAGGCAGTACGAAGTTTGCCGGGTCAACTAGTTAATAATAATAATAACTTTATTGCAGGCTACAAGGCCCATAGTATATATACCTTAAAACTAAAAATACATTAAAATTGGTCCAACAAACAGACAGTGTATCTTTCACATTTACAATATTAGTTTGGATTTACTTACATCAGGTTGAAGGTATGCAGGGTCCCTCGGTCGATGCGCCTCGGCGATCCTGCCACGGAATATATCCGAGCCCTGAGAGTTCTCGAGCACGCGTTCAGCCACAACGTTGCACATCTCCTTCAAAATCAACTTCTGAAGATCCTCGTATGAGATTTCGCGCGGTACTTGCATTGCATACGGCGAGCCTGAAGATAAATAAAAAAATAAAAATATTAGGTTACTGGTTAGAGCTAGTTAGAACCCTAAAATGAAGTTAAGAGACATGATGAAATTATAACATGCTGGAAACTATGGCATATACTTGGTATATACCTGCCTGTGTAGCTTCTATAGTCAAGTTGAGTTTGATGTCAAACACCTTCTGTTGTCTTCGACAATTTGTCACAGAAGTTAGTATCTTCCCTTTTAGACTTTCCATATACCACATATTAGAACATTAAATATCAATAAACAAACATGTTAAAACAATATTTGTACGAACCGAATCTTTCTCCGTCGAGAAGGTTGACCCACAGTATAAGCAGGTATGGCGTAGTTGGTGTCTGTAACAGTGGGGGAGCCTCCATGCAGTAGAGAGCGCCGTAGTCGATGCCGGCCGCCTCCCACCCACCTCGCGCATTGCACCATCCTTTGAATACAACACATCATTCATATAATAGCTCAAACATGTGTTTGAGAATTTATATTCATCAATGAACTACTAGGAGGCCTATATTCAGCAGTGGACCAGGATAGGCTGATGATGATGATGATGATGAACTACTTCAAACTAAATGAAGAGGAAGTAAATTATATGTAGTTACATTGAATTTGAATTGCACATAGCGCATTTTAATTAGTGTTACCGATAAAACTTTTTCAATTCCCTAAAGTATATCATGCAAATATAAAATAAAATGTGTAGATACCTGCTTTTTTTCTAATTACTACTACTAATTACTAAGACCAATTAATTTCTTTTAACGAAAATAATTTACTGAATGTAATAATTATGTTCAACGTCTTTAAAGTTATGGTAAAATAATTTGTACCTGTTTCATTAATTTCAGCGAGTATAATGTGTTCTCTTTCAATTCCAGTGTCTGAGTGTAATATTGTTCGTAAGTCGTCCATTGTAACAGTTGGTGTAATCTCAACACCAATTCTTACTTGCCGAGGCTGCTGATTTACGTACACCACCTAAAAAAAATCCACAATCACAAAACTATTTTATTTCTATAGTAAAAAAACTTTAATCTCTCAAAAAGTTTGACTTTATTGTTGAATCCCTTTTAAACCATGAGATCATATACATTACCAATCAATAAACTTTCCTAGAAAATGACAGCATTTTTTGAACTTTCACATAACAGTTAAGGTATTATTTAACAGCTTGTACTTTTAAACATTCTTATTGTCTTTGAGGTTTGACTGATTCATTTTATTAGCATAATACCTTACATTTACTGTAAAGCACAGTGTTTTTTATAGCCACAATTTAATTAAAAGCTTGAATAAATAATCTTACATTGACAGGAAGCGGAGAAGGCTGAGCAGTGGCTAGCCTCGAAGGCAACTGCACACTCACACAATGGAAAGGGTCAAAAGTACATGATGTACGTTCACACTTGGCACATGTCAATGCTGATCTGAAAACAGAAAAAAGTATATTAAATAGGTATACTATAATATGTGCAAATTTTTTATACATAGTGATTCTTACTACATACATATTATAAAACGAATGTATTGATTTGTCAATGGGTTAAACCCTTTTTTATAATAATTAAACAACAGAATTGTGGTAATTTTGATTTTTACATACCTATACTGAGCCTGAAAAACTGCCTGTACAAATGAACTATTTCTACGAGCATGATTCGCCAATGTTTCTGCTGCAACTACTTCATCAGGTTTACCACATGTGTTCTGCAAATATAATATTCAAATTACTCAAATGACAATAGATAAGAAAATAATAAACTAAAGTATTTGTTCTTAACATTGATACTTACTTTAATTGTTTTGTATTTTTTCTTAGTTGCTGTATTCAAATCTTCATGTACCTTATCAAGTAGCCAGAATAAAAACTCTTGTGCATCATGTTGACTGTTTCCTCTATATTGTGAGCCATGCCTTTCAACTGCACCCTATAAACAAAACAAGTTGGTACTATTATGGCATTAATTTAAGTATTGCAGTGATTATGTTACTGTGGTAAAGAAATATATGTATTTATAATTCAAGTTGATAGAAATAAAACAGAACACTGAAAAATACCTGGTAACCAAAAATATATTACCATATAAACAACTCATAATTTCTAAAACTAACTTGCTATTTCATACAAATCTACAAACTTAACTCATACATGGAGTTAAGTAATAATATATCATTGTTTTGTTATCATATCAGTCTAAAAGTTTTACATAATTAATTTATCTATGAGAGTAACAATAATAAACTTATTTTTATTTTGTTCACAAAAACATATGGTGGTATACCTATAACGGTTTTATTTATAGCCATGTAAATTTTTAGTGCCACAAAGCTATTTACCTTGAAATTTACACTCATATCAGAGGTGTAATGACAAGCCCATAATGCTTTCAATAAGGCTGCAAGTTGCTCAGTCACCTCACCACGAGTCCCATATTTCTTTGAGTTAATTTTATTCCTCTTTTGTAGATCAACCTGAGAAGAACACCAATAATAAATAGTTTAAAAGCTATACTTCCTATTCATTAGATTATCGGCAAACCCTTTTTTTAGGTATGACATAAGATTTTATGATCTTATCTTCTATCATATGAAGTACGGATTAGTTAGCTCACCTTATAATGGTCTAAGACAAAATATTCAGCAATGACATCAGTGTGTGAAAGGCACTGCAAGACCGCATTCATATAACAGGTATTGCCATGGTTCTTAATTCCTGTCGCTGCTGGTGTTGTTCCAGGTGGCCATGGCGGATCACCACTGCATGGTACACGCTCACCATTCATCAATGATGGTACAGATTTTACCTTAAAGTACAATATATTCAAGCAACAACAATATGTAACATAATAACATCATAAACTTTAACAATTACTATGATTAGTGATAATTTTCATCATTCAGTTCCTTTTGAGGCAAGCAGGTTACGAAATCATGACTAATATGAGAAATGTATAAAATAGGTAAATTACAAAAAAAAATTAATACTTTGAGTTAACTGAATGACATCAGACAAGACAGTGTTTCTATTGCTTAGCTATACTTACTCCTGCTACATGTACAGTGCTCATATGTTGAGCTATCTTGTTCAAAAATCTCTTCCATGAAGGCCTTCTAAACAACTTCCTTTCTACACCATTTTCATCTTTTGGTGACTCCCCAATCACAGAACTAGCACTGGATGGTTTGTTATCACTCTCATTAGACTTATTCTTACTAGAACTAGGTTTACTCGTCCCAAAAGGATTGCGAGGCAATGTAAAAGTACGTTTTAATCGTGAACCCTCCACCTGCTTTTGTGTCATATTCGTTTCAGACACTTCATTGATAAGCTCACTTTCTGAACAAGATTTTAAAACAGATGATATATTATTAATAGACATAGTAGAGCTGAGCTGAGTTATTTTACATTTATAACTTAAACAAAGAAAGAAATCCAATTGAAAAACATTGATATGTCAGTGACATTTACGCCATATTAAAATAAAGTCTCGCTTGTCTCTGCAGGAACTCTATCTATAGTGTAAGCCAGTATGACCAGGGTTAAATTGCGATCTTGCTATATCATCAC
This sequence comes from Thyatira batis, assembly GCA_905147785.2. NCBI lineage: Eukaryota > Metazoa > Arthropoda > Insecta > Lepidoptera > Drepanidae > Thyatira > Thyatira batis. The sequence goes on along the minus strand of LR990496.1, from coordinate 5,742,313 downwards.
ATTAGCACGAAGCTTAAATACCTACTTCATTGATAACTGCTAAGAGTCGGGTGAAAAACAAAGTTATGCATTAATAAAATCTTCCTTAATTTTTTTTCATAACGGGTTACGTCATTAAAAAAAATAAAGAAGAAGCTGCTATCAATTCAGTAGCCGGTAGAGAACTAAAAAGAACCGGCAAGGAACTCAACAGATCCCAACATAGCAATGTTTTTATCTTGAGAACAACTAGTTGGCTTTCTGGTTAGTGACCTTGACATTCAAGCTACTGGTTATGGGTTTGAATCTCACCCAGGACAAATATTTGTAAGCATAGATATGTTTGCTTGTCTGTGTCTAGATGTAAATATCTAATGGAAAAAATGAGTGCAATTTTTGTCCTGTAGCTCTCAAGTACCTACCCTCATGTATGATGTACCTACTCTCAAGTTTTTTTGCAACTCTCATGTCTTTATTTAAATATATATGCACTCTGTCTGTCTATTCTTTCGTACACGTCATAGATTTGGCCACGCGCCTCTCGGCCCCGCTTGGTTGCTAGCCAACGCGACGCGAAAAGTGTCATTAGAACTTTTTTGGTCTTAATTATTTCCGTCTAGCCCCCTTTCGCAACGCGCGATAAGGAACTTCGTTCCAACATCCGTTCTGATATCAGGAAATTAATATATGTATATAAATATCGAAAATCAATATTTCGAAAAAAAAATCGCCTATATTGATATCGATTATATATCGATATTTTGATATATCGATATATTTTACCAAAGCCTATAAATGAATGAGTATTGAAACGAGATGGACCAATCCACCAGTACATGCTACATACATGGTCACCGGTCGGTTGATCGGGGCCGTAGACAGAGAAACTAATAGACTAAGGTACCCTGTAACCACGACTGAAACAGAGATAGTGTAAGCGTGTGTTGCCACAGTGCCCGACTTTCCCATTTTGGAAGGGAGTTCCTTATCCCGCGTTGCGAAAGGGAAACATTAAATTAAAATTTAATCTCAAACATGTGTCCTACTTCAGTTACCACAAGCTAATTATTACTAAAATTAAGCCTACTGATTAAGTTAATAGTACATTATATTTGTTAATAATAAAAAAATATTTTAAATTTAAATTTAAAATATAAATTTAAAATTTAAATTACAATTCTTGCTAATTATCTTCAGTTGTAACTATCACTTTATTAAATACGATTTATTTAATGTTACATCAACTATTAATAAATGTACTTCATTCTAAAATAAATATAAATTGAATGTAAAAAAAAAAATATTTATAATACCTAGTTGTCTTCAAAGAAATTAAAATATCCATCAGTGTATTGGTAAAAAACAGTGATTTAATATATGTATGATAAAATATGTATCTATTTTCAAAATATCTGTATTTTTTAATTTTTATTGAACTAAATAATATTTAATTATTTTTATTATAACTGATCGGTTGATCGTTGATCGGTTATCGACCGGTGAAGGCGGAAGATAAAATAAAAATCGCGATGGTAAAATAGCGGTTGATTATAAAGGGTTGAAAATTCAGGGTTATATGTATTTACTGTTGCTGTATCATAAAAAAATTAAAACATTTTTTTTTCTAAAATTGAAAAAAATAATTGGGGTGGATTACCCTTAACATTTAAGGGGATGAAAAATAGATGTTGTCCGATTCTCAGACCTAGCCAATATGCACACAAAATTTCATGAGAATCGGTCAAGCCGTTTCGGAGGAGTTTAACCACAAACACCGCGACGCAAGAATTTTATATATTAGATAAAAATACCGGGGCTATTGCTAGAAAACACTGTGATAATTGGATTCCATGTTAATTTGCTTTCTTTTAATACACATTCTCAAGAGAATATTTTACAATAAAAATGGGAGATTTTTTACCGGACGCTGGCAACACTTCCACAATAATGTTTTTATAGGTTATTTTGATTGAAACTCGATATTACGCTTTAATTTTCATAATTTAACGCAATATTTTGCTAATTTATACTATCAAATAAGTTATCAACCCTGAAAACACATATTTGTGGTCAATAAACCACAAAAACTGTCGTTCTTACGCGTGAAAAGAGACACCGGCAATTTCCTGCTCACTATCGCTTCCACATGAAATTACACGACAACGCACCATTGTATAACCTTTGGCGTTATAATAGTATAAATTTCTCAGTCTTTTCACTATATTAGAATCGTTTTAACACACTAAAACATATAAAAATTCGCAGATCCAACACAATGTAAACACGAACTGTCAGGTTTGTTTCGCAATTAAAGTTGCGAAACACTTGAAAAAACTGGTTTCACACGATGAGACAGAAAATGTACTAGTTGCATCTTTGTCTTACGCATTCGTATTAAAATGTTCGCTCCCTTTCTTGTGTGAGTGAGAAAGAATCGTCACTTAGTCTATTAGTTTCTCTGTCTACGATCGGGGCTGTCATAAGTTGGCGGCTGTCAGGTGTAGTGTAACTAACGTCAGTCATTTGCGTTACGTCAGATGTCAGTTAACTTCAGGCAGCTGTCTGTGGAGCCCGTGCTCTCGGGATAAGAGATCTTAAGATGTACAAATTAATATAAACACGATAGTTTTGCGAGGTTTCCATTGACTAGTAATTATTGGAATGGTGGGCAGGATATACTATTTTTTTACGATTTAAGGTAATTTCCGCTTACTCTACCCAATCTTAGTCGGCCGGCGGTGGAGCTCAGCTCACCCATCGCTTTCAGATGGTGGTCATTCAATATATATTAAATGTCTCCGTTTTATTAATTAATAAAGATACTCCTAGATAACTTTAATTTAAATCTCTTGTGAAAGCTTTGTTAACGTAATATTAATTTTATTTTATGAAAATTAAAACTAAAATATAATGCGTCGTTCGTCCAGGTAATTATAGATTTCAATTTGACCCATCGTAATCGATTTATGATCAATTATTAATAATTACCCACAGGTGTACATACATAGGTAATGATAGTGTATGACAGTGAGACTGAGACCAAATGGTACCTACTGATGTATTTAAAGTAACTATTAAGCAGGCTTCATTTTCATACATACAATGCTAAATTGTTACTATTTTGGTCATATGATGTAGGAACAGCATTTCCCAGGGTAAATAATATTTATGCAAAAAATTATAAAGAACAGCTTTGAACCTTAGAATCTATATTGAATATGTATATTAATGAAATATTTGAATTCAAATTAATACTGTAAATATGGTATATATATCTGTATCAGTAGGTAAGGGTGGGCACAGTATATGTATTTGATATATGGATATGTATTTACAGCTTGTGTTGTATGTATTTGAATATGAATAAATAAAAAAAATAAGTAGGTTTTTATTTTATATAATTAGGTACATACAATGGGGTTTATGAGGAATTATTTATGTAAACCATTTTTTTACTGAAATTTTTATTTTATCATACCTTTAATTTCTTTTAGATAACTATAATGTCTAGTTTTGAGAAATTAAAGCTACTTTTGTGGAAGAACTTCCTTCTTCAGAGAAGACACAAATGGCAAACCATATTTGAGATGGCATCACCTGTGATATTTTCATTATTTTTAATATTAACAAGATGTCTTGTTGATCCAAAATCAAAGCCAGATGTATCATATCCAGCCTTTTTACCAACTTACTTTAATATCAATGGACGTAATTTGTGAGTTATCATTTTATTATTATTTCATTTTGTATTAATAAAATGCTACTATTATTTAGATTAAAAGTGTATTTTTTTAGAGGAAATCTAACATCAGCAAGAAAAGGAACATTGGCATTTTCACCTGAAAATCCACTTACAAGAAATGTTACAATGGATGCAATAACAATGGTTGCTGATGATAATCTTGGTATATTTTCATTCTTTTTGGATGTCAGCCAACTACCTCAACCTAAGGGATTTAAAAATGCCAAAGAGATGGAGCTAGCTCTCACTCAACCAAATGCTATGAGTGAAATTCTTGTTGGCATCCAATTTGATGATAATATGGCTAGTAAGTAACATATTTTTATGTGTATTTAAATATGTATGTACCTATTGATTTATTTCTAATGGTTTTAATAAGACCCTGCACTCCTGCTATCTATAGGAGATTTCATGTTTAGTTAGATTAAGTTGCTTTTAAAACCTAAAACTAAAAGTGGATTTTGATACAAAATGGAGGTTCGAAAATGTTGAAACCATACAAATGATTCTTAGTGACTGAGCCGTAAACACGTGCGCGTAGTCATATCTCTACGTTAAACTGCGCATTCGCTATATATAACAAGGACATGTATTATAATAATGGTCATTGATTGAAATAGTCGTAAAAGTTGACATTAAAGAAATTAGGGTGGCAGCGACACAATAACCTTGCAAGGCCGCTAGCGAGGTTCTAACATCGTACCTACTACTTTTAAGCAATCAAAACAAAGGCGTATGTCCAACAGTTTCGAAGCCTGGTACTTCATTAAACCAAGCTTTTCCTCAATCAGAGAGGGTAATGTAATCGCGTGATGTAACGCAAGCTTCAGCCCCTTACGAATGACGATGTCATCCATTTTTTATATTCAATCTCTTAAATTGAACGTTCTTTTAGACGCTACAAAATGGCCAGATGATATTACAGTCACATTAAGGTTTCCTGCTGTCATGAGGACTCCCATGCTTGAGCATCCTCTCAGGGCCAGTTGGAGGACAAACTTATTGTTCCCCGTATTTCCAAAACCTGGGCCACGAGAACCTGAAGATAAATATGGAGGAAAAACACCAGGTATTTATTTTGCTTAGACTGTAAGAAACTTCTAATTCCTTCAATTTATTTATGTACTACCATGTTATTTGTCTCGTTAATACTGTGTTAACTTTACATAAAATTTCGTCTGTTATAATTTACGTAGGTATATCTGACGTCAATTCTTTTAAAAACACCTCTAGCGGTATAAAAATGCATAGTCATGCACAATAAAACATTCGAGAGTAGTTGAGGCATCCGCGTTAATAACCTTGAACCTTGTTAGTGGATAGTTTAGGTACATAGTTTGTTTAAAATTCGCATTCGTATTCGCCGTTATGCTATGCATTTATTACAGGTTATTCTCCAGAAATGTTCCTAGCTGTCCAGCACGCCGTTTCACAGGAAATAATAAAACAAAAATCTGGCAAGCCCATCAACACAAAAGTGTACTTACAACGTCTACCTCAACAAGCATATAGAGATGATCAGTTACTGATAGCCTTAGAAAGGTTTATATCAATGATTATCATGTTGTGCTTCGCCTACACATTTGTGAACACCGTTAGGATGGTCACAGCTGAGAAAGAATTACAACTTAAGGTGAGATATTACCTATAGCGAGCAGATTACGTAATTTTCCGCGCGTTAAAACGCGGATAGACCTTTGGACGACGAGACGGACGGACGATTAATCGTTTTTGTATCGAAAAAAAAATACAGTAAATATTATTCCTAAAATAAAAAAAAACTACTCCTAAAGGATCATTACTTACTGACTTAGTACCTATTGATAATTTTTCTGCAAGACTTAAGTTGAAAGCACAATAATCAATTGTTTTATAATATAAGCCAGAAAGTAATGTTATTGCTTGTTCACAGGAAACCATGACAATAATGGGTCTACCATCGTGGTTACATTGGTTAGCGTGGTACATCAAACAGTTTTCTTTCCTCTTTATATCAGTAATTCTTCTAGTTATATTACTGAAGGTGGGTAACTAATACTTGTACGGAATTTATTTCTTACCGTGGAGTGCTAATTAATACGAATGGTATAAGAATATTAAAGTTGATAAAAATGTTGGTAGTATGTAGAATGGTATAAGGGTCTTGATTTTACTATATTAGGGACGTCATATTGTAAGTCTATATATTATATATAGGCAAATATATTATAAGTAGTACCCACTAAACGGCCAAACCAATTACGTTCGTCTCGTATCGTATACGAGATCATGTCTAATATTGTTTTGTTGGTATATACTTCTTAAAGTAGTTAACTAATCAAACGAAATGGATTCCAATGCCAATTGCTGCCACTAGAATTTGTGTCATAGAATCATTATAAATCTTCGTTAACGTACATAAATAAGTAAGACAATAAGTTGTTATACACCAAGATGCTCTTCGACATTTTCTATCGATATCGATGGCAATTTATATTCTTCAAATTTATGGTATTTTTTTTTAGGTTCCATTTAATCGCACCCCTACCGGCGAAGGTTATGGCGTGCTTACATTCACACCGTGGTCTGTACTTATGTTCTTCATCATGCTATTTGTGATGGCATCACTTTCTTTCTCCTTTATGGTCAGTGTATTCTTTACTAGAGGTAAGTTGTCGTTTATCTATCTATATGTCACTATACTTCAGATAGTAGGTACAGTCCTAGTTATTGTACTAGACGTAACAGTAGCGTTTTCTAAATTGAAATTTTAACTTTTTTATTTCAGCTAATACAGCCGCCTCATTCATGGGATTAGTGTGGTTTGCCACTTACTCCGTATTCATGCTTACTCAAATACTATATGAAGATATTAGTTTAACAACTAAACTTGTTCTCAGTCTGATATCGAATACAGCGATGGGTTATGCCTTTCAAATGATTATTATGTGTGAAGGCACATCGAGAGGTAATTATAGGCTAATCATTTGACTTTGGTCGTTCGTGAGTCGTCTGTTTCGTAACATCAACTTCGTGTAACAGACTTGTCTCACTGACTATTACCTACTTGTTTCTATAAAAGGTCAAGGGGACGATGAGTAAATAATACTTTGTGTCGTTGATCAATTGTCAAATTCTGTTGAATATTTAAATTAATAATTAAATGTCATGTAGTTTATTTGTAACTTCTATAATTCAGGTTTGCAATGGAATGAATTCTTTATGCCCGTATCTTACCATGACCAATTCCAACCGGGCCATGTTGTACTTATGTTGATTCTCGACACCATACTCTACATGTTAATCGCCATGTATGTAGAGAAAATAAAGCCTGGCCTGTACGGAGTGCCCTTGCCATGGTATTTTCCATTCACTAAAAGTTATTGGAAACCCGACCGGTCTAAAATTGCAGGTAACTATATTTAATTACCCTGATACCTACAGTTAGAACCACGGTCACAATAAATTTGGTACCTACTCGACCACATTATTTTTAGAACTATAACATTTTATAGTAATGATTTTATATTGTTAAGTGTATCATAAAGTTGAAATATCTTATTTTTATTTAAAAACTAGTGTCACCCTGCGGTTTCACTCGCGTTCCCGGGGATCTTCTATTTTTCTTTATATAAAAAGTAGCCTTGTGTTACTCCAAAACATATTCTCGGTACTAAATTTCATCGCGATCCCTTCAACAGTTCTGGCGTGATGGAGTAGCACACATTCATACATTCTCACAAACTTTCTTATTTATAATATAAGTCTATACTAATATTATAAAGAGGAAAGATTTGTTTGTTTGTTTGTTTGTAACGAATAGGCTCCGAAACTACTGGACCGATTTCAAAAATTCTTTCACCTTTGGAAAGCTACATTATCCCCGAGTAACATAGGCTATATTTTATCCCTGTATTCCCACGGGAACGGGAACAACGCGGGTAAAACCGCGGGGAGGCAGCTAGTAGGATATATAATAAGCTTTCAACAATAACAATACATTGTCATATTTACAGCTATGACTAACAAGGATGTCGCTGACTTGGAATATAATGATGCCTTGCTAAAGGTAGTTCATGATGAAGCTGAAGAACCAAAGGGGGTACCAGTTGGAGTAAATATACAAGTAAGTGTTAACACGCGGTGTAGGTACCTTTATAAAATTAATTTTGCTTTAGGATTTTTATGTTATAAAGCGAGTGTTATACGCTTGTATTTATAATCGCGGTTTAACTAAATGTAACTCTGATGGTTGGTATAATTTCACCTGTTTCGGTCTTCCAAAGAACCGTCGCGTAACGTAACGTATACCTATGATACTTTTTGTCAAATTTCTTCATGTCTTCATTTAACACATTGAGATTCTATTAATAGGGTGTTACGTATAATATAAAACTGTCATCATTTTTATTTGTTTCTTTTATTTCAGAATCTTACTAAAATATATAAAGGAACTAAAAAAGCCGTGGACTGTTTGAATCTTAGAATGTATGAAAATGAAATAACAGTACTGTTAGGCCATAACGGTGCTGGAAAAACTACTACAATATCCATGTTGACAGGTAAGTGACGGAAATCGAAAAAAGTATAACTTAATAAAAAATTGTTGTTAAAAAATAGATTAAATTTGGTCTAGGTATGGTGCCTCCTACATCGGGCTCAGCGACAATAAACGGGTACAATATTGTGACAGAGACAGAACTCGCACGCCACTCGCTCGGTATCTGTCCGCAGCATAACGTTCTCTTCCCGGATCTCACAGTCGCCGAGCACATCATATTTTACTCCAGATTAAAAGGCGTCTCCCAAAACAAGATTAAGGGCGAAGTGGACCACTTCGTGAAGTTATTAGAGCTCGAAGAGAAGGTAATATCTGTCATCCCCCCTGTCTCCGTCATACGTAGTATATAGTTACTTGATGACTGTCACTGTACTGTCGACTGCCTAGCCGATTAAGTTGTAACCTAGTTGTTTTTTTTTAAACTAGTAGATTCAGTCAGATTCAGAAAACTAAATTCTTTGCCATTTATTCAGATTAGGCCCTAAAAGGGAACTTTGAACTTCCGAACTGAAGGTCCGTCTGGAGGGTCACTAATATATAAAGTGGAAATATTTGATTATTTTAAATACCATGCTCTGAAACTACATGAACGATCTAAATAACTCCTTTAACAATTGAAAACTAGATAATAAGGTGGCATCATCTGTATTTTATCCCCGTATTGCTACGGGAACGGGGATATAAAGCCACCACCATCCCGTGCCCTGATGATGCGGTGTATAACATGTATATGTGTGACAGCGGCACGTGGAAGCGCGTCACCTGTCAGGTGGACAGAAGCGGCGACTATCTGTGGGCGCTGCCATGTGCGGCGCCTCGCGGGTCGTGCTGCTCGACGAGCCCACCTCGGGCCTGGACCCGGCCGCGCGCCGCGCGCTCTGGGACCTGCTGCAGCGGGAGAAGCGAGGTCAGTGAACCCACCCGTCTGGCCCCCGCCACCCGACCAGTGGGGGAGCATGCCTTGACGAGGCCCCGTATTAAAAAATGGTTGGGGGTTATGGAGGATAAAGATTTCGCACAGGGTACCCTAGTGGCCAGGGGGTCCCGTATAATTGATACGGCAGATACAGTCCCTGCACCCGACCAGCCCTCTGGTTTGGTTACCATATCACAAGCTCTGCTTAGTTTGGAATCAGAATAACCCAGGATATTTATTTAGGTATTATTATTTATTTAATAATGTATTATGAAATCTGCTTGGTCGACAATTGCGAGAAAGTGTGAGAGAGTTACACAATAAGGGGGCAGTCAGTGTGTCTCGTGTGCTCACTGTGCCGTTCGGGTGAACAGGTCGCACCGTAGTGCTCACGACGCACTTCATGGACGAGGCGGACGTGCTCGGCGACCGCGTGGCCATCATGGCCGGCGGCCGCCTCCAGTGTGTCGGAACACCCTACTTCCTCAAGAAACACTACGGCATCGGATACAAGCTCACCATTGTCAAGGCGGATGTGTGCCACGTGCGAGACGTCACCACGTTCTTCGGAAAATATGTGCCGGACATAAAGGAAAATACTAATATAGGTAAACATTGTCCTTTATTCTGTTTTATTATGAATACGTTATTAAAATTATAAACGTTTTAAATCATATAGATAATTGCATTTTCAGGCTCTGAACTTACGTACATCTTACCGAATGAGTATGTTAGTAAATTTCCTGGTATGCTAAAAGAGTTTGAAGATAAAAAAGATTCTTTAAACATTTTGAGCTACGGACTCTCTGTGACAAGTCTCGAAGAAGTTTTTATGAAGTAAGTTCAAATGATTCTATAGGAATAGGACTTTCTAATTAATTAACATATTTTATTCTAAATTCCAGAGCAGGTGCAGAAGATTTTGAAGTATCCACTACTAAAACTAATAACTTCCTAGAAGTATACAACGACAGTGCTGTGGTTCCTATGGACGATCAAAGTAAGTTCTATACTTTAATTAGCAATTGCGTTCAAAAATGACAAAATACCTTATGATTTAAACATTAAATAAATATTTACATTTTTAGTGGACACAGAACCATTAGAGAAAGTTCGAGGATTTAAACTATTGCGGAATCATATAAAAGCCATGTTCCTAAAATTAGCCTACAATAGCATGCGAAATAAGTTAACGGCATTTATACAGTTTATATCGCCCGTAATAAATATAATACTGTCTGTTATTATATCGAGATCTTGGAAATTCTTGTCTCAACTTCCACCGCTGGACCTCAGTTTAGAGAGCGGGTTTCGAGACACGCAAACAATTTTATCTCAGCATGGTAATATTACTGATAAGAGTTTAGAAGGAAGAGCCATGATAGCGTACAAGAATTATTTCAAATCGGCTATGCATCCAGGAATGACGCTCACAGATATTGGCACTACGAATTTGAGTAAATTTTATACAAAACTGGTATGTTATCTATTTATAACTATTATTCAAAATTATACTAATATTTATGTATTTATGCTTTTCTTGCATCTATTCTTAGTGACCAGTGAATTTGTATTCATCGGATAAATTGACAAACATGTTTTATATGGTACCTAATGACAGATTTTATTATTTCAAACTTTCCGAAAAAATGTTTAGTTAAATGTATTTTAACTGTTGGTACATGTCATATTTTAGAGTGATGCGGACCTCCCTCGTATTCGATACGAGACGCTTGTCGGTGCTACATTTTCAAGTAACAAAATCATAGCGTGGTTCAGCAACTATGGCTATCACGATTCAGCTATCTCACTCGCACTTGCGAACAACGCAATATTGCGCGCAAATTCGCCCGGAAGCACTTTAAGGATTATCAACCATCCACTACCGTATTCCATAGAAAATTTGGTAAGAATATACTAAATTATTTTCAAATTTTAATGGTCAAAAAACGTTGTCGATATATTCAAATAATGATTAAAGCTAAGGCGGTCTTATACAATACTAGTGGCTCACCGCGGTTTTACCCGCGTTCCCGGGGATCTTCAATTTTCTCGGGATAAAAACTAGCCTATGTGTTACTGCTGGTTATAAACTATCTGTGCTCCTGATTTCATCTAAATCCTTTAAGTAGTTTTTTGCGTGAAAGAGTAACAAACATCATTCTCAAAAACTTTCGCATTTATATTAGTAGGATAGTAGGATTTTATAAACAAACTAATTATTACTTATATTAACAGGTCAAAGTCATGGCTAGTGGAAGCAGCATGGGATTTCAGTTTGCGTTCAACATCGGATTTTGTATGGCATTTGTCACTTCATTTTTAGTTCTCTTTGTTATCAAAGTAAGTAAATTATTTACATATTTAAAATATAGTTAGTTAAGTTTCTGAAATCGTCGTTATTTTTATAATAAATTTCTACCAGGAGCGCATAAGTGGAGCGAAGCTCTTACAGCGTGTATCGGGCGTACGACCCGCTGTTATGTGGGGAACTGCACTTGTTTGGGATTGGATATGGCTGTTCCTCGTCTACATACTCATAATTATAACTCTGGCATGTTTCCAAGAAAACACATTAGCTACTCCGGATGAGTTGGGTTAGTAACGAAGCTATTCCGATTTAGAACTCAATACATAATATATTACAAGCAACAATGTGCATCTTTGTAATGTACACAATTGTCGCCAAAATGAAATTAAAAGAAAATACTTTTATTCAAATCGATCAATCAAACAATCAAATTATTTTTTATTCAAATAGGCATTTACAAGCACTTATGAACTACTTAGTTGTTTTTACTGCCGGCAATAAATAGGCCACGACTCGGGTACATGAGCGTTAAGGTACCGTACAGATAAGGGTTGAATGAAAACTCAATAAAGTGGTTATCATTATTAGCATTGCTATTCGCTTTAGCAACGAACTTCGCACATTCAATTTAAAACATTTAATTTAATTACAGGACGAGTGATGCTAGTCCTTGTGGTGTTCTCATTGGCTATTATACCAATACACTATCTAGCATCGTTCTATTTCGAAGCGGCCGCCACGGGCTTCTCCAAAATGTGTTTCATTAATATATTCACTGGTTAGTACCTCTTCAAAACTCTAGATCTACCAAACACAATATAAACAGCTTGTGGAGGTAACATATTATAATGATTATCTCACTTTTAGGTTGTATGCCTTTCCTTATAACTGAAGTATTACGGTTGCCACAAGTCGGTAGCCCATTCTATGCTCACCTATTTGACTGGATATTTTCCCCACTGCCAATATACTGCCTGAGCAGGAGTTTCAGGTATGCTAAAATATATCTATCTATATACGCGAAGAACACAAATCCATAATATATTTTTGTTTATATTATTTTGTAGAGACATGAGTGTGGCATCATTTTCTCTTCTGGCATGCGACGGTCTTTGTCAGCAGTTAAACATCGACAACTGCACGCGGCACACAATATGCAACAAACTCAACCTCACCGTTTGTTGTAGTAAGTGAGTTTTGTGAGTGCGTGTTACATGTTTAGGTACGACATTACGAGGATCTTCATAATATCTCGTTATCAGCATGGGCATGTCTTATTTTCTATTATTAACCCAAGTCAAATTGCATGTTAAACTTTTCTGTGTGTGGGTTAAATGACAATGGTAGAAATAAATATACTTAGAAATGTTAAAAGAGGTGTTAACAAAGGCATATGAATAATGTGCTATATATTTGTAGTCGACGACGACCCCTTCATGAGATGGAGCGACCCTGGTATCGGTCGTTACTTGTTTATGATGACTGCAGTTGGAATTGGAACATTCACCTTGTTACTTATCAAAGAGTACGAGGTTATAAACAAGGTAACAAAATTGTGCTAGGTACCTATTTGATTCCATGGAATTCACATTATGTTTCATAATGTTTGTATTTTTTTAGTTGTGTTATCGATCTCGAAAAATACCACACCGCGATGTGGTGACGGAAGATGAAGATGATGATGTGGCAGCTGAGAGGCACATTGTTGAGACAATGACTCAAAACGAAGTCGCCCAGTGCAGTCTTGTGTGCAAGGACCTATCAAAGTACTACGGAGACTTCTGTGCCGTCGACCGGCTTTCCTTCGGTGAGTGCTACCGGACTTCTATGAGAAGTAACAAGACGTTAAAACTGTTTTTGCGAAATAAGATATCGTGTTCTAACCCTACAAAATAATTGCGTTTAAATATGACCTGTTCAAGTTATAACTTTTTAAATATGTTGCCCAACCAAATGCACGTGATGAACAGATGAGAAACCGTCACTGAACGATTTTTTTCGCCTATATACCTAAAAATACTTATATACCTACCATATATTTTGTTATTTACATAATTCGTAAATAATTTCTCTAGTAAAATTTGTTTCTTCTTTTTTAATAGGTAACGGTTTCGAAATGAAGGTGCGATACCTAAACTCTCATATAATTCGGAATGATTCTAAGACGTATAAATGTATGTGTTGTGTTGTAGCTGTGCGTCGCGGCGAGTGCTTCGGCCTGCTGGGCATCAACGGCGCCGGCAAGACGAGCACGTTCCGCATGCTCGCCGGCGACGCGCGCCTGTCCGCCGGCGACGCGCGCGTGCACGGCTACTCCATCAAGACGCACGTGCGCGACCTGCACCGCCTCATCGGTACGTACTGATGCCAATACACGCCCATTACAAACTAAGCAGATAGCTGATAAACTACTTACAGACATATTCATGCATACAAATGTTTGTCCTGCTTGAGATTCGAACCCACGACCGGTGGCTTGAGAGTCGGGTCACTAACCACTAAGCCAATTGGCTGGCGCTCATTTAACTAGTAACGGTGCTAACAAATAATTTTAATTAAACTGTAGGTGTTTATAGTCACAAAACACACCTGAATCTATAAAAAATATAGGTAATTAAAGTTGAACGGTATCACTAGAACGGTTTTCGACTTTATAGTAAACGCAAGGTAATAAAATAAATTGAAATATAAATGAACGCCATAAAACTAAAGAAATATATGTACAGGTTTCCTAACAGGGGCATATATTTGCGCTTTTGACATAAATATGACGATGAATAATTCGAACGTTTTTAACGAAATGAATTATTATATACTATATCGCCAGTCTGACCAGAGTCCTCCGCTACCGCGGCGCAGGCTACTGTCCACAGTTCGACGCGCTGTTCGAGTCGCTGAGTGCGCGCGAGACGCTGCGTATATTCTGCCTGCTGCGCGGCATCCCGGGGCGCGTGGGCGCGGCGCAGGGCCGGCAGCTGGCGCACGCGCTCGGGTTCGCGCGGCACTACGAGTCGCGCGTGCACGCGTGCAGCGGCGGCACGCGGCGCAAGATCAGCACCGCCGTCGCGCTGGTGGGCTCGCCGCCGCTGGTGCTGCTGGACGAGCCCACCACGGGCATGGACCCCGCCTCCAAGCGGCGCGTGTGGGCCGCGCTGGCCGCGCCCGCCGCGTCCGCCTCCCGCAGCGTGCTGCTCACCACGCACAGCATGGAGGAGTGCGAGGCGCTGTGCTCCCGCCTCGCCGTCATGGCGAGCGCGCGTCTGCGGGCCGCCGGCACGCTGCAGCACCTCAAGAACAAGTTCTCGCAGGGTAACGTGACTACTATACCTATTACTTTTAAGCGGTGTTGTTGTAAATTAATAACGTTAACGCGACTCCTCCCGTGTGTTGCAGGTTACACGCTTATCGTTAAATGTAAGTCCGGTCCCGACAGAGATGCGAACCTGGCTAACGTCAACCGTTATATCGATGAAAACTTCAAGGATACTGAGCTTGTGTTAGTGTCTTTTTATTTGGGATTATAATATGTTTTTTATACTTATAAATGTCCTTTCGATTACTTAGTGTTATTTTCCGCAGGGAATCGTATCTGGGCATCAATACTTACTACCTGCGAGACACGCAGCTGGCGTGGTGGCGCGTGTTCGACGTGATGGAGGCGGCGAGGGTGCAGTTCTCGCTCGAGGACTATTCGGTCTCGCAGACGACACTCGAACAAGTGTTCCTCAGGCTCACCAGAACTCACGCCACCCCGGAATGAAGGCATGTATTTATTATAAATTTTCGTTAGTACCCCATGCTTTAATATAAGATCTGATGAAATTGTTTTTTACAATACCTCTAATGTTATATGAATGTACTTAAACTAAGTAGTTCAGTATTACTTAACATTCTAGTAAATTATTGTACTTACGCAAATGTATCACTCAATGTTGTTGATTTATTAGGAGCTCGATATTGAATATGAGTACTCATTGGTACCATAGATGATGCCCCCATGTCTGTTGTGCAGCATTAAATATCCATGTAGGTAGGTAAATCTCATTTAGTATCTATATATTTTTATCGCTTTGGCCCTTCTTACATATTGTGTGCTTATAGCTAAAAATCACTGAAATTTATTTTCCATTTTAATATTTGTTCAATGGCTTTGACAAAAATATCACAATTCATAATTTAAGAAAAATAAAAACTGGTCATAGGGGTCATAGCGTCAACATCAAGATAATCGAATATCGGAGTTTCTTGATTAGGTCGTTGCAACTTATGAATAGCCAGACTAATTAGAAAAGTAGATTTTTCTAAGAACCGCACATAGACCGTTTCTAAATAGCACCCAAATTAATAAATAACTACATATTTTCTAGATACGGTTGTGGGCTGTTTAATTAAGAACAAATATAACTTTTTGTAATTTTGTCCTGAATTAACAATTTCTACATTATTTATACAATTATTTATCATATACATAATGATACGGTATTATTTACTGCAGAAGATAACAATATAAAGTAAAGCTAAACAGCTCCCTATTAACCTTAAATTAGGTTATGAAAACTAAACTTGGCTTTTGTACTATACGTCTGAAGTAGTGACCTGTAGGTATTACAAACAAAATCGTTAACAAAACTTAGTATTACTTCTTGTAACGACAAACATGCCAATAGATGTTCTTTAGAATATGAACACAATAAAGTATTCTGATATGTTTAAAGTAAGCCATTAAATAAGCCCTTTTCAGTAGGTACTTTACTTTTAATGAACACTCTTAAGACTGAAAGACTACAATACTTAGCTCACAAGTATAACCGTTCTGAAAAACTATCTCACTATGTATCCTATAGGTACCTACCAACTATGACTCATATTTAATTTATAAGAATGAATAAGTACAAGAATCACTTAATTACGTAATCACACTAACTATCGTAACTATATACCTACGGACTTTTATATATACCTCCCTGTTCTTTAAAAGTTACATAAAGCCATTCATTTAATTGTTTTTGTAGATTTTGTAAATTTAAAGTAAATCACCAATCATTTTTATATAATGAATACCTACCATGTGTTCCCTTACTTAATTTTCAAGTAATAATTTACTCTAATACCGGATTATTCTTTGTCATAAATACATTTTAGGTTGCTTTACATCTATATTTCAAAAATGTGCCTACCACAGTAAATGATTTAAGTAGAAAAAAAGGTGCTCGGTCTCGATATTTGAATAGTAGGTAGGTAAGTAGTTGATGTAGAATTTGCGTTTAGATATGTTTCTATAATTACCCGCATTCAAGTACGTATGATGTCGTGATTTACCTAGTGTTTGATTTAGACAAATATACAAATGTAATATCAGACTTTTTCTGGACATCACCGTTTTCTGTATGTTTTACTTATACGTAACATTTATCTGAGTTTGCCTTTCATGTTTTGTATAAACATGTAACGTAAATTCAATACTAAACAAATAAAGAGATTATGCTAACTTCTACTCCGTGTTCAAAGAACGTCGAAAAGTTACAAAATAACGTTTTGTAAAGGTCGGAAGCGATCTTCCGATTCGGCCAAACATTAATTAAAATTGCCATTTTCTTATATTGCTTTTATTGAAAAATAGTTAGTTTTTTTAATTCGTTTTACGGTTACCGCGAGAAATAGTTCTATATCATCAATGTACCTATTTAACGTATACCTATTCTAACTATCAATTCATATTAAGTATTCTATACAAATAGAAGGAAAGGGGTCGAAAACAGTCGATTTTCAGGATTACATCCTATATTAAATAACCCTGTATAACATTTTTACCAATAAATATACAAAATATAGTTTTATTACGTGTAAAATTGTGATATTTAAATATTTATTTGTGACATGCAAAAAAACAATTATTTACAAGATTCAGTAGATTTATAATTGGAAATCTTGCCATATTATTTTGATTCTGCAAGTATACCGTAGTGAAATAAAATTATGTGATATTTTTTGTGATTGATATGCTTTTATGAAATATTAAGCTTAAACAAAGGCTCCTTACAAAATCGATATCACACCTATTTATAGTTTTACAAACTATGGATTTAAGCTATGCACTTTTTAATATATTTTATAGTTAACGAAACAGTAACCTGCAATTTGAAGTATATACAGCGAATCTCATTTCTCTAAAACTCATATTAATGTAAGTTTGAATGGTTGCTAAATTTTAAAGTTAATGGGTATAGATAAAGCCTGTCCGGAAAATATAATACTTTAAACGAAGTCGCTACTTGTACCTATAACCGTTCCTAATAACGTGCTTGTAGTATTTTATTGCAACATGGCGATGTTTATTGTTTTTGGTCGGGCTTTATATCATATTTTGAAATTAATTATTAAATTATTATAGACAGTCACATATCTATCTCACAATAATATTTTTATGTAGCAAATATTTATTTAAGTTTCTTGTACCTATACCTACATATAGTATTTTCTAATAAAATTAATAATGTAAAATTGTAATATTATTTCAAACCAAATAACACCAGATTTTGTTTTGTGGTTCTCATGTTAAGTTTCGTGTATCTCTTTTTCATGCCAGTGACTTAGTGCTTGATAAGTTCATCGGTCGGAGCCTTAGCATTGGTGCCAATTTTATTTATTTTTTTATTATTAAATGGCAGAGAGAATTTGGTACATTTATGTTTCACCAAAATCTTTTGAGTAATGCCGTTTAGGCGTCTAGAACGATTTTGTTTGCACTTACGTCAACCTACAACATAGCTTGATGGAGTAAACGGGTTTATGCTGAAATTGTCGACCAAAGTATTTGAAATTTTACATCTTTTCTGTAAATGTAGTTTCTACTATGTACATTTTCCTGGAAGTTGTTATATATAGAAGAGAAACTTATTGACGCCAGTGACTAGGTTGGTATAAAATTTCAAAAAGGGGACTCGTTTCTGTTTCCGATGAACTGATATGATTATATCATTAATGCTGTCTATTGCTAAGCAAGGTTTTCATTGTAATAAAAGCAGCTTTACTTAATAAAATTGTCTTTTATTAAAAATTAATATATGTTTACTCTAGTTACGTCACCCATATACCTACTTACTACTAATAAACTAATAACATTTGGTATAAAAATAAAAATAGCATTCATGTCTTGTCGTAGTAACAATGTAAATCAAATAAATAAATAGCTACATTATATTACAAAATTGTCTACTAAATATATCTATTCTTATTAAATTTGTGCTACTGTATGGCAAATAACTAACAATTAACATCAATACTCATGTCGTTGGCGAGTTTTAAATGCAGTTTCATACTAGTTAGACCTAAGTAATCACATATTTACTTACCTACTCCTTGATTTATAGTCAAGCTTTTACTAATTAATTGCAGTTGCACTGAAGCCTATGCGTATAAATAGAGAAATATACATTTTATTAAGTTAATTTGGTATTAATTGTCCTACGGTTATAACTCCTCACGTTGATACTTAGTAAACTGAAGGAATATCTGCTCAAGAGTTGTTTGTGAAATGCTGTAGTCTTCAACTGCGAGATCCTGTTTGGCTCGCTCCATGATACCAAACATTTTCCACCAGGGCATACTGCGGTCTGGTAAGTAGTATGTTAATAGTCCCTGATATTCCTCCCTGAAATAATACAATAATATATTGCCACTTAGGTACTCATCTTATACCTGTCCGTGGGACCAGTCGTGATTACATGGTCATTTGAAATTTTGAATTCAAAATTATAGTAAGGGGGCCGTTCAAGTATTAGGTACCTAAGCACTATGTGGGGCTGGGGGGTCTTTGCTTTGCTTATTTTTGATGACATGGGGGTAGGGTGGTCTAGATGATGATTACGTCATTGGTAGGTACTTATTTACTTTTTTACACATGGCAACCCAAACATTGTTTTTGCTTGAATCGCATATTCGGGGATTCCCACAAATAATGCATATGAATAATGTTTATGGAAGCATTGGGGGAGGGGGTAAGATCTTTGCTTACTTTTGCTAACAAAGTATCCACTTACATTATCTTTGGGGTCGTGAAATTAGAATTAACGTAATTCTTCACAACTTCCGTTGAACATTCGCTAGTGGTCGATCTTCTCGGTCCATCTTCCTTAATTTTCATTTTGATAATCAAAGTAAATCCTGAAAAAATGGTTATGGTTAGATACATATCAGTGTAGGTAGGTACCAACAAGGGAACGCGTAGTGATTGCTGTACTGCAGATTGATGGAGAGAAATGGCATGATTATAATAAATGTTTATGTACCTACTTCTCACGACAATTGAAAAATTCGCACTTAAAATTAGAATCGGTTAACTTTCCATATCGTACCTAAACGCTACATAAAATGATGTAAGTACTTTTGCCATATCGACTTTGAACTATGTTATCTCACCTTGGGAGAATTTATTTTTGAGATGTTGCGGTGTGCCGAGGCACTGGAACCTGCCGTTGACCATGATGGTGAGGCGCGAGCACAGCGCCTCGCACTCCTCCATGCTGTGCGACGTGAGCACCACGCCCCGCGTCGCCGCCTGCACGCCGCGCGTCGCGCGCCACACCTGCCCACGAGATATCATTTAAAAACAACTGCATTTTTTTCTAGTTTCTTATGGAACGATGCGGAGGGGTCCGCAGTCCTACCGGTAACCGGGAACGTAACGTAAGATTATCTATTATTGTGTCATCTGTCGGTTTGAAATTGGAACGTCATTGGATTTTTTGTCTTCGTTCTTAATTCAAATTATTTAAACTATTTGTCTGATCTGTTGGTGTGGAATGTAGGTATAGATATCCGAATCTATCCTACTAATATTATAAAGGCGAAAGTTTGTAAGTATGGATGTATGTATGTATGGATGTTTGTTACTCTTTCACGTAAAAACTACTGAATGGATTTGAATGAAATTTGGAATAAAGATAGCTTATAACCTGGATTAACATATAGGCTACTTTTTATCCCGGAAAAATGGAAGACCTCCCGGGTACGCGGGTGAAACCGCGGGGAGCCACTAGTACATACTAATATTATAAAGGAGTAGAGTTTGTTTGTTTGTTTGTTTGCTTGAACGCGCTAATCTCAGAAAGTACTGGTCCGATTTGAAAAATTCTTTCGCCATTAGATAGTCCATTTATCGAGGAAGGCTATAGGCTATATATCATCACGCTACGACTAATAGGAGCGGAGCACCAATGAAGAATGTTTCAAAATCGGGAGTTTCTATTTCCTTTTGAGAGCTTCCGCTGCGTACGCTGCGTAAACGGTTAAAGTTACCCTAAAATGATGTATGACAGAATTGTTCCCCTTCAAAAGTTCAAAAAAAAAGTCCGCGATAGCATATGTCTATCTGTAAAGGTTGCCTCACTGTGACCATTTTTATACTAACCAAATTTGTTCGAAAATTAAGCATTATTTGTGAAGGTGTTTTTATGAAGATAATATTAATCCTTATCCAAATAAATACGTTATTCATCACAAGTATTTAATTTAAAACAAAATTGCCTTTTACATCATTCGATTTCAATGAATATCTTAGGAGATATCGCAAATTCAAAATAACATTGCACCAAAATAATGTTCAAGTACTGTACTGCGCGCGCCTTTATGTGCCGGCGCGTGCAATCATCAGTTAGCTCTGCGAGACCATCCTTCTACGTATACGAAGGGGGTTGAAAGTTAGCATTAGCCCAAAGTAACTATTCCACGCAGACGGAGTCGCGGGCAGAAGCTAGTATTTTTTATAACATGGAACTTCATTCCTATCCGGTGTCTCACGACACCACACGGTTTTTTTACACCACTAAAGTGGCAACAGGCATACAGTCCCACCTGATGAGACGTAGCCTATGAACGGTTGCAACACTACGCTACTCCATCACTGGTCCCCCACTGCCACTGCAGCGTCTCCAAATATCGGCTACCGCGTATTAAAGGTTATTAGGAAATAAACGTACGTGTCTTTTAGCAGCAGGATCTACACCCGTAGTTGGTTCATCGACAAATATGAGACGAGTCCTGCCCAGAAAGGCTATGGCTGTATTGAGCTTGCGTTTTGTACCGCCGGAGTATTGATCCACCTGTGAAACGGATAAGTCGAAGATATTAAAATTATTAAGGGACTTCCCGCTATCATTGTTTACCCTCGATCAGCCAAGAATAAAAGCTTTTAGCGCTCGTTTAAAGATTTTATATTTTAATTCCAGTCCATGAAATTATCATGTTTTCAACAGAAGAATTATTGTCTACGCCATCTTTAGCAACACTGTGTCGACACGCATCGGCACAGTGTCAAGCGCCATTTCGCCATTGCGCCGGGCGCAATAATAATTATTTGCTCAACACTGGCCTCAGCATATGGTCCTTCGAGCCGGGGATATCGCAGCGGTGGTCGTAAGGTTAAAAAGATGGCGGCAGCGCGTCTCCGTCCAGTGCTCGACGAGAATTGCACCCGACACTGTGCCGATGCGTATCGACACTGTGTCGATGAAGATGGCGTAGACAATTATCTTTTGATAACATAATGCTAAGCTCTGTAAGTTATACCCTTTTATCGAGATGTTTGAGGAAGCCGAGTGCGTGCGCCAGGAGCACGGCGCGCGAGTCGGCGCCGACGCCCGCGGTGCGCAACCCTCGCAGCAGGGAGAACAGCCGCAGCGTCTCGCGCCCCGTCAGCTCGCTGAACAACGCGTCGAACTGCGGGCAGTAACCTACGACGACACAAATTATACTCGTGAACAAAGTTAATATAAGGTAATGTGTAGCTATGGTACACAAAAAAGGTTTATTACAGAAATTTTAACCAATACCCGTTAGATAGTACATTTTTCGATCATGTTAAATACCTATATGGTTGATAGGACTATATACTAGGTACTTATTATTTATCCATTTTTTACCCTGCTTGATGATTTTATTCTAATACAATTTCATTCAACAAAATAATTAGATAGATAGTTACGTTACGTTACGTTAGATAGTACATTTTTCGATCATGTTAAATACCTATATGGTTGATAGGACTATATACTAGGTACTTATTATTTATCCATTTTTTACCCTGCTTGATGATTTTATTCTAATACAATTTCATTCAACAAAATAATTATTTATTTGCGCAAGCATATTTTTAATAGCTTGGCCTACCACCCGCGATCAGCGTCAGGTTTTTAACGTAGCTATAGTAGGGTTGTCTACTAACCAATATTATTATGAACATTTGTGAGTTCCCGTTGTACCGAGTAGCCACTGACGTATGCTTCTCCACTGGATATAGCCTCGTCTCCCATGAGCATCATGAACGTGGTGGTCTTACCAGCACCGTTCACCCCCAATAGACCGAAACACTCGCCATCGTTTACACCTGGAACATAATATGAATGCAAAATATTTAAAAATCCGACAGAAAATATTCTATTATCATAGGTATCATGCCATATCGATACCTTTATTTGCAAACCTAATAACTCCACCTTTTTTTTATTTCATTTTGATACCGGATGATTTTAGATCTCATCTAGATTCTGCCGGTATCAAAATAAAATTTAAAAAGTTATTAGGTTTGCAAATTAAGGTATCGATATCTCAAATCAATAAAAATACATATGACCCTGAAGAATACGAGCATGAACCAGAATCGAAAGGACGATTACTCGAAATATTACTCATACGAAGTACACTGTTCTATAGAATAAAACGTTACTTTTAGGTACTCACTAAAAGATACTTGATCGACAGCTAGGTGCTTGCCATAGTACTTGGATAGGCCCTTGGTGACGAGGCCGTGTTCAGAGAGGTGTGCCTTGTCCACCATCAAGGCGTGCTTCGCCTCGTCCGCCACGTCCTCATCGAGGGTACTCTCGTCTACTGGCGGCGGAGTCTTCTTGAATCTGAATATCTACCAAACAATTTATTTGTTTATACATATTTCAATAAAGGACCTCAAAAAGTTTAAATCAAACTTACCTACAGCCAATTCGACTGCTAAAAATTATAAGGGCATAATCGTATCGTAAATGTAGTTATGTACAACAGGTAGGTAGGTACTAAACGACTACTGCTACATAATAATATTTTCTCCAAAAAGATTTGTCTAATGTGCAAATATCCTACAAGGGTGAATAACACTTACGTAATTATTTTTCTAATTTTAAAAGATAAAATTAAAATATGACGAAGTCCACGATATAATGACTAAATTTAAAAATAACCTTTAAAATAAAGATGAACCACATTTTGGCACGATGACACTTATAGTAGTTCAGAAGATATTTGGATTTGTTTTTTTTTCTTAAATATGGTAATGATGTCAGCTTGATGGTATTGATATTACCAACGGTACAACAATGACAATAACGTTGGAATGATTATTATCATTTATTTATTTTATATCATGAGAATAAAACACTAGTTTTATTCTAATAAAATTTTATTTTCTCAAGAATTATTCAATAAAATTAGGTATGTATGTTCTTTGGATAATATAAACATAATACTTAATAATAACATAATAACTTTCGGTATAAATATGTTTTTATTGTTTTTCAAGTGTTATATGATTTACCTAATATTCAACCGAATTTCTTTAAAAAAATGATTTAGAATTATATAAAAAAAAACCTTCAAAATTACCAAATATTTTTATTGGATATGATATTTATTGTAGATTCTCCATATTTTTTTAAAGTACTGTATGATTTGACCAATGTTTTATTATATAATATTACTATATTTGGATTTTTGGTTTTACTTTTATGAAGAAGAACAATATCGTCATCATTCTGTTTAGAGGTAGATGGCATATTTGATTACTAAAATGAAGGTAATGACAGCGATGGTATTGACAAATTCACAAATTTTATAGAATATTCGAGATATTCTTTGAAATAATGTGCATCATCACGTCACTTACTGGAAAGGTTATGATTCAAAGTATAATTAGCTATCACAACAATTAAATTAAAATCATTACTTTTCTCAAAATGTTTCTGTTAGGTAATGATGAATGTACGTGACACACCGCAATTTAAGCCGGATTTTTTATTTTTTTTATGGTTATTTAATGGAAGAGACGGGAAAAGTGCTTCACGTTTCTTTGACCACTGGTTGGTGAAAACAGTGCGGGGCGAGGATGAGTCGCAGGAATGTTTCATTCTACACAAAACTAGATTTTGTTCTGAATCCTGTGAATGATGTAATCAATGTAACATTTTTGATTTATATCTGTTATGGAGAATTTCTAGGGAATTATTTTTTAAAATATATTTTTAAGCTATTGCATAGCTTTTATCGCGGGCTCTGAGCGCGGCGACCGAATCAAGAAATTCCGTAACGAAAAAAACCTAACACATCGTCTAACGTCGTTTAAGTTCGGCAGACTTCGGCACGGTGTTTGTTTGCTATCTTCTTAACTCTTTGACGTTTTGAAAAAATGGCGTTTGACATTTATAAAAAACAAAACTCAATTTCCGTATTCGCGCGTAATTATTTTGTTTCTATTTCGTGGCAAGGGTACCACGTCATAAAGCCTAAGTATTCAAATACGTATGCACATCAGAATGCATATTATTAAAAAAAAGTTTTACGTGACAACGACTTTGAGTGGTAAAATAATTTTAATGTGAATATTCATTCGTATAGTAGGAAGAAGGATGAAATAATAGTAACAATTTAAAACCTAACGTGACGTGAGCGGAGCGTAACGCAGTTTCTTGAAGTGTCACCCGGCAAACCAATTTATAAGACGTTGTCACGTCAAAATATATGCTCAAGTATTTTTACAATGTACAAGGCGTCCTTTCTAACCTAACCTTTGTTTAAATCCAAATGTATCATTTATTTAGTACATGTAGCGGCCATTTGCATTTCTAAGCACGCGATGTTGGCGTATTGGTACAAATGTTTGTACGTTGGGCCAACATGGCAATGAAATTAGACCTTTT
The DNA here is from genome assembly GCA_905147785.2 of Thyatira batis. NCBI lineage: Eukaryota > Metazoa > Arthropoda > Insecta > Lepidoptera > Drepanidae > Thyatira > Thyatira batis. The sequence goes on along the minus strand of LR990496.1, from coordinate 5,716,864 downwards.
CTCTAAGATTTATATGAGCTAGTACTTATATATTTTTAAGCTATTGCATAGCTTTTATCGCGGGCTCTGAGCGCGGCGACCGAATCAAGAAATTCCGTAACGAAAAAATCCTAACACCCCCCACTCCGACGGGCAAGGAGGTGTGGCTTGAAGGCCGTGCATCGTCTAACGTCGTTTCAGTTCGGCAGTCTTCGACAGTCGACACGGCGTTGTGTGCGATTAGACGTATTGTACGACTCTACGAAACTCGCACGAATCGAGACGAGCTGCTCCGAAATCGGACGAATACATAAGCTGCTTATGAGAAAGTATATAGGTGTATATGTATTTATGTACAACAGTGAATATCTGTACTTGTAAAATTTGTGTATGAAGTGTTTTGAATATGAATGAACAAAGTGCATTTATTATTAAAATAAATAAATAAAATTATAATTGCATAAGTTGATACAAAATGCTATGCAATGCAATAGCTTTTTTTTAATATTTCGTATGTTACCTAAAAACTCTATTACTTAATTACGGTAAAATGGAACCGATTAATAAAATAATGGTACCTAAGCAATTAGATGTACCAAAATCCACGCGGAAGTGAATGACGTTTTTGACTTTATTTAATGATTTTTTGTATTTTATTACTACAAATAATATTTTTGATCACTGGTGCCAAACCGGACTTTTGTTAATTAACTATTTTGCATTTATAGTTCTTAGTTATCAGCGTCACAAATCTAGTAATTTAGAGACACGCGTATAACGCACAATAGTGTTATTTACCCACAAACGAAATCAACTTGCAGTTAAATAGCTAATTAAATATATAACATAGAACTATATTCTCTTACCTTCTGAAACAGTCGATATTCCATAACCATGAGAACACACCACGCCACGGCGCACGTGGTCAGCATGGCCAGCAGGTACCGCAGCACTCCTGGTGACTCCCAGTCAAAATAGGGATTTTCGCGAACTACAATTGATAGCAAAGTATTCATGAGACATTTGGAATTGGTCTAATTGATGTTCGAAAGTATTTCCTACATTTAGCAAGTTACTTGTTAAGTGACTTGTAAATTAAATATTATATATTCGTCGTTTTCTCACATGACAGAAAAAGATACGGCCACTTATACCAACATAAATTTTGACTGTTTGAGGTACGTAAATAACTAGGTATATGTAAAGTCTATAAACACAATTTACTTCATTGGCTCGTCAACGCAAAACCACATTTGCAGTTCGCGCCATTTGCGCAGTCTGTCTGACCACAGATTATAGTGCGCTAGTTACGTATACGCTCGAGTCTCATACATTACAGTATTTACCTTAACGTTAAAATTCAAAATAGTCGATACCTTATCACTTTCTAAAGATTTTGATGTAAAAATAGAACATACCGCAGCAGCTCGGTGAGAAATTCTCGCACATAGCTTCCATTGTGCATTCTTGAAGATTAGGCATAGCTGCCGCCAAGTACTCACAGCCTTGGAGACACGTGAACTCTGTCAGGCCTATTTGATTCAATGATCTGTAAACAAAAAAAATACAGAATCTAGACCAAAAAAAACCGGCAGGTCAAGTTTAAGAAACAATAAAAATTAAACATGAGCACGAAAGGTCTATTTGTTTTTATTTATGTGTCAAAAAGACCAAAACCGATTTCTTAGAATTCGAAAACTATGGTAATTTTAACACAAAAACTGTAGATTTAATCATTTACCTACCTAACGGATGTCACAAGACTGTAAAGTGGGAAGAACTGCAAAATTCCGTCCAAAATCTCGGCAGCCTCTTTCGTGTCCAGAAATGGTGACGATAACACTTCCACTATCTGCGCCCCCATCATACCTGGTGGGGAAAAATATTAGTGAGTGTCTAACGAATATATTTAACCCCAGATTGCTCTTTGTTATTTACTGTTCCTTTAATTATTTTAGGTATTTTATTAGTTATACTGCAAAAAAATGTGAAAGGTTAAAAGATGTGCTTATACAAGTAGGTATGCGTAGATTGGTGTGATTATTTCACAATATATAATATATTTTACATGTAGATATTTTTTATTTGTAGATATCCTTTTTAGCAGAATTGCGTCAATTCTATATTAAGAAATCTGTAATTATCTTTTATCGTAAAAATGTGCTACCTTGTTAATCATGCAGGTAACTTAATTCAATCATAATGGAATTTATTCTTACTGATAACTGAAAACACCAAGCGTGTGACCAAAACCAAGTTCTTTTATTGAGTGCAATAAGTCAGTTGACATTTACCTTATTTTAAATTATATTCAAATACATAGATTATCTAACGGCCAGTATCAACAACATTCCCCCTTAATCTATTATTTCATATTAGGTATTACTAATGTCCAATATTTGCATCCTAAATAAAAGTGTAACAAGACAAGAGTAATCTTTTTCATTCGCACTCATAAACACATCCTGTATACATCAAAAAATCCGCAGTCACAAAAATAATCACGATAACAAATAAATAATTAAAGTACAACCATCACAATAAAAAACTAACTATCCGAACTGTTCACTAAACATAAATATATCAAAAAACTTTTTATTTGAGGACCATGCAGTGATTTGGTCATAATATCTGCCACTATCACCTTTGTGGGCATGTATTCTAGTAATACATCCTCATTTAATATCGCCTCACGAATAAAATGGTACCTTATGTCAATATGTTTCGTTCTATTGTGATTTACTTTATTATTTGCGATTTTAATGCAGACTGGTTATCGTTGTATATAACAACTAGTTCGTTATACTGGATAATACTAGAAAGCAAGCGCCGAAGGTAAATTGCCTCTTTGGCAGCATGTGACAAGCCTACATACTCTGCTTCCGTAGTACTTAAACAAACACAAGCTTATTTCTTACTTTCCCAAGTAATTAAGTTATTGCCTCTTAAATACCATACCAGTATAAGACTTCCTATCATACGAACTACCCCAGTCAGCGTCAAGATAGTGCCTCTTTTACTGTCACCGGGTCACTCTCTGAAATCATATCTTGTGTAAAGCAATTATAAAATTCTGTTTGTTTCCTAATTCTACGAGGATACCGCCTACTTTCTACATCATCATGCTCCACAGCATCATGAGCGATGACAGGCTCATCAGCAACGGTAGTATCATGATCAAGCACATCGCCATCTGATTCACCATGATCAACAGCAGCTTGACCACCTACCTCCGATTCACTTTCATCCATCACAGAAGCACTCTCATTCACAAGTTCATCTGCAACAGGATCACATTCTTCCCATTCATCTTCACTTTCAGGACTGCACCTTAAAGCAATAGGAAAAATGTGTGAATCGCTGACATTATTTACATTATCCCCAGGAAAAACATTTTCTATAAATTTTACATCTCTCGATATAGTGACCTTACCAGTTTTTGGTTCTATTAACCTATACCCTTTACTCTCTTCAGAATATCCAACAAAATCATAGGTTTCGCTTTATTGTCCAATTTACGTCTCTTTTGCTCAGGAACTAACACTTACGCAGAACATCCAAATGTTCTCAAATGGCTAAGATCAATTGACTTTCCATTCCATTTCTGCAGCGGTACGCTATCTTTGACAGCTTTAGTAGGACTCCTGTTCTTAAGGTATACTACTGTATTTACGGTTTCCGCCCAATACTTCTTACTCAATTTTGCTTCAAACATCAGAGTTCTTGCTTTCTCAATAATTGTTCTATTAGCCCGTTCTGCTACACCGTTTTGTTCTGGCGTGTACGGAACCGTCAATTGGCGTTGTATACCACTCAACTTCAAAAAATTATCAAAAGCTCGATTACAAAACTCCGTGCCGTTATCAGACCTGACACACTTTATTGATTTTCCAGTTTCTTTCTCAACACGAGCCTTATATTCGCAAAATGCGTTGAACGTGTCACTCTTGTTTCTCAAAAAATAAACATGTGTCATTCTTGTAAAATCGTCAATAAAAATAAGCATATATTTTGATACACCGAACGAAAATTCGTCCATTGGGCCGCAAACATCCATATGAACAATATCCAAGATATCTTTCGTCCTCGTACCTTCCTTTGGAAATGGATTTCTACTCATTTTACCGTTAATACGTGGTACACAATTTTCTTCCGTTAAATTCAGATTATCAATTCCGTTCACAAACTTTCGCAAAATTTGTAAATAATTCGAATTCATATGTCCCATTCGACGATGCCAATCAATTTCTTTTGAAATTGTCAAATGACATTGTTTTGACAGATTTTGTTTTATTTTGTAAATTCCATTGTCATTTTTCGCAGTCGCCATGTTTTTATCATATGAATTTTTGATTATGCAACCTTCTTTGCTAAAAATAACAGTAAATCCTTTGTTAACAAGTTTGCTCACTGAAATTAAATTCATCGATAATTCTGGTATATGCAAAACATCTTTTAATGTATTCTCTTCGTTTTTTATTGCGTTCAGATGAAAATTACCTTTCCCTCGTACCCGTAATTCTTTTCCATTTGCGATTTTTACCTTTAGACCTCTTGTATCAATTTTATAGTCGTCTAAGATCTGCTCATTGTACGTCATATGGTTTGTACAACCACTATCAATACACCAATAATCTTTTGATGTTTCAGCTAGTCCTTCTGCATTGCAACATAAAAGCGATGTCTTCTTGCACTCCGAAGCCTTATGTCCAGGTTTATGGCAACGATAACACTTAATTATACGATTGATCTTTTTCTTGACAATCAGTGCTTTATTCTCGTTCTGACCGGTTTCAACAGCATTTCGACGATTTGCTTCTTGTATGAGCTTCGTCTTAATCTGCTCCAGAGATATCTCAATTCCACAATTATCTATTGTCATAATCATTGGAGCATATTCTGCAGTTAATCCACTCAACAGTATAGATACTATCCAGTCATCTGATACTTTTGCATCTATGTCAGCAAGCTGTTGTGACAAAAACAAAACTCTGGATATATACTTCTCCATTGTTTCTACGTTTTCCAACTTACATTCCCATAGTGAGCGCTGCAGCGAGATTCTCCTTCCCCAGCCTTTGTCTTCATAAGCCTTTTGCAGATTATACCAGGCTTCCTTGGCGGTTTTTGCATTATATACATGGGTAAAACATTCAGGTTCTATCAGTAGACAAATCGTTGTCCTGGCTTTACGATCTACGTCCTCGATGACATATCATCGTCATTTGTTTCGATGACCCTCCACCAGTTCTTGTTTTCCAGGTAGTTTCTGGTTAAAAACTTCCAATTAGGGTAATCGGACGTACCTTTGAGTTTTTTTTTAAGCCTTTCGGGCCAGCTCCGCAATCCTCTTCGGACATTGCGTACGTCCCAGAAGAATCGATTCCCAAATATATAACAAAAACAATCCGACAACAATAATACACGTTACTTTGTGTTTACTGTCCTGGGCCCATAACCTAATGGAATTTATTCTTACTGATAACTGAAAACACCAAGCGTGCGACCAAAACCAAGTTCTTTTTTTTGAGTGCAATAAGTCAGTTGACATTTACCTTATTTTAAATTATATTCAAATACATAGATTATCTAACGGCCAGTATCAACAACAAATCAAATAAATAATTAAACGTTAAAAGATTAATACACGAAAGGATATTTTGCAATATTATACTTACCAAACAGTGCGTTGACGAAGAATACAATTACAAATCCGAGTGCCGGACTATTGAACACGTTAGAGCACACATAGTTCACTGGCAACATCGCCAACCCGTACACCATGAAACACAAGTACATGCGACCTGTTGAACAAAATATTGCTTAAGCATATTCATACCTACATATATTTTTCATGATGATTTAGACTGCAGTTTCTCTACTATAGTATTTTTTATTACCTGTTGAAAACTTGTAAAATAAAAGGCTAGGTATATTCATTACACAGCTTATTATTATATAACCATACCGTTTACCATATTATTAAATAACCATATATATAATTATAGAACCAGTCAAAGTTTACCGAATAATAAATATGTTTTAGTCTTGGCCTTCTCTGAAATCTACCAACAAACCTAATTCAGTGCCGGAGGAAAGGCCGACGACGTTGAAAGCGAAGCAGGATATGACGATGGTGACGCAGATGATGAGGAACCACAGCCAGTCGAAGAGAGCCGCACTGCCCCACATTACTATCGGCTGCACGCCCGCTGCTTTCTGCAGGAGTTTAGCTCCTGATATGCGCTCCTATATTATCGTAAATAAACGTTATGGTTATATACAATTTAAGTTGGGTTTGTTCAGTGTAATTTTATTTGCGAGAAGTAAACGCGAAGGTAGGTAGGTACTATTCGAACTACCTACAGTGTTGGATATAAGTATCTACCAATCCCAGATCTCCACCTACGCGTTATTTTCTTGCTATAATTTGTATTCAATTGTTATAAATAACTACTAACTAATAAACAAATATGAAATCAAAAGTACGTATCCGACAATGTATTGTATGTATCTTTTGGAGGGTGGGACCAGAGGTCATGCACATCGCCATTATATCTAACAAGAGCCAATTCAAATTAAAAAATAAAGCTTACTGAGTAACCTAACTGAAAATGAAGGTAATCAAAAACCAAAATCAAAATTACCTTGATGTAGAACATTATAAAAATACCGCTGACAATGCCTATACTGCTACCGACTCCGGAAGACAATTGCATTGAAAGCATCGTCACCATTGTTTGGACGTCACTCTGAAAAAAAACAGGTTTGATCCAAAACCATTCAAAACAAAAACTATAATAGGTATCTACTTTTTGCAAAATTAAGAATAGGTAAGTAGGTACATTATATAATATCTATTCAACTTATTACATTGATTATACAGTACTATCTAATATAACACCTATACCTAAGTATTATTTTTGTATGCCTAGTTTCTTCTAAATGTCTTCAACCTTTGCTAAGAGCATCATTCATTCACTAAATCCATTCATTCTTTCATCCATATTATTATATAGGTATTAGCAGCATTAATATTACCTGATCTTTATACGTGGCATCCAACGGGTGATTGAAGACCGAGAGCTGTGCCGACGAGTTATATGCTTTCAGTAGTGCTTGGTGCACCGCGGCCAGAGACGTCGCCGCGTCATGGTAGCCGAAGTTACTGAACCACGCAGTCACGGAGCCGTCGTCGAATGACGCCCCAGTGATCACTCGGTGACGGAGTACCCCCATCTCTGTTGGGTCTTGGCCCTATGTAGAAAATAAGCATTTATGATAATAACACCCCGTCGTTTTTGCGTCGGGGGTTAATAAGGAACGATTTATTAGATGCCCAAGTTTCCTCAAAGCCCTTGTGCTCGATAGTTACAAAGAAATAGGCAAATCTACTGCTACCCGAATGTATTCTACCAATAGTTACTTCAGGAAACCTTGTCTTTGTTCTATGTTTGATAAGGTTCCGGGTATAAAAATCAAGTGTGTACAAAAATGCGCATGTCATCTAAAACTTTAATACCTACCTATAATCTTTTGTCAAGTCACTGCAAAAATTGTCCACCCATCATATACTTAATTATTTTTATTATTCAAATCGCGTTTTATCTGTGATATTATTACCTTCTGGCGAAAATGAAACAAACAAAATGGCTTTGTGCTAACAGTTGATTGCAATTAAAGCACCAACAGCTATGACAATGCCCTAACGAAGGTCAACGTTCGATTTCTAGAATAGGTACCTTGAGTATTCACGCCTAAGCCACTGAACCGATTTTGATGAAATAAGTTATAAATTATCCCGGAAAAGTTTGAAAGTCCCCCGGCAACGCGGGGGAAACCGCGGTTAAGTATTATATTTTCGGCAGTTATATTTTTTTTATTGAATTCCAGGTTATGCTGCTGTGCAGGGCCAGGTCTAATGAAAAATGTTATAGAACCGCCTATGTACCTACGTTGAAATGCTCATAATAAATATCCTGGGACATTTTTCACACACGGCCAATCTGATTCCAAAGTTAGCTTCAAATGAAGCTTGTGTTATGGTAACCAGATAGCTGATATACTACATTTAATACTTTTAAATACATACTTATACAAATTATAGATATTTACATCCAGACACAGAACAAACAGACATACCTATTCATGCATAAAAATGTTTGTCCTGGGTGGGATTCTAACCCACGACCCGCGGCTTGAGAGTCAGGGTCACTAACCACAAAGTCAACCGGGCTGTCAATATCTATGTGCTCATATCATTACATTTTTGTTTACCGCTTAGTCACATTATGTTCCTGTAAATATGTGCCGTTGCGTATGCGGTGCCAAAACAAAGCATATTCAATCCCATAGAAGATATTCGACCATGATACACGATAAGTCTGAAGAACGTCTGCTAAGTCTGATTATGACTATCAAAAACTATTTACCTGAATGTAATCACATACATTTTGAAATCGATATATCTACTTAATATTGTTATGAACATTGTTATCATTAGCGCATTTTTGTAAGCGATTAGATAACCTGTAATTTTAGGTACAGAGAATTTGCATTAACATTAAAAATATCACCTACTCTGTCTAAGTAGTATTCATCAATAGGCTGATCGATGTTTGTAAGGTCCATATTCGAGGCACTTGATTCCTTAAACATAATCTCATACGCCGCTTTCGCCAATGAACCCAAGGAAGTGGAAGAAGTTCCATTAAAGCTTAAAAATGTCTCGGTTTTTGTGTATCTGAAAATACAAATAACAAAAATAGACAACATTAGATTGTCCATCACGAACCGCTAATATCTGTTAAATATTGCACCTAAGGTTATCAATGGCCTTGTGTGAACAGGTGGCCTTATCTTATATTTTATCTTTGGTATACAATCTCCTCATAATATTTTAATTATAGAAAATCAATCAAACAAACGTAAATTTTAGTAAGAATAGATAAAAAGTGAGACTGTTAAACATACCCTTCACTGAGCGTCAATTCCCTAGCTTGTATTGTATTCATAAAGGACATCATATATTGGAAGATTCCAAGGCTGGTGTTAATCAGTAGAACTGGTACTAACAAATGCAATAGGATCAATATCCACGACCGCGTCCACACTAACCATAACTTCATCCATATAGCCAAAATGTGCTGGCAGAATAACGTGAAACCTGACATTCTTTCATCTTCCCTATCCACTGTAACAAAATAAAGATAATGGAAATTAGACAATTGAAGATTAATCAATCAAACCATAAATATATTTTTATCAAAAATAAAACTCCTGTCTTTTATAGATAACATTGTAATTATATCGCAATTCATTTCTTTTTTAATCTTACTTAATGCAAACTTTGTTCACTATTTCTTTCTACTCAGAAATACACATAAAACCTACCAATAAAATATCTAAATTAGAAATACAAAATAACATGTATGTATTTAATTATACGGTACTTACTCTGCTCAATAGATGTCGATTCAAAATCATACTTTAATGCGTCGTCGCTGGTAGAATCTATTGTTGTTGCTGCGTCTTCAGAGTCAGAGTTCAAAAGAGCTAGATCTGCTCCAACACTAAAAAAAATCATGAGCATTTTGATTAGATTACATTCGGTAATAAGAATACATATCAATGTAGGTATATTTAATATTAAATCAAAATACTCACGACATAAAAACATCCTCAAGTGTAGTAGCAACCAGTCCGTAATTTTTGAATTTCAAGGTACCAATGTTATTCTCTAAATCATTAAGCATTTTTTCAAACATACTTGAGTGCTCGTTCAATAAGCTATAAGTCACCTCTGAACCTACAAATAAATAAATTACAAATATTGAATTTGAATTCCAAAATACATTACACTGTTTTGTCATTTCGGTGGGTACCTACCTCGATCCTCTTTGATGGAAGTTCCAGGGATGTATTTATTGATAAGTGCAGAACAACCTTCGTAGTCAAATCCTTCATCTTTGACAACAACGAGGGTATACCCAACGCCGTAATGCCGTTTCAAGAAGTATGGAGAACCAACGCATTGCAGTTGACCGTTCGCCATAATCGCAACTCTATCACCGAGGATGTCCGCTTCATCCATGAAGTGAGTTGTTAAGATCATCGAGCGACCTGTTCAAGATAAACATTAGTTGGAAAAGTAACTATAAAAAACCTAATTTCAAATCACCTACTTAATACCGCCTAATATCTAATGTACACGCAGTGCCGGGAATAGAGAGAGGTGGAGAAGCCTCGCAAAAGCCACAACACACTCATCAGACATTCCATAATCACGACCACTCCGCCAGGAGTGTACGACAGAAGAAGAACTTAATACCGACTGAACTTGTAATCAATAAATGCATGTTACCTTTCTTTTCCCTCTGCAACAAGTCCCAGAGAGCCCGTCTTGAAGCGGGGTCCATGCCGGAGGTGGGTTCGTCGAGCAGCACCACTCGCGCCGCCCCGCACAGCGCTATACCAACACATAAGCGACGCTTCTGTCCGCCTGACAATGCTTTCGATTGATAGTCACGCTGCAAATACGTATATATCAACATTGTGTCTTATACAAATACCAATTTCGATCTATCTTAGTACTGTCGATAACCTGTCGACCTGAAGGTTCAAATCCACCACTGAGATCGAAAGCTCTAGCTTGTGTAGTACAGCATATGTAGGTATACTTTGATGGTAGAGAAAGTCCTTGGCTTGTCGATAATGTAGTTTTTAAATGAAAGTGCATAGTAGGTAAAAGCCGAAAAGCACCTAGCTACTGATTTATTTCAGCACATAACTTGTAAGACTTCCTTTGTAAACGTTTAGCAACTTCAGGCACATCATCAATCGATATGGTGAGATAGAAGGAAACTCCAGCCAAAAAAAATATGAACGATCAAATCGAAAAACGCTTTGATGATATAAATTATAGTAGTAAAGTAATCAAGTCAAATTATCATGCAAGTTTTATTTGAATGACTACGATAAGTAGGTACATGACCGTACAATCATTATGTTTCAGTGGTTTCTGGTGCTGATAATTGAATGAGTCACACGCATTTCCGTTCTTGGTTACAATCATTTTACAAAAAAAATTATCAGATGAACTACTAAAACTTAAAAATCTGAATTTAAATTTGCTCAGCCGAGTAATTAGGTAATCCAATTTTTATGAGTGGTAATTTACCTTACCTTATCTACCAATTCCAATTTCTCAATCAGTGTATCAATCTCATCGTAGAGCTCCTTTCCGGTAAATCCCTTGAGCCTGGCAAAGAACTCAATGTGTTCTCTAACGGTGAGTTCGTTAAAAAGTACGTTGTGCTGAGGACAGAAGCCGAGATGTGAGCGTGCTATACCCGCTTGACTAGCCATGTCGTAGCCAGCTACTGTAACTGACCCGCTCGTGACTGCAAGGTTTCCTGTGGGAAAAGATCATTTATGTAAAACTAAGTTTAACCCCACAGAATAATTTTGTAGGTATTTATCGCCTTGGTACTCATATATATGTTGACGTAGGTGAATATTTTAGTAAGAAAACTTGGAAACAGAGAATAGATATTCTTGTTTTAAGCAAATACAAACCTGTCAACATTGATAGTGTCGTAGATTTTCCAGCTCCATTATGTCCAAGCAGTACAGTGATTTGGTCATCATAAATATTCATCGACAAATTATTTACAGCTATGTTTGTCCCATAAGCTTTTGTAAGTTTCTGTAAGAAATAAGGATTAGGTATTTAGGTACTTATCAATAATTTTGGGTAAGTATTATAAAATAACATACCTATAGTAGGTATAGGTATTTATAATAGAGATCTTACGTTCAATTTAACTCCAATTGGAAGGTTGGTTGGATCCTTTTCTTTTATTAAGTCACCTTTCATATCTGTTGCTACCACTAGTCCGTTATCTAAAGCAAACAAATCTTCATTTAAAATGTATGCAAGTGTGTTTCTTGTTGTACTTATTATTATTAATTAAACATGAGGAGACGCTGTAGCGGCAGTGGGGGGACCAGTGATGGAGTAGCGTCGTAGGGGTATGCAGGAGTGATACCTGTTTAGCACTTTGACGAAAAGTACATTACGCTTTGTCCCTTTCTCTGCCTATACAGTTGCTCCCTTTTTTACATGGTTGGCAACGCGTGAGTGACGCCTCTGGTGTTGCAAGCGTCCATAGGATGCGCTAACCGCTTCCCATCAGGTGGGACCGTATGCCTGTTTGCCAACCATGTGGTATAAAAAAAAATTAAGACAGTGTACTAAGCACCAACAGTCAACGGAAGCCTACGTAACGTCTCGGTACACTACTCTATAATAACAGTAATTAAAATGCAAGTAACCTGAAATTTTTCGCTTGGCACACCAGAATCTTTTCTGAAAGGGGAAGTACCAAGGTTTAGGCGTCCCGAATGGTCCCGGAAACACTTGCTCCAGGTAAAGCGCGATCAACATATAGAGCACGCAATCCAAGACTAACATCAGAACCACGTGACCAAATAGGAACCGGGACGAATCTGTAGCCGGCGATGCCATGAACTCCCCCCATTGCAAACCTAGAAAATTCAAGTTATCGATACGCTTTACATGAAATATTCGACATAAATTAATGGCATAATCTTAAAGAAACATATAGGTACTGTTATTTTTGTTACCTCCAGTACTTTCTTTAGCCAGGAGTAATTGAAATCCATATGACATTGCAGAGTTTAGAAGTAGACAAGTGAATGCTTGCATCGACATTGACATGTCCATTTCGACAGACAATAGGAACGCGGGTAAGTACGTTAAGAACCAAATAACACCCATGAACAATGCTGCTGTACTTCCTATGAAATAAAGGTCAGATAATATTGGCTTGGTAGATATACATAGTTAAAACAAAAAAGTATAAATAAAATAGAAAACAATATTTTACCTTTTGAAAAGAAACCACTTAGCATAAAGCAGAAAAATATAGTACAAATCAGGTACAAAAGTAGGAAGAACCAGAGAACTGTCCAGGGGGTGTTTGTGAACACAGCATAGTCAGAGAATCCATCCTCGTTTGAAAACCAATTTATCTAAAAATAAATAATTGAAATATATTGCCGTGCCAGTGGGTAGATTTTAATGTTACTCCGAATATTGCTTCATAATGTTCAGTAGATAATTAGATTATGAATTCTGGTGGTGGTTTTTGCGTGTTGATTTTAAACAAACAGACATAAACTGTTTATGTTCAACGTTCAATCATATATTTTTATCATTCCACTGTCACTTTTTCATTTGCATTCATGAACAGACAAATATTTTCCACGATGTTATTAAGTGTTTAGGATATAATAGATAGGGAATTTATAAATGTACCTACTTACTGGTCGATGAAAAGTAAGTAGATATATATCACAGATTAAGTAAGTACAGAGGGTGCAATACATACAGTGTATTTTTTTTTACCCGATTCAAGTTCACGAAATGAACCATAATAATTCAGTAACGCCGTAATATTACACTAACAAAAAAAATATGCATAGGTAATAGGTATACTTAGTACTCACTTTTAAAAGAGCAACAATTAGCGCTGATGTGACCAATAAATAAATGAATTGTTTACAAAACCATGCAGTCCAATGCAACCAAGTGGGCAATCCCATTATTTTCATTGTTTCCTAAAATAATAAAAAATAGGACCTTGAAATAAGCTATTCATCAGAGAAGTTGAACACACACAAGAGTATATTGATAATTCAACCTTAAGTTGTAGTTCCTTCTCAACAGTCACAGCTCTAATGATATTGACAGCTGTATAGCTAAAGCAAAGTACTATTAACATAGGAAAAAGATATTGTAGAGCTTCCACAGCCATGTCTCGGACGTATGGTGGATGAGGGTATCTCTGCACGTTTACGTCAAATGTCGATACACTGTCACGTTCACCAGTCATATTTCTAACCAATTCTGTTGATATTACATGCTGTAGAGCAATGAACATTTCGTTAACGTAACCTGAAATAATGAATTGTTACGTACAGGTTCAGTTGTAATTGCCATATACAATATCATACTTAAATATTTTAAATCGAATATTACCTGGATCGTTGCCTCCTTCCCAAGAGAATGGAAACCTAGGTCCAGGTACTTCGAAAACCGGAAATACAGCGTCTGTTCGCCATGAACGACCGCCTTGACCGAAAAACGAACTAAGCCTCGGTCTTTCAGGAAACCTTAATGCGTACGACATTTTCATTGGTAGTTCACTCACCCCTGCGATTATAAATATTTAGATTAAACGGAGGCTGTTCATTATACGAATATAGAGGTACAATGTGTTTGAAATACGAACCACGTAAGTTATCATCAAATTCTATAGCAACTATAACTTTTCGTGTTGCATCTTCATCAGCATAAATTCCTTTAAGTTCGGTGCTATTATCATAAGGTTTAATAAATAATTTAAGTATTTCAAATATATCCGTTGTGTTTAAATTTATGTTTGGCGGTCTTTCTATATCCGGGATGTTTGGTATAAGTTCTAGTATTATCGGTAGCAGATCGACAGCATTCCGAAGTAGTAGATTAGCAACGGCAGTGGTTACAATTTCGGATAATATTGGATTATTAGGCGAATATGCTACTGACATTTGTGTAATATTCATCCCCATTCTGTAAATAAACATTAATTTCTAATGAAAAATATTTAATGTAATAATAAAAGAATAGAATAGCCTTGATAGTGGAAGAAATAATAGACAATCGATGAATACATAGTTAATGAACATAAAAAGTACTAGTATATACCTACATATATCTATTTAAAAATACTCACAAAACGGATGTCGAAAAATTCAATGTGTGTGCTTTTAGGGGAGGGTAAGTTATTGTATCTGTGTGAGTTGGCTCTATCTGCCAACGCAAAATAAGCACTAATGTCATGGTAAGCACTGGCAAAAGCATCTCTGCAATTGTTTGGTTGCGGTGCCTCCATTGATGAAGGAAGTTCTTCCACATTAACAGTCGAAATTTGATATGGGCACCCGGCTCTTTAGCTTGTTGTTTCATCATTGTGAAATGGTTAACTCTGAAATAAACGATGTCAAGGAGTTACTTTCAGATTTTAAAAGAAATATAAGGTAAGTAAGTAGGTATATAGTAGATACCTACCCATTATTGTTTGATTGATGTGGGTTTAACCTGTTTTACGTGATCTGCAGGTTAAAAGTTATCTATCTACACATGATGCTGAGCAGGCTGAGCGGAAATATGTTTAACTTCAACCAAACTCTAAGACCCTTAGGTATCTAGGTACTAAAGAGGTTGTGTGCCTGTAAGTTCGCCGTACCAATTTTTTTTCATAATATAAACACAGTTTCACAATGCTTAAAGCTTCACTTAATTAAGTTCTACCTACTTATTCCACACAATTGACTATATAAAAGCCTTCTTAGGTAGATACCTACCTGTACGTAAACTATTATAATACTTACATAGTTACATATCAATATTTTCGACTCGTTTTGAATCTATTATTGGGTAGGTTACATACCAGTTTTTGTCAGAACTGAGGCAAACAAAATTTGCTGTTATCTAAATACTGTTTGCCACCACGAGCCGCTGCACTGTCTTCTATATAGTAAGTATCGACCTAAGTCATATCCAAAGAAAGCCGACACTAACCGAACATGGTAAATCTAGTTCTTATCACTAAATCCACTAACTCTAAAGTTGACTCCATAACTAAAGTGAAAAATCTCGCCAGGAACATGTCAGAGTACGCACACGGACAGAAGACGGCCATGAGGAAATTAGGTTAAAGCGAACAAGTAGATATATGCCGGACCACGCGACGGTGTAGGTAGGTTAGGTAAGTATATTAGGTATATTTTATTGAAATAAGTATGAAAGGTTATTTTTTTTTTATCAAAATTATTTATATTTACAAACTTAGTGATCGGTATAAGTAGGTACCTATAGCTATCTACCTAAGCATATTGATCTCTATACCTACCTAATGAATTACGCTGGAGGTAAATTTGTACTCCTTATTGCGAAGATGGCGTAGGGCAAGCTAACACGCACAGTCTTCAATAAATTGAAAGATATTAAATCATAAGGTCGACCCCAGGATCGCAGAACTGGTACGTCCAAAATATCTCGCAGATCCTGGGGTTTTTAGTTTAGCTACGGAACCCTGAGCCAACTGAACAAATGAATTGGCCGGATAGTTGAATAATAAAATAACATCCTCATTTCTGCTACTATGTACACGTTTCATAGCCGAGCACATGCCTATTTAAAATTAACGCGACTCTCCCACGTTAAAATATATATGACCTATCTTCCTCATGTTTCTATCCTGACTCATCATAAACTGGCGTAAGAAAGGAAGGCATTTAAGTATAGAATCAACCTACATACTAACATAACATCTAACATATGTAGGTAAGGGTAAAGGGAAAATGTCTATATTCTGATCACTTATAAACATCGAAACAATGTAAATCATAAGTACTTAGTTAAGTCTCGTTTGTCAACCAAGCTGATACATGACTAACATCTTATGCACCTGATGCACTATTTACAATTAAGTAATTGAGTTTAACGGGTGCAAGATGATTCGAACTCGGACACTTCATGGGGTGCAAGTGTACTTACAATTGACTGGCAATTAAAATTACTATACCTAGATAAGATATGAATCACTTGAATATTGTTGTTTTTGGTTGAGTCATATTATTATGATATTATGATATGGATACCTGAGGAAATCAATCAGGAATGGCAAATTAGTTACAACTTATTTATTTTACTTTGTATTCACTACGCACAAAATTATTATACCTACCTACCACAACCTGCACTACCCAGGGGTTTTTTTTAATGGACTAGAAAGTGTTAGCCTCAAATGGCTTTTACACCGTTAGGTACGCGGACTGTTTCGGTGAGCGCAGAGGGCTCTCAACCGAAGGAGAATTTAAGCGACAGCGCTGAGGGTGTCCCCTGCGGGACCGTGCCTCGGCTCAGGGCGTCGCTGGTGGAAGTGGGGACTCACTTGACATGATTATACTACCGTGGGACTACTACTTACTACCTACCTACCGCTTGTCCTATGTTACATAATTAATAGAATTATGAGATTAATGTAACTAATTTAAAAAACAGTGGACCGCTGGCTGTCGACAAAAATAATTCGTTTGAACTTTACATACCTAAGTTAAGTTTATCTTAACATCTACAAAAGAAGACGACTGAATTTTGTACCAAGTTATAGACAGGTATATACTTAGCTACCTATTCATTTTATAAAAATAATTCTCTCAATATTTTACAGGAAAAACGGCTTTACGGCTTAAGGCTTTCGAGAAAGTAGGTACTAGGTACCTATATCTATTTTAAGGTAGGCACCATCAAGACACATGGAAAGCAGTTTATAATTAACCATTTTAATAATGTATCTACAACCTTCATCGATATATTATATATATAGGTACTGTTAGACATTATTATTTCCGTACATTATTTTATGGTCAAACACCAAGTCGAGTACAGACAATTTCAACTCCTAAAATTCGCGCTTTAGGCATAGTAGGTTAGGTTTGTATGTAAAACTTTATATAAAGTTATATTTATTTACTCGAGAAATTATGATGAATTACTTAGGTAGGTAGGCACTTACCTTAATAACTTACTTCAACACACTGGTTATGACGTATTGGTTGCATCAATTGAACTAAGTAGATATTTCTGTTATTTACGGATGTTCATTGTTTTGCCGTACTTAGAAATTATCGACCGTCTAGGTTGTACCTACTATACAACTTTATTAGAGAGGTATTTTTTTCTCCTGTAATTTCATATGTTGCGGAGATCGGAGCTCGCATAATATTTTTGGCTGTACCTACGCCAAAATCAAAATCCGTTCACTTGTTCAGGTGTGATGATTGCAATTCACATAAATCATATTTGTATGCTTTATTTTAGGCCATGATAAAATAGAGGTAGAGAGATCAATAGCGTTGTTCCAAAAGTTAACTTGACAAGACCACCGTAAAACTAATTTCACACGAAACGATCGGACGCTAAAAACATACTGATGGATCATTGTATGATTTTCTATTTATCTAAGGCAGTCGAGATAACAAACAGCAAAGATAAATTATATCCATTTTGATATTGATTTTTAGGCTCTGTTGGAATAATCGTCGTACCTAATCATTGTGCCGTTTCAAAGTCTACATTGCAAGGCAAAAATATATATTTCAATAGAAGGAAACATGGAACTAATACGAATGACACATCCGAAAATACCTATAAAATATTTGTAGGTAACATATAAAAATGGGAATTATTTTTATTAGAAAGAATTATTGGCGTTATTATTATTGCGTATCCTGGGTAAGATTAATTTCCATAAAAAAATCGGTTCGGTAGTTAATATACCAGAAAGATACCTACCTACTCACTTTCGCTTTAATCATACCATGCAAGTGATAATAATTATATCGATCAACGGTTGTGACTGTTCAAAGAATAATTGTTTTTGGAAATAAATCTATTAACCCTATTAGTAGAGATCTAAAAGGTCTGTTTGATAGTATCTAACCTATATAACGATCGCTAAAACGAGACAAATTCTTGTCAATACGTGCCTAACTATAACTTTCCGCCTACCTACCTAAAATTGCAGCTAAACGAGCGTATTTTGCGATTAGGTTACCCAATAACGAATTTCAATTACCTACATCTTATCTTAAACATCAGTCAATTCGTCATCTATGTCTCTCGAGTTAAAAAAGTGAAATGTTATCGACATAAAAATATAAAATATCATATTAATGTGTAAGAAAACTAGTAGGTAGTTCTATTGCCGCCTAACACATATCGTAAGTGTACCAGTGGTGGCCACGGTACCAGTAATGGCCAAAAATTAAAAGAAACATCTAGAAATCGGACATGAGCGAATGTTTTTACATTGGGATCACTGTGACATAGACTTTAGACATCGAACTATCTAGGTTTAGCGTTTTATTGAATTCAGTCAGTTACATGTACAAATTTGCGCGAATACAAAGGGTAAGGTGATTTGAAATTGACAACGACGACTTTTCTTAAGGAAATCGTTAAGGCGGTGAGCAGAAAGTTTCACTTGTAAAATAGTATTGCTTAATTAAAATCAAAATTTGTTTTGTTTGATGTGTTAGCCATAAAATAAAGATAAACTAAGACTAAGACTGGGGCGGCCATTAATGGATTTTCCCTGGCCAGCCAATGGCTGGCAAGACTGGGTCACAAAACTACAACTTTTATTTGTTAAATTAATTGAATCCAGCTTTGCCGTATCTCACGCGTAACACATTACAAATATTAAATAACGACTGGACTTTACAGTTTCACTATATTCAGTGCTGAAACTTTCACAATTTTGGTAATATTTCACAAAAACCAGTTTTTTTTCTTAAACTGGCCACCATTGGGTCATTTACCTTAGGTACCTACATGCCGATATGCACGTGTTAATTTAGATCTCACTATGAATAGGTACCTAGGTACCTACTAGGTAGACACAATCTTAAATTACCTTACTAGATATACATACACTCCATAAACCATAGGTACTTCATAATATGCTTTACGAGTATAACGCAGATATGCAAAGGAATATAGTACCTAATGATAATTTTGGGAAAGTGCAAACAAGCATATTATAAAGGTATTTGACAATTGGAAATGACAAGATGCAATGCAATGCACCACGAAGTGAATAGTGTTTTGTCTAGAAAGCCGACAAACGAAAATAAAAAATGTATCTCTAACTACTCCCTTATTTGGTAGGCTACGCTACCTAACTATCTAGAATAACATCTTCTAATGTAAGTACGCAACTAAACTAAATGTGAGCCCATAAATAGTTTGAATGTAAAGTAGGTATAAGTAGTTTAAGATAATATTATTGATCTTATGTTTTTATATATAAAATTAAATTTGTATTATCGCCGTTCAAATGATTTATAAATTAGTTTATAATTTCCAAAATACATATAACAAAAGTTGAGACTCACACTAGACAACATGTAACTGGAACTTACCTTATGTATGAAATAAACACTTAACAAAATATTTTAAAATAAATCCTTCACCAAACTACGAACTTGCTTAAGAACCTGCAAATAATTTACTGCCCTTAAATTCCGCACGATTGATAATAATATGTAGTGATAAGGCTCAACTGATACACGTAACATACGTAAACATTCATGTTACAGGTAGCACGCATACTTACTATTTACGACGACGTATTTATTGTTATACATCAGCGTTTGCTGTGGTTTAGTACCGCACTTTAAATCGTCTTGATATTTAAGATTTTTACTTCATACAAGGAGGCTTTAGCCACCGGCACAAAAAGTATCTACAAACATACCTAAGTAAATAAAATAGGTACCACATTATTGCGCGCAAGTCAACTCAAAATAATGATAGTGTTATGATCTCATCACCACAAAGATCTATCTAGCACGAACAGTTTTAGTTCATAAAATAGTTTATTGGTAGCGAATAGGTACACCCAACATATCATTTTAAAACACCTAAAACCTTAGACACATAGGTCTTACGGTTGCGGTCTAAATATGTTTCAAATTTACATTCTATAGCACACTGTGTAGTAAAGGCCAAAATACCACATCAGATTACTTATTACATTTTTAAAATTGTAAAGTATCAATTCAAACATAATTTCTTAATTTAAAATTTGACATATAATCGTCATCCCATTCGCGAATTTTGACATTTATAAAAAACATTACATAAATTCTTTTTATTCTTTATTTTTTTTTTAAAGGGAAACCTGACGTCATCCCCGTAATATATTATATATAGTTTGAAAATCATGAGTTCGCATATCCTTTTTGGTCTCGTCTCTGTCTTAAGGCGGTTAACATTTTCTGACCCCGACTGTACGGAATTGCTTACATTTGGACACTTGCTTATAGATAAAGGAAAAAAACCCCATTTTTACAAATCTGATCAAAGTTAATATTCGTTATTAAATTTGGCCAGACATGTAGTAGGTAGCCGCCGGGACCATATTAAAAATATGTATATTGAAATAAAATATTAGATTGGCTATAATTTATTATACCTAATACAAATTAACAATTATTTACACATCTCTTATTGCCACCTATAATGTGCATACGCCCTGTTTGCTTCGCATTGACGATGGAGATCTTGTTTTCTCTTCACAACTTTTCCGGTATTGTTGGCAGCATCCAAAAGTTCTCTTGCAAATTGTTCTGGGAAATGTATTGTCCTTTCTTTCTCGTTTGCTGCATCCAGCAGCCACTTGATTGCCAAAAATAGGGACCTCTTGTCTGTTATTGGACCGGGAACCTGCAACACATTTAGAAATAATACAAGCTGGTTAGATACCACCGGAATATCATCATTTACAAATTTACCAAAACAAATCAAATATAAGACTGACAAAACCCACTAAAATGCACGTATGCCACCATCCCCGCACATGAGATACCGATATAATTTAGATTTTTATTTATTTAATACGATATTACGTATGTCTATACTAATATTATAAAGAGGAAAGATTTGTTTGTTTGTTTGTAATGAATAGGCTCCGAAACTACTGGACCGATTTCAAAAATTCTTTCACCTTTGGAAAGCTACATTATCCCCGAGTAACATAGGCTATATTTTATCCCTGTATTCCCACGGGAACGGGAGCTACGCGGGTAAAACCGCGGGGAGGCAGCTAGTGTACAATATAACGGAGAAGGGTAACATTTATCTCGACTTTTAAAACAAAACGCAAAAATTATATATGACGGAATTGTTTCTCTTAAAAAGTCCGCGATAGCATGTCTATTTTTTTATGCGTACTCTTATTATGCGGGAAGCTTGTTGTAAGTTGCGCGGGTTTGGTAGGGGATTATATTGGATGTATAATAGCTACTTCAAATAGTGACTAAGTTGTTTTATGAGTCACACATACGCGTAAATCAGTGTCTATTAGAATTATAAACCAACTAGCTGCCCCCGCGCGGTTTTACCCGCGTAGTTCCCGTTCCCGTGGGAATACAGGGATAAAATATAGCCTATGTTACTCGGGGATAATGTAGCTTTCCAAAGGTAAAAGAATTTTTGAAATCGGTCCAGTAGTTTCGGAGCCTATTCATTACAAACAAACAAACAAACAAATCTTTCCTCTTTATAATATTAGTATAGACTAGCTTCTGCCCGCGAAGAATAGTTTCTTTGGGCTAACGCTAACTTTCAACCCGCGACTTTGTTTACGTAGAAGGATGGTTTCGCAGAGCTAACTGATGACTGCACGCCGGCCCGGCACATAAAGGCCGGTCCACACGCTCCGTTTTGCACAACGTTTTGTCTGCACATGTCTGGATAAGGATTAATAACATCTTTATAAAAACACCTTCATAAATAATGCTTAATTTTCGAACAAATTTGGTTAGTATAAAAATGGTCACAGTGAGCCAACCTTAACAGATAGATATATGCAATCGCGGACTTTTATTAGAACTTTTGAAAGGGAACAATTCTGTTTTACATCATTTTAGCGTAACTTTAACCGTTTACACAGCGTACGCAAAAAAAACTCCCGATTTTGAAACATTATTCATTGATGCTCCGCTCCTATTGGTCGTAGCGTGATGATATATAGCCTATAGCCTTCCTCGATAAATGGACTATCTAATGCTGAGAGAATTTTTCTAATCGGACCTGTAGATCCTGAGATTAGCGCGTTCAAGCAAGCAAACAAACAAACTCTTCCGCTTTATAATATTAGTATAGATGAAGGTTTCTAGGGCCTTTTCAATAGTAAGTATATATTATTATAAGTCTTACTAAAAATAGTTATTATGACTAGACATAATGAAAAAAAGCCTGTTGACACATCCATGCTACCAATCATTAGTTGGTTTGTGAACAAACATCTGTGTGTGTGATTAACATGACATGTCTGTTTGTATATGTAAATATCTATTTTATGAATGTTAAAGTAGAAATTTTTGTATAACAGTTACCATGGTACAACTTTTTCTTATTTTGCAATCAGATTGGCAATGTATTAAAAATGTAAGATCTGATTTATCATCTTAAATAGAGAAGTATGTTTATGACATATTTTAAAAATAATAAACACACACCTGGTACGTTATTCCACCTCTCTTGATGGGTGTTAACTGTAGTAAAGGTTTTACATTTTCAACAGCTTTGTGCAATATTTCTTTTGGGCTTAATACAATTGCTGCCTTTCCCTCTGGTGTGGAAGCTAGATGGTAGCGCTCAATCTGTGTTCTTTTAATGTTTTCAAAGGCTTTTTCTACAAGACTTCGAGCCAATTCTTTTTTACCCATTTCCATGACATGGTTAATGACTTTACTAAAATATTAAAAATAGTAATTAATCTTTAAAAATCATAACAAATTTGTTTAGATTGATTCAATGGTCTGTTTTTCAGGATTTTAGTTTGGGGATAGATATATATACTTACTGAGTCCATAAGTTTTGTTAAATAGGCACTGGTAATAGAATATGTATATTGTTATTATACCCAGCTAATAGTTTTGCCATAGTGAAAAGGTAACTTAAAGTAATGGTACAATAATATATAATATAACTTAGATGCTTTGGGAAGGAGATTTAGTTTGGATATAAATAAACCTAATCTTACTTTACAAGTGGATCATAATAGGTAGAAGAAGTTTCATATGCAGCAGGAGGTTTGACGGGTACTGCTGCTATTTTGGACAGTTCAGAGCTCTCAATGAGCTTGACTTGATCTTCTTTTCTAAAAACCGGATTTTGAAAGTAGTCTGGAAAGCTTGTTGGTCTTGAATAATCCCTGGATTGTAATGATGTATTAGTTGACAATCTGTAAAAATATATATATATTTTAATGTTATCCGAATAACAACAATTCCCAAGATTTCTTTCATACCTACCTAGAAAACAATTTATAAGAACAGGGCTGCGAAAAGCACTTTTGCAAAACTATCAGCCGCAAATTATTTGCCATTGCTATATTTGCTATTGTTTTGGTCAAATCTATCTAAATAACCTCACTTTCTTTCAGAAAAAGTTTGGAGCTGAACGAATGAACATATATATTAGATGCCAAAAATCTATACATACAGATGATACAGATAACGTAAAACGTGCATATATTACTTACACACATACCACAGAATATAATTAAATCGAAAAGACTCTTTTCCTTTCTAGAATCTAGCTAGATTACCTAGTATTATTATCTACCAAGTAAATAAAAGGGAGATAAACATTTTATAATGGTTTAAGAATACATACCTCTATCTACAACTTTGATATTTGGAACTATAAACCAGTTAAAATCATATGTTGTTAGACTCAAGGTATGGGTCAATTATCCACCTTAACACTTTAAATTCAACTATGTAAAACCAGTCCGATCCTGTACCAAGATTGTGACTATTTGGCTCATCATAATCATTAATATATGATTTTTAATACGGTAATTTTTTAAACTGAACTCTGTAAAAAATATTGTAATTTCATCAACCCTACACTGTAATTTTATTTTTGCAATCTAGGAACACTGGACCACCAGTCCGTGGTGGATATTTTGTTTGTTTGTTTATGGTGCTCAGGTGCTACCAAATTTTAGAATATTTGGGGATCGGTTCATAGAAACATTAAATTAATACTGAAATTCATGCATCCGATATGTCAACAATCATTAAATTTGAGCTTAGAGAACTGAGAAAACTTACAAATGACAAGAATTCTTGTGTGGTGGAAAAAAAAGTAACCCAAAATTTGGCATTACAACCGCGATGCCTAGGAAATCTCAAAGACTCAATAAAAAATCTATTAGATTACAAGATTGGGAAGTTCGATAAAGAGTGAGTCTCAATATAAATATTTTAAGTATTCCATCATTGGTTGTATACAAAACTGTAGCCATAATACTGGCTTATTTAACCTGAAGCAGTATTTTGTTAATGTTAGATTACTTTTTATTTATGTACTTAAATATCCAGAGTTGATAGGAAAGAAACTGAATTCTTAGATATAGATTCTTATCCTGTTAAGAACAACTCAATTTTCAATGTGATAACTCTAATTCCCAAGACATGATGAGTATATTGGCAAATCATCAACTGCATTCTCAAAAAATAATTTTTATCTTTGTTTTTTAGGTTTAATGGAATACTCTTAAGTTATAAGAACTTGCGTGTTCTTCAAAATGTTGGTACAATTAGAAATGATAGTGCTGATATTCATTTCCAAGTACAAGCAGATTATTTCATATTTCAACCATATGTGGGAGCCTTGCTGACAGGCATAGTAAACAAAAAAAGCTCAACACATTTAGGCATACTTGTACACAGGTATGTAGGTATTATTATTTTACTAAATAATTTTGGACATACAAAATATACAATAGAATAGTTTTGTGTTTATCACCTGCCTATTATTTTTCAGAGTTTTTAACGTAGTTATACCACGGCCAACAGAAGAACCAGGCAATAAGTGGATTGGATCAGGCATTCAAGAGGGTCAAGAAGTTACCTTTTGTATAGCTGTTTTGGACCTTTTCGGAGCCTTACCTTACATTAGGGGAGAGCTTGATGAAAGGTGAATCATTTTCTCAATTAAGTATTTTTTGCTGCTGTATATACATTAACTAAATAATACATAATACAGTGACACACTTCACACATGGCCTAACTGATACCAAACTCAGAATAGCTTGTAGTATAGTAACCAGATAGCTGATAAACTACTTACTCTACTTCTTAATGTATATTAAAATAGATATTTACACCCAGACATATTCATGCACACAAAATTGTCTTGGCCAGTTGATAATCAACATTAGTTTCTCATACTAGTGTATATTATTTTTCAGAAGCATAGCACTTGCTACTGATAAAGAGGATGATGAGGATGTTGAAATGAAACCAGTTCAACCAATCACTGTGTCATATGTCGATTTTGACAAGACCAAGCCATATATTCAAAAAATTGGAGATGGATTGTATACTCCTACACAAACAGTAGCAAACAATTCTAAACTAAAAAGTTCTAATAATATACCAACTAAGAATAGTTCAATAACAGCGGGTAACCATCAAGTAACTAATATAAAGCTTAATAGTCCTAAAACAAAAACAGCAATAAATGATGCCAGTATAACAGAAAAAGGAAAAAATAAAAGGCAGAGTAAATCATCAGATCCAGATCAAAGACAACCAGAATCACAAGTAACAAAAAAGCACAAACATAATGTTGTATAATTTTTGTATATGTATATATTTTTTTTCTATATACCTTATGACTTAATGAGAAATATTATAAAAATATACTGACTTTTAAATCTATTCAAGTTTCATTGTGGGGAAACTGCAATATTTAAAATGTTTTTAGACATTCTGCATGGACATGCTAAAACTTAAATAAATAAAAATCGAATGCCAATGCAATAGTTGCCATTGTTTTTGTTATTCCAATCCCATACTATAAATACAAAGGGGTTGTACATTGTTGGGAATTAAACTAAATTATGGGAGTAACTACAAAATGGTTTTTAATATTTATTTATATAAACTTAAAAAGATCTGTCCCAGAAATAAAAAGTTTATAACTTTTTTTTTTTTTTTTATACCACAAGGGTGGCAAACAGGCATACGGTCCCACCTGATGGGAAGCGGTAACCGTAGCCTATGGACGCTTGCAACACCAGAGGCGTCACTCACGCGTTGCCGACCCTATAAAAAAGGGAGCAACTGTATAGGCAGTGAAAGGGACAGCGCAATGCACGTCGAAGGGCCAAACAGGCATCACTCCTGCACACCCCTACGACGCTACTCCATCCCTGGTCCCCTCACTGCCGCTACAGGGTCTTCTCATGGAGCTCTGGCTACCTTACTCACCGCAGGAACACAACACTACATGTAGTGTTATTTGGCTGCGGTCTTCTGTAAGGTGGAGGTACTACCCCAGTCGGGCTGCTCCAATTTCGAACGGACGAATCCGTTGCGCCCTACCTCCTTGAATGCATTGCGAATGCATTTGTTGAATTTGAACGCTTTTTTAACGTCCGTTATAAAAACTCTCTTGCGAATGAGCCCTTAAGTAAGAGTAAACTAAAAATATTTAATGGTGAAAACGAACGACAGTTAAAACTTTTAAAGCTAAATACAGATAAGAGCTATACTATACGGAGGTCATGGCACTCATGGCCACCCAATGACCTCAAATTAGATTTTTTTCCTCATTTTTTAGCCCTCATTCGCACAAGAGTTTTTTTACCGGCCGGAAAAAAGCGTTCATACACAAAAGATGCATTCCCAAGTGCCATTATATGCACTATTTCCAACGCCCCAAGTTAAAAATGCAACACCGCTCGATAAAAAAGCGTCGCGTTTTAAAAACGCTGTCGTGTGAACATATACATTATACGTAACATATACATTATACGTAACATATACGTTTTTTACCGTCCGGTAAAAAAACTCGCGTGCGAATGAGGGCTAGAGTTAGTTTCTCTGTCTACGGCTAGAGTCTGGCTAACGAAAGTAGGCCTTGGAATTATTTGCGAACTTTTTATATAGCAACTCTGTATGAACGTCAACGTCAATTTGAGTAGACAATATTATTTTGATACTTTGAACACCTACCTATCCAGTCGTCTTAATAAAATTTTGATTTATAATTTACGTATCCTAACAAATAAGTTACTTACGCTTCTTCGTATTGAATAAAACTAATTATATTCATTCGTACATCGCATCAGTCAACGTATTCATTTTAATAACATCACCTATGTTTTACGTATATACTCATAATTAATTTTTGCTGTATTTTTGTTGGTAATTTATTATTTATTATATGCTTTATTGTACATACAAAACGATATATAACAGAGGAAAAAAAACAATTAAAATACATACAATGGTAATTTTAAAACGATTAACTTTCTTTAACAGAGAATCTGCAAGATGTCGAAGGAGTTGATGAAATAGTAAGAACTATGTTCTTATACTGTCTATATATAGGGTTTTTCATTAAGAGCGCTCGAACTTTGAAATGAAATAAAACAACCTGTTTAAGTGATATTACTACAATTTTTATAACATTTTAAGGAATATTCAATGACATTATGTGTGGAAAATAATATCAGCCAAATGGCCACTGCGACTCCGCTGTAGATGGTGTATTCTGGTGGACTAATCTTGGAGGACGTCTTCGCATAAATGGTCAATTTCACGAAGAACGCGAGTAATTGAACACAACGCACAGAACGTAGGCGAATAGACAACTGGTTTTGATAATAAATTTTACACAATTTCTACGCGTTGTTGAAGCGTGTAGCGTTCCATGGTGAAATGTCACGACAAAATATATATTCATGCCAAATTTGGTAGCAATCGCATTACCAAAATGGCCGCTATGCGCTGCTAAAGTTCGAGCGTCCTTATTGAAAAACTATATCTATACTAATATTATAAAGAGGAAAGATTTGTTTGTTTGTTTGTTTGTAATGAATAGGCTCCGAAACTACTGGACCGATTTCAAAAATTCTTTCACCTTTGGAAAGCTACATTATCCCCGAGTAACATAGGCTATATTTTATCCCTGTATTCCCACGGGAACGGGAACTACGCGGGTAAAACCGCGCGGAGGTAGCTAGTATATGATATTTTTAATAATGAATTACCAAGTATCAAAGTAGGTTATTCCAATTTTCATAGTATAATTTCAGTGTTGTCATGCATGTATTTTTTAAATTTGCCGCCAATATTCTGGGGCCAACTTTCGTTAGCCAGACTCTAACTCGAGACAAGTTAGTCGATCAGAATATAAGTAGTTTTTATTACTACGTAGTAAAACATCTGTAATCTTCATATTAACAGTCTGTAAGAACGTGGATGTGGATAATCAATCTGTGGTTCGAGTCGGTCGGTGTTGTCGATACGATACGATGTATAAATTCAACATCATAATAACTTCTCGTAATAAGAAAACGTGACCAACTTTCATTTAAACAAATGGATAATTTTAAAGTCAGCACTTACACCAAAGAGTAGTCAATACTATTCAATAAGTACTTTCGATTAATATAAAACAATGTCGAAGAATGGCGAAGTGTCATCAAATCAAGGTAGGTACTTTTCGAATGTGAGTTGGTTCATTTCAACATAACTCTTGCATCTACACCGAGAAAGGTAAACAAAATTTGATTACAGTTTGGCAAAATGGTTCAATAATATTAAATTTTCAGGTCCAAGCAGACCCAATATGCCCAAACCTGAATTGAATTTATTTGGTACTGAGAAACGCAAAGTATTAGAACTTCAAATTGGAGGATCGTCAGGTGATGGCGCAGCTTTCTTGCCCTTTAACCCTACTCCTCCAACAGCGCCAAAGCCGCGACCCCCAACACGAACCATCAGAGATGTATTGCCTGACAACACCAGGTAAATCCAATGCTGTTTTCATATTAAAAAAAAGTAATACACTTTTTATACCTATGCAAGATAATTATTTGGCAGACAAGATATTCAGCAATAAAACAATATATAATTGACTATATTCTGCTTCATGGAGACCTGTCGTTACAGGGGTATTTTACTTGTCCAATGAATAAAGAAAAGTATTAATACATGTTATATCTGCTTACCAAATTTGTTCCAAATGTAAACAGCCATTTTTGCATGATTGACAAATATACAGACTTTCAAATCTATTATAGTATAGATAACATAAGATTTCCTTAAATTTTCTCTCAGAAATTAATAAAGCCAATTCAAGTAAACAATTTCCATAAATCTCACATAAATATTACACTTTTCAGAGACCGATGTAGAATATATCCATCCATGCAGTCATCAGGGAAGCTGCAACTGTCTGCCACAGAGGTGTATGACTTTACTGCAGATGACTTGCAAGACCTTGGGGAAATTGGGCGAGGTGCATTTGGAGCTGTCAATAAGATGGTTCACAGAAAGTGAGATCAAGTGGCATTTGAAGTATTAGATTGATATTCAAGTCCTTTGTCTATAAAGATTTTAGAAACTAATAAACCATCCACATAAGAAAGACATAAGAAAGGCACCTCATGCGAAAGCATAGTAATATTTTGCATGCTATTTTTATTACAGAACAAATCGAGTGATGGCTGTGAAACGCATTCGTTCAACGGTAGATGAAAAAGAACAAAAACAATTGTTGATGGATCTCGAAGTGGTGATGAAAAGCAATGACTGTCCTTACATTGTCCAGTTTTACGGAGCCCTTTTTAAAGAAGTGAGTTTAGATGATAATATTGTAATGCTTGCACTCCACAAGAAATATTCATAATCTAGGTTTAAATCTCTTTTTTTTTGAACTGGGAAGTACCTATTTAAAAACATTGTCCCATGGCAGATATATCATGTTAATTAATCATCTGACATTACTTTTTCTGTTAAAGGGAGATTGCTGGATTTGTATGGAATTAATGGATACTTCATTAGACAAATTTTATAAGTTTATATGTGAAAGAATGCAGACACGAATACCTGAAAACCACATAGCTAAAATAACTCTTGCAACAGTTAAAGCTTTAAATTATTTAAAGGAAAAATTAAAAATAATTCATAGGTAAGGATCAACTGACTAATATTATTTTTGTCTTTTACATAGGTGTATTATGCTTATTAATCAATATAAATTTTTTTTTTTTAAACAGGGATGTGAAACCCTCGAATATTTTGCTAGATAGAAGAGGAAATATAAAACTCTGTGATTTTGGAATATCTGGAAAACTGGTTGATTCAATAGCTCGTACACGGGATGCTGGATGTAGACCATACATGGCAGTAAGTCTTTGTATTTGTGACCGGAACCTATGGAATACTGGCCATGTTAAAAAAAAAAAAAAAAACATTCCCGTCGAATTGAGAACCTCCTCCTTTTTGAAGTCGTTTAAAAAGTGGTAGATTAGACCATGAAACCACCTTTTCTTTAACTCCACTTTCCTTAGATATATATTGGATAACTTTATTATCTATCCTCGAGTGACTTGAGTTTTGAGCTCCATGCAGCCATAACATAAAAAATCAAGAAGTATATGTAGTACATCAGATATGTGGTTACCATAACACAAGCTCACTTTGAAGCTTACTTCAAATAAATAAAGACATTTATTTCATCACACACAAATCGGTACAGTATGCTACTTTGGAATCAGATCGGCTGTGTGTGAAAGATGTCCCTGGATATATATAATTGTATTAATTTGTAATGTTAGCCCGAGCGGATCGACCCGGGGCGCGCGCGCGGCTACGACGTGCGCTCGGACGTGTGGTCGCTGGGCATCACGCTCATGGAGGTGGCCACCGGCGCCTTCCCCTACCCGCGCTGGGGCTCCGTGTTCGAGCAGCTGCAGCAGGTCGTGCAGGGCGACCCCCCAAGGCTCACCAACAACAACAACATATTCTCCACTAACTTCGTCAACTTTGTTAACACTTGGTTAGTATATAAGATTGATACTTGTTATTGTCCACTACGCTACGTCTAATATGTTGCTATTTTAATTAGAGCTTTTAATGGCATATGTAACGGCTTAAGTGGGTCGCGAGGAAACTTGTTGTTCTCATACATATACTATACATTTAATGAACATCTGAAAACGTTAAAGCGCTTACAATACTGCCTATATTGTATTTTTACGAAATAAATTACGTCACCTCAAAGTTGTCCCTAACTTATTTATAAAAAATACCGTAAGTAGTACCTACAAAATTATTACGAAAGTTTAGTAAATAGATTAATATTTATTTTTCAGCCTCATCAAAGAAGAAAACCAACGTCCGAAGTACAACAGACTATTGGAGCATCCATTTATCAAAGGTATCGATCAAAGTCGGGCAGACGTCGCCGGGTACGTGTGCGAAATATTAGGAGCGATGGAACGTAACGGCGTCAGTCCGTTCACTACAGACCAGCCGGCGCAGGCGTGGGTAGATTAGACACATAGGCACACACTATACGGATTCATAGTGTTCGCGCGAACATTATGATGTACTTGCAATACTTTTACTACACTGTTACACCTGCAATCTTTCCCTGTAGAAATTTATTTTTACTAATTGCGATCTTTTAAAAAGTAATTTGAGAATAGCTCTTAAAAGGTGTCTATGTTGACAGGCTTGCCTCTAATTATCCGCTGAAATATCACCTTAGAAACGGAATTGTAATATTGATAAGAGGTACCTAAGTATTTAATGTATGAAAAGCGTAGCATATATTAGGACAAGTAGGACAATTGTTCTTTATTTAAGACGTGTAATGTAATGGGTATGTTTTAGTATGCAGTTACATTTCATTAAAGCTATAGATTACTGGTTGTTTTTTTCATGTTTAGAGCTTATCGTTAGTTAAGGCTCACTATTTTTTTCTTAAATAGCCAAAAGTAAATAATCCAATGGACACATTATAATTTGATTTTATTTTATTCAAAGTATTTAAATAGGTTTTCCAGCTATTCTATTATATAATCACTATTAACGATGTAGTAAAACATACCTATTAATCATAATGATAGTTGTTTTTTTTTATCTGGATAATAAATTAAATATGTAAATTTCGGATTGAGTATGGTACAAAGGTATTTTATTAAGTACTGATAAAAGGGTACAGTCGGGGTAAGAAAAGGTATAAACCTTTTCGACTTTAGGGCGATGACGCCCTAAAGTGATCGTTTGGTTGCACCAGGGTTTTATGTCCATTAATATGAAATATTTCGTATTTTATATTGTTTTTTAAAGAAATAAAATAAGTAGTAGTAATAACGGTAATGTTTATTCAAATAGACAGAGCTTCATTAAAAACGAGTAGGTATATCAGCTGTTCGCATGAATCATAGATTTGACGAGGTGTTATATCCGAAGTATTTGCAGGCCAAAAAACTCTTACTTCAGTATGCCAATGGACCATTCGTTAACGATATGAGTTATATAAATGCGGGCGTTGTCGTCGACATATTTCAACTGTTCTTAGTACCTATATTAGAAATAACGTGCGAACGCGTGGATACATACTGTTCTCCAGAACCATAAGTAATTTACTGCGATTGTTCTAGGCGGAAGGTTAACACTCTCGCTTACTCCATCGGCCGAGATGCAACCCCAAATCTTGGTTGATATACGTCCAGAACTAAAATTTAGCACAACGCGGGCTTATATTTTCTTCGTATTGTTTTATTTAGATGTTTGTCCATGAGTAAGTCTGTATAGAGTCCATACGGCATTGAGAACCGACCGATATGGTGGTGATAATAAATATTATCTTCTCAAGTAATATTATGATTTGTGGTATTCAAGATCGTACTCTCTACTTAAATTCATCGAGATTATCAATTGTATAAGACTAGAGTTGTTATAGATCTATATGGAATGATCGCAGAAATGCATTACACTGACAATTAAATTGAACATTTTAGATTCGATTTCCCAGTGAGTAGGCAAGAAATGTTAGACGTTACTATCAAGCTAGATTATCGGTTCAAGATATATAGCCTAGGTGCCTACTATTGGATTGACTCTTGTTACCATATCAAGTAAGTACTTCCTATATTTGTATATGAAGCAGCTTCATACGTTCTTGGATCCAAATTAATTTCTTTATGCTATTTCTTTATGATGAAGGTTTTCGTACCCCGACCGTTCCTACCTTCTAACTTAAGTTCAAAAATGTTATCCCAAATATTGTAATAGTTCCCATTCGATTATCTACACTTCACGATATAAGTCCGTTTTCCAAACCTAAATCACTGTTAAGATAGTTTTCAAAAGTAAATATAGTTTTTTTCGGCGATATTTTTAGACAAACGTAGTTATAAAATGTCCTAAACAATTAGGCACCTGATAGAATAAAAATAAAAAGTAACATTATGGAAACATTTTGATATCAAAACCATTATCAACGTTAAAACGTTTATAATAGATAATAATAATTCCTGGGTCATTTTATGTATGGCCTCAAAAGAAAAGAAGGATATGTTTAGCAATTGTCTGTTGTTTAAAGTATGTTAATCTCCGTAGTTGTGAACCGATAAGTAGGTATGCTTTCGAAATAGTAAGTGGATCAAGTCAGATTATTTAAAAAAAATACGTTAGGTATATTGTTTATACGTCAATTTGACTAGAGTGCACTAACAAGGACACTGACAAACACTAACTACCTACGCTGCATTTTTTTGTGGCATTCCTACTGCATTTAAGTGTAGTTATTAGCATTTCGTATTTAATGTGCGAATTGGTTTAAACACAAGTAAAACTACATCTTACACCAAGGTTCTGTATAAGTCTCATGTTCTACTTATTGATTAATCAATTTACATTAAAATCCTAAAAAATCGTGGGGCTGTGTATTTTTTATACTAACTATGTAACTAACTTATACCTGTCACACTAATTAACATAATGACGCGTATTATGAAAATATATGGCTATCGTTCTGTTTAAAATATCCCAGGATTTATTATTATCTATTTATTTATTAGTAGGGTATAAATACCTACATGGATCAGGCTTATAGAAATCGCCGGTAAAATGGTGTATAACTGGATAACGGTGTTAGGCTGCCAAATTCATATTGTTTACTTTGATTCTTCCCAAAAAAAGGTACTTACTGAGGCATAATTTAATTTTTCTTCATTAAATGTACGTATACTGTACCTGTATATATATATGAAGTTTTTGAAAGTTACCCAAACATTGAAAAATCAGCTAAATTATATATGTCGTGGGCAAATCGTTGAACTGAGCCGATCTAGATCTGCCTGGCTAGGCACATTGTGATATACCGCCATTTCGTGATTTTGCCGATTACTTCATGATGTGCGCAACGTTAAAATAAATATATTATGGAGATAATACACAAATATAGGTTAGGGTGCAGCGAACATGTTTATTAATTTTACATAACACACAAATAAGTATAAATATTGTTGTTGTTATTACATGCATATCACGCGGCCCAGTTCAATGATTTCCCACGACATATACCTATAATATAGCTGGTGGTAAAACTGGTAAATTATATCATATTATAGAAAGTAATCAAAGATATACGGTTATACGTAAATATAACAACGAAACGGAAAACTCTTAACTAACAATTTGAATTTGACGGACCTTCAATAAGTATTACAAAACAATTTGACAGTCCGGTTGGCTTTGTGGTTAGTGAACCTGACTCTCAAGTCGCGGGTCGTGGGTTCGATTCCCACCCAGGACAAACATTTGTATGCATGAATATGTCTGTTTGTCCAGTGTCTGGATGTAAATATCTATATATGTATGTATTTAAAAAGTTGTATATGTAGTATATCAGCTATCTGGTTACCATATCACAAGCTCTGCTTAGTTTGGAATCAGATTGTTGCCCCCAACCAGTTGTTTATACGGGGCCTCGCCAAGGCACGCTACGCCACTGATGTTGAATATTTTCAGTTACCTTATGAAAATAAATGATTATTTTCAGTTACCTATACTTTTAAGCAATAGGTAGGTAGGTAGGTACCTACCATCACTAAACACACTTTGGAATCTACGTGCGTTGGGAAAGCCTACACGCCGAATTAGCAACCTACTCATCATCATATAACATGCTTATTGTTATGGGAATGGTAATGTATATTGTTATTTTTGAATTATAGACTACTGGTATAATGTAAAGAAATTGAACAAAATCGTAGCTAGTTGTGATCAGCAGCGATGTGTTTGCAGTTAACCATTCCAGAGCCGAAGTCCAGCAGGACTAGTGTAATGTCGCAAGGAGCATCCGTAGCAGTATAAGTTGTACATCAAATGCATATTAAAGTTGTGTCTTTTGTGATATATACATGTTTGATAAAGTCAAATTAAAAATCTATTCATTACAGTTAAACTCAAATTTTACCTGCACAACAGTTGGTTGGGTTGATAGGGCTATCAATTCATACATAAAGTTAAATTTGCTGCACAGTGGTCGACTTGTCCCTTGAGGACCTATCTTATGTGACTCTTATAATTTGGTACTTTGAACAATCATAAAAAATAATTCAAGTAATAAATATATAATTTTTTATAATAAATTATTTTACATTAATATATAACATTTATATTTTTTATCACTATTAACTTACCTATAACTAACTGCATACTAGAAATTCTAAAAAAATAATATCATTCTAGTACTTGGCCAATTTTACTAGCATTGAAAACATTTCCAAATTTAAGAAATAATTTATATTTTGTGCCATCTGAGAGCTGTGGTGTCAAATATACTGCATCAGTAAATTTTGGTGGCATATCTAGAAGAGGAACCCATTCTTCAACGGGTACAATCTTGTCTCTTCTTTTTCCCCAAAAATCAACTGAAGATATTTTTATGTGCCGACTATCTTCACTGATATACAAAAAACCTATAGAATTTTTGAAAGGTAAACTAGCTAGTGTTAACACAGCTGTCCCTGTTATACCTGTAAATAGACATTGTAATAACTATATAAGCGTTTATGTGCTGGGAATGTAAAAAGATATAAATCAAATTAGAGCAACATCTTAAAAATAAATTCAGGTAAATGCATTATAAGTAAATATCTACTAAAGATATTTTTGACTATAACTACTAGAATGTATCCAGGTAATATCTCGGTCAATAGAACTAAGTACAACCACTGGTTGAAAAGACCGATTTTGTAGAGTTTAAATTTTAACACATTAATTTTTTTTACTGTAACCTCACCTATGTATGAAGTCAACAGAAACGTGTGCTGTGGCAGAACACTTAACATTTCTAGAATACCAGTGCTTGGTATAGCCACTGATGATCCAATCATTTGGTAAATTTTAAGTCTATTCAGGACTGAGATATATTTTACAAAAGGAAATGAAAACACTGTTTCGAAATTGCTGGACATTTCTACGTGAGCAGAATTTGATATATTCTTCCATTGTATATTAGCATTTGATTTCATAAAATTAATTTTTGATAATGAACTGAAGATTTTCATCGTAGTTTTCGAAATCAATTTTAACTGTGTTTGCTCGACTTTGTTTTACCCAATAACCCATAACATACCATAAGGCTTTCATCGACGACATCGACTACCTACCCGAACCCATTAGAGTTGCCTATCGATTCGATAATAGACTAACGCCGAACTATCGATTTTATCTATAGTTTTCATTATCGGTAGATTAACGACCACAGTATCGTCTTTTAATAACCAATTACTACACTGCTAGTATAATATATACCTCTAAAAATATTAAGTATAGAAAACGTATGAATCTTTATCGTATCCGATAAAAACAACAAAAAAGTGAAGTACGTAAGTCACAGTGAGTGAAAATCGTTTAGGACAAATAACATGAAAAGGGAATAGCTATCGAGATAGTGGATTTATGAACATCGATTATTATGAGACTAAAAATGTTTTTCCCCTTCAATAGTGAAGTGATGATTTTATTGAATTATCGAGAAAAATACAAACATACTACATACATGGCAGATTGTTGTATGCACAGACCAATATACCCTAAAGGGTTGTATGACCCTAGAATATTTCACAACGATCAATAAAAAAAATTACCATGGTCTTTCTTTCATTCATACTACAAACTGATGACTAGGCAGCATAGTCTCTGACCCTAGCCTGTTCCCCTTTATGGATAGTTACTATACTCTTTGCCTGTTCCGCAAGGAACAAATAAAAAAAAAACATTCATACATACGTCAAGTCAAACAAATGTCATTTATCTGAAAATTTAAAATAATTCAATTCAAATTTTGTTGGTTATGATTTGTTTGATTAACTTTGTTTTTTTATTTATTTTGCTGGTATTATATAAATGAAACTCAAGAGAAAGAGGATTAAGGAAAAGGCCTAAAGTGTTAAATAATAACCATAATAATGACTAATATTTTAAAAGAAATGTGAGTACACGTGACTTAATGCGAAAATCTAATGAATTATTATGTTCTTAGTTGAAATAATTACAGCCTATTCATAAACATATTTATTGTATTCATACCATAAATTTTTTTCTTTCCTCAGTTATGAAAAAACTGCAGATTATACAGCTTTTTACACAGGAGGAGATATTCAGTGGAC
This sequence comes from Thyatira batis, assembly GCA_905147785.2. NCBI lineage: Eukaryota > Metazoa > Arthropoda > Insecta > Lepidoptera > Drepanidae > Thyatira > Thyatira batis. Next base: position 5,678,738 of record LR990496.1, on the reverse strand, counting down.
CAGAGATGGAACTCACATGCTATGTTTGTGTAATGATATCATTAAAGTAGTTGATGTTAACTCATTTTCAACGGCTCTTGTGATAGGAGAAACAGGGGCAGATGAAGATATCGAAAGTGACCAGATTTATACATTCAAGATATCACACAATAATGAGTTTGTTATTACTGCACACAAAAGTGGTTTAATGAAGTTATGGAACCGCGAAACTGGAAATCAAATTAAGATGTGGAGATCTGGCCACAAGGGTCCAATTGCACAATTAGCATTTAACTCTATGGATGTTAATATAGCTTCAGGAGGCTCCGATGGTAATATAAGATTATGGGATCTGACCCATAACACATGTACAAGTAGTTTAAGAGGAGCCCATGGTGTATTTTCTGTTTTGAAGTACCATCCTGATTCTGCTAGAGACCTAATATTTGGAGCAGCAGATGATACCAAAATAAGGTCATGGAATTCAAAAACTGGCAAAGAACAGTTGATATATTCGGGACATTTCAGTAAAGTAACTTCTTTGCAGTTTACTGCAGATGGAGAATATATGGTTAGCTCAGGTAGGGACCGAGTGTTAATCCTCTGGAATTTGAATGAAACAAAAGCCCTTAGAGTAGTTCCTGTTTATGAGAGTATTGAAGATACTATACTTTTGCCCCCTTCATTTAAAATACCAAATTTTAAGAAAAAAGTTGAAACAGATGGGATTTATGTAGCTTGTGCTGGAGAGAAAGGTGTTATTAAAGTTTGGAACTTACTGATGAGTAAACTTATGTATGAACAAACCAATAGCCTTGTATCTCCAGCATCAGAAGATGGAGGATTGGCAATTACACATTTGCTATACAATGAAGTAAGAAATGTATTGTCGATTGTCACAGCAGATCACAATATTATCTTGCATGATTTTGAAACATTTGATTGCATAAAACAATTGGTTGGTTTCACTGATGAAGTGTTAGATATTATATTTGTAGGAAAAGAAGAAACACATATTGTTGTAGCTACAAATAGTCCAGATTTAAAGTACTATGAATTTGATAGTATGAATTGCCAATTAGTTAAGGGCCACACTGATATAGTTTTATCTTTAGCAAGTTTTCCAACAAGAACAGAAATGTTTGTATCTTCAAGTAAAGATAATAGTGTAAGAATTTGGCTTCAATCATTGAATAATGATATTACATGTATAGGTGTTGGTACTAGACACACCGCTTCTGTAGGATCAGTATTTGCATCGCAGACATCAAGCAATTTTTTCACTTCAGTAAGTCAAGATAATTGCTTAAAAGTTTGGAATGTGCCTGAAGAATTTGACACCTGTGATCAAAAAATTAAGTCAAGCCATACAGTGTTAGCACATCAGATGGATATAAACTGTGTTGCTGTTTCACCTAACGATAAAATGATTGCTACTGGGTCTCAAGATAAGACAGCTAAATTTTGGACAGAAGATTTAACATTACTGGGACTATTGAAAGGTCATAGAAGAGGTGTATGGTGTGTGAAGTTTTCACCAGTGGATCAGGTGGTACTAACATCATCAGCTGATGCCTCAATAAAACTGTGGTCGATTGCAGATTTAAGCTGTCTTAAAACATTTGAAGGACATGAGAGCTCTGTACTTAAAATTGAATTCATCAGCAGAGGTCAACAAATTATATCAAGTGGTGCTGATGGCTTGTTAAAGTTGTGGAATATAAAGACATCAGAATGTAAAATGTCTTTGGATAATCATGATGGAAAAGTGTGGTCATTAGCCATGAATAAGAATGAGTCTATTTTAGTAACTGGAGGATCTGATTCAAAATTAGTGAAATTAAAAGATGTCACTATGGAAAAACGTGAAAGATTAGCAAAAGAAAGGGAAGAACAAATTTTGCAAGAACAAGAACTAGTGAACTTATTACATGATAAAAAGTTAGTTAAAGCCCTAAAATTGGCTTTACGAATAGAAAGGCCTCTACATGTCTTAAAAATTGTAAATGAAGTTTTGAAAGGTGGAAGTGACAAGCTTACTGAAACACTGAAAGAAATTAACCATACTCAAAAAGAAACATTGCTTAAGTTTGCTTCCGAATGGAATACAAATAACAAGAATTGTCACGCTGCACAACTCGTTTTTAATATATTAGCCCCAGAAATAATCGCGGGAGATTTAAAACTGCCTACTCTTAGTAGTTTTATAGAAGGTGCATTACCATACACAGAGAGACACTTTGAAAGGCTAACAAATTTGTTACAGGACTTAAATTTTATAACATACACTGTTAACTGTATGCAACCTCATGCTGTGAAAAATAATTGAAATTGATTAAATGTAATATAATTAATTACCAATATCTTTTAAATTCTCTACTCGTCTCGTCTCGTCTCTACCCGTCAATGTATATGTAAAGTTACACCTTTCTTGATGCAAAATATTCAGGACTTAAATTTTAGGTATAACATACACTGTTAACTGTAGGTATGCAATCTCAATGAAAAAAAATTAAAAATATTTCAAATTTTATATTCTGTACTTCCCGTCAATGATATGACAATGTCATTAATAGTTATATTAATTAAATCTTTTATACTTTATTTGAAGCAAAACGTTAGTTTTCATTGATGGAATAATTTTCGCGATAAAATATAGAGGCGATGGAACAGTGGTGGGCGGCTTTGCGTCTGCGCAGCCTTTATCCAGTGTCCGCAGGCAACGTAGAGCAGCTTCCCTTGCGTTGCGTACGCGCAGTAGTAGTGAGCCAACCACGCGAAGCGGACTGTTTGCTTGTCTGCCCGAGTGACTTCGCGATCTAATGTTAAGTTGAAATAATGGAAATAAAAATCGTTTTGTATTTTGTTTTGCTGATAACAATTTCCAAAGTAGAAGGACAAAAATCACTAACGTAAGTACTCATTATTTGATTAGTTATTTTATATATTTGACAAACTTTCTATGATCAATTTAAATATATTAAGTTCATAAAAAATATTTTTCTTAAAAATATTCTTCAAAATATATTATGTACACATATACTTGTTCTATAGTAGAATTGTATTGAATGATGTCAAATATTCTAATAGTAAGTAAGTATGATCAATGTTGTGAGATTTCTTCAACCTTAATGCACAAAAGTCTATACGTTCACAAAATATTCTAAAATGCAATTGTTTTTGTCTCGTCTATCATATCTTATTATCAGTTTGTACAAACAAAGAAGAATCCACAAATTAATTAGGCACAATAAACCAATTTCGAATGAGCGAACAATGGGCAGTAGACATACCTATGTCATAATGTACGTTTGTGTATGTTCCTGCAGTTGATTCGAACCCAATGCGCAATATTATTAATAGGTATGATTGTGATGTATTCTCAAGACTATACTGTGTAAAATTTATTGAGTGTAATAAAACTTCTACGGGAAGGTAGTGTGATGGTGATGGTACCTGCTTTGGTTCTTACTGATGAAACATTAAAAAAACAGCTTATTATGAGGTTAATAGATCCCGTTAGAAAGATCATAATGTTATTATTGGTAATATTTTATAAATATATATTTTTTAACCAGACCAAAGGTGCTAAATATTCAACTAGTTAACGAAAACGTAGGACATACCTACCTACTAGTCTTACTTAAAACGAGCCCGGAGCTTAACTAAACTTGCTTAAATCATCTGGCGAACTTACATATTAACAAAACTTTTAAATACTTAGGTACCAGAATCTGATAAGATTTAGGTAATATAAGTACCTAATACCTGCAACTAGACAAAACATGTATAGGTAGCTGCCTAGATACATTCACGCACATAAATGTTTGTCCTCAGTCCCTGGGCACTTCGAAACGCGGCGTGTAAGTCAGAGTAACGGTGTACTATATAATTCAGTTAATTATTAGGTATATACCTATAAAACTTTCATATCCTAAATCAAGAATTGCGTGACTGCTTATGTTTATTATATTACCTACTACTAATTCTATATAAAACGGTTTACGTTTTATTCGATAGGTACTCGTGCTATTAACGTTCCGACATAAAATCCTGGTGTTATTAACGAATGAGTTGGACATATATATTCACGTCGCGTTTTTGATGCTGATGATACCAACATCCTTTTAAAACTGTAACTACTGAGTTTCGATCACGTGTAGGTAACGAAAATCAATTCATATTTTACTTACTATACCTATTACATATTTATAATCTAACTACCTTTAGATAATTATCTTAATCTTATACATAAGTAATTCTTTATAGGTAAGTATCTAAATGAAGTCTATAATCAAATTGACTTCCCAACCTTTTCTAGCTAAAGGAAAAGGAAACTATATGACATAGGTAAGTATTAGCCAGTTTGTGCATACTGGCACATAGATTTTCCTTTTATAGTAATATTATGTAAAGAAAGATAAGTATTTATTATCTCTACTAATTATACTGATACAGTTACCTAATACGCGCACCTTCATTAACCCATAAAATTTTGTCATAGATGGGAACTTTTATATTAAGGTAGGTACGGTACGACAGAAAAAATCGTTAATATCGCTCCAGTTCGGAAAGATGCACCGCACCATAGGTACATGACCGTTACTGAAATTTACCTACCTGTTAAAACCAAATCATCATATTATTAGCTCATATATATACGTCTCCACCGAGGAGCTCGAGCCTCCCCTAACATCGAGGGGATTTAGGCCATAGTCCACCACGCGGGCCTAATGCGGATTGGCGGACTTCACATGCCTTTAATTGTGACATCTCGGGCATGCAGGTTTCCTCACGATGTTTTTCTTCATCTAAAGCCTGTGGTGTGAATCCGTACGTAATTTCTTATACACTCAGAGGTACAGGCCAGGGGTTTGAACCTGCACCCTCATGATCGTAAGTCGGTGCGTTCCCAACTGAGCCACCACGGCTCTTTAATAAAATCAAATAAGTAATATCGTATTTAATGATTCATAAATTAATATACTTACCTATGTGTAAACAATATACCTACCTTAGCTTACTCAGTATTTAAACGGCATATTACATATAACTTAAGGATAACACAAACTATATGATCTGAAATAAACACATAAATTGACAGAAAGGACTACATAAAAAATAAACAACATTTCCTTAACTTCTTTGCTAATCATAGAATAAAATAAGACAACCGTATTTAAGTCAATGAACTTTATAGTAGGTACGATCTTAATCCATTTGGTCGTTTTAACTACTAAGAATTAGTCTCCGAAATACTTATGCAACTTAACATCTATATTATCAATAACAGCGTTGAGATCACAGAAATGCTTGAAGGCTAACAATGGACGACTGAATAATTTAATTTTGATGAATATTTGGCTATTCATTCAAAATCGTTTAAATGACCTGTGAGTCTTACATTGACAAATAAACTAAAAATAACCTCCAATGTATTTTACAAAATTTACCTACTTTTAATAAGGAAAAGTGGTAGTTTTATACCTTGCTGTGGTACTGGCACATAACGAAACGACTGATCTTATTGTAATTATAATCATTCGTGGTCACGAGAGAGGGCAGTTAACAGACTCATAATGAACAAGTAACAATTGATAGCTCATCTTGTTACTTACTTAAATAATAGGCAATGATAAACAGTAACTGTAGTCGTCAATGAATATGATTTTCTTTTCATATCCATAGTTACAAGAACCTTGTAACATTTACGAATAAAGATACCTTTACTTTGATCTTCTCTATATAATGATGATACACTTAGTGAAATGCTCAGCATTATTTCTGAAAATTTGTCCTTGGATTAATTTCACCACGCGTTAATCTGATTATCTGCCGTAAGGTGTACTAAGCTCTTAATTACTTAAATGTCTACGTCGTTGCCTAGTTATAAACGAAATGTCTCACGTGATGGCAAATGATTTACACATTTATGCTTAGATTGGTTAAATAATATAGAAGGTCTTATACTTAGTCGATGATTAAAAGTTTGTGTGAATCTATTTAATGATTTCTACAAGTATATTTTTATGTTGTTTGTCTTAATGGTAATTCATGTTTATGTCTCTATACTACCTACAAAAATTTACACATCGAGTTGGTAGGTATTCTTTTCCCCCAGGGAAGCTGGAAGAAAATCGGGTGAAAGTGCGAGCTCGAACTTTAAAGAATCTCGATAAAAATAATAAAGTTAACGTTTCGAGATAACGACGAAATGTAGGTAGGAACATATACTTTTTATCTCGTTGGTATACTAACGCGACCAGGAAAAATAATAAAATAATAAATAAAAATAAATATCCTGGGACATTTTTCACACACGGCCAATCTGATTCCAAAGTAAGCTTCAAATGAAGCTTTTGTTATGGCAACCAGATTGCTGATATATTACATATTATTATAAACCGACATATTCATGCATACAAATGTTTGTCCTGGGTGGGATTCGAACCCACGACCCGCGGCTTGAAAGTCAGGGTCACTAACCACAAAGCCAACCGGGCTGCAAAATATATTTCAAAAACATTTGATGTTATTATCGTCATCGTCGGTTGGGGTACTGACATTTCCCTTTCATTAGATACCTACCCATAATAACCGAAAATAAGCACATATACATATTTACCTACATTGACTATGATTGTGGCAATAGTTTGTAAATTAATTGGTGACAACATGTAACAATATTGACCACAAGTCTACATTTTACATGTCCCCTTTAGATGACTCAGCCGGTAAATGGTTACTTCTTTGAAACCATACAAATGATTAAAGTAGCGATGTACGTTAGGTGAGATGTAACAATATGGGTAAATGACGAGTCTAGACAAATATAGGTAATCTTTGAAGGCATTTCATTATAAGTTCGATAAAAAATATTACAAAAACGACTGTGTGACACGGTCCGATAATTTGCCGTGACCGTGCATTAAACATTGTCTCTAAATTCCGCATTTTAGATAAACTCAATGGATCTGTTCGTTAACTATTAGGATAAATACTGATATTACTCACTCGCTTCCTTCGCCCGGTTTTACCCGCATAATTCTTGTTCCTGTAGAAATACATAATTTTTTGCTTTCCGTTAGTGATATAATGATGCAGGTCCAGTAGTAAGGGAGCCTATTAATTACAAAAAACAAAACAATATTTCTTCTTTATAACAATAAATAGGTATTAGTAAGAACTATTGATGAATAGTTTCATAAATAGTTCTAACATATCTTTTGTGATTGATTCCTATGTGCGGTACGGTACACACACACTTTTCTTTAGCTCTACCCAATTCAAACTTACACCATATCGCATTTTGTATAGCGAGGGGGCGTTTATTTAATTTCCATTAGGTAGGTAGGTACCTAGCAAGCGTGAAGAATGTTGCAGAATATTTTTTTATTACTTAGATATTGCCTAACCCACTCGATCGTCAATTCGATGGCAAATTAATCATAGCAATGGCACTATTAGCGATTAGCAATTTTCGGTGATTACGGTTGACGATGTTCGGTCTACCTTGAACTTCGGCGAGGGCAGTAAGAATTTAGTCATGTGACTTGTGATCACTGCAATAGTCGCCGCCGGGCAGCCAGGGGAAGGGGCGACGCGCGGCGGTAAAACAACAACATTATATGGCTACATGTTTGATTTAATTTAATTACTTCAACTAACGATTTGACATTAAAACTAATCCAAACGTTTAGTGCCTAAAACGATATATAAAATCAAGTATTTATACGACTAGAGTGAAAAAGGATAAAGAGTTTGAGTTTGACTGGTAGTGTTAGATACTTTTGTTTAACAAATTAGGTAGATACTTATAATAATTATCCTCAGCCAAATAGGTCAACTCAATAATAATAGCAAAAAAAATCCTTAAATTCCAGGTTTCATGACGAAGCTTTAGAATGATGGCAATAATAAAAGTAATCGACTTATATATTTATTAGTCACATATTAGGTACCTAATAACTTTTGGATCAATTGGTTCCTTCCCGCACAACTTGATTGGAATTATGATTAGAATAGATATACCTAAGCCCTGTAGTTTCTATTTATTTAAACGTTATTTTCTTCGAATATCGATTGTATTGTTACGTTAGAATTATAGCTACCTATAGGTATATTCTCTGGCATGGATTTTAAAACCTTTTATATTAAATTGCATTTTATAATAAATGCTTATGATAAAAGGTCAATATCAATAATGGACACTTAAGCATGTATGTACCTACCAACACCCGGGTTGGTGGGAAGGTTAGGCGTTATAATGGCGTGTAATCACTAGCTATAATGTCACATATTCATTGAAGGTGTTCGCATTATACATACGTGCTCCAAGATTAACATTAAACTCTATCCCACTCTATGCACAATAGGTACCTACTAGATATCGAGGTTAGGTAATTAGGTAATGCTAGCACATAGATTAAACCTTATTAAGATATAACCCTAGGTTATATATAGTAAGGCGCTATTATGGTCATAGGTTGCAACATATTATTAATTACGATCCACCAATTTTCTCGTGATCTATAAAATATTAAAAGATTACATCATAACTGTTGTCATTTACCTACATACTTAGTTTATGTATCTAACGATAATTAACTAGTCAATTAATGAGAAACTTTGCTAATCTTCGAGCTCGGAGAAAAAGTGTAAAATATTCAACCGGAAAAAGCAATCAATCAATCACGTGTAGGCAAATCATCGACTTATTAGGTACCTACTTATAGAATGTAAATATAGGTATGCATGTTCCTTAGTGAATGATCACTGATGACAGTATCATCAGTGGTTGTCGCTGGGAGGTATTTCTAAACACTTTGGTAAAGACAAAACAGAGAAAAATTGAGCGGCATTACTGGTAAGTAGGGATATTTATTAGGTATGAGAACGATTTTTATTATTTTTATCAAACTTAATTCGTAATTAAGTACGCAGGGTGTTGTCGGTTTATCAGTGTGAATTTCTCTTCTCACACATGATCAAATGAGCATAAGCTCCTATGAAAGGTTTCTAAAAGTCTTGATAAGTAATATAGCGGATAAAATGAATGAATGGAACCTGCGCGGACGCCTAATAATTTATGAGCAGGTACGTAGATATGATGCTGATGACGCTAATGAATAATTCGAGTAGACCTATGGATAAAACTATGCTAACATTTCGTAAAAAACTATTGTCATTATTAAGTACACAATATCAACTTGATGGATGATAGCGATTTATTCAAGCAATCTATCATCGTGCCTTGAGCTGTAAAAAACTAGAAAAAGGTCAGGCGCCGCTTCCTTACTGAGTCGCACCAATTAGTTAAAACGTAATTGCCTCTCCTAAAAACGCTGATTTACGTTAGCTACTTACGTGAAAGTAAAAGGCAACTACAATTTTTCTTATAGTTGGGTGGGGGGGTTATTTTTAAGTAGGTATCTATTGTATTTTTTGTATCTATCTAAGTAAGTACCTTCATAGTTTTTATCACAGACTTTTTACACTATGATACCTATTTAAAATGTACCCACGATAGGTATTTCAATTTATGTCTGCCAGTTGTCCTCGTTTTACGTTTAATGGTTTATTCACAAGTTGATCACTTTTGATAATTACTAAAATATATACGTACCTACATCTATCTCCAGTATTAAAATCAAATCGATATATGTGTTTCATTCATATTAATGAGAATTAGGAACACAAAGTAGGTACATAATTCACTCATGTGACTTTTGGCGAATAAACGCTTCAATGTAATGTAGCTGAAGTTTCAGGTGGACTGTGCAGCACCATTGAAAAATTGCCTACAGTTCCCTAAATATATGACACTAGTACGTATGATCGAACGTTATGTAAAAAAAATCCTCCATGGGTGGGTAGTGGGTAGGTATGTACATAGTAATTTATTTAATAGTAATAATAATAATATGTCATCGACAGTCTGGATAACTCAGTCAAGTGCGACGATAAATCTTAGAAGTACCTAGAGTCCACAACTCATTGGCATCTGGTAAATGACAATGAGCCTTTACGGAGTACCTATTAGCTATTTTGATGCAGATTGCTGCGCGTGCGCTGGCACCTTACAAGTAAACGACCTTAAGTAGGTACCTATCTATTTACTCGCATCGCTTCTTATCTTACGTTGTTTGAGGTTTGGCATATACGTATATGAAATGAAAACAAACGCATCGTTTAATCACAGCATATAAACGCATTTCTAAATCGATTTCTTCTATGATATCTTATAACGTTTTTTGATAAAGAGATGTATCTCCATAGGTAAACCGACAATTATTGCATAAGCTTATAAAGGTTCATCCATTTTAATCTGATTTATATTAAAATTCTATCTAAGTATTTCGAAAATAATCCGTTTACCTATGTGAGTGAAGCTATGGGGAGAAGCTAGAGCTTAATCTTTTATTTTTGCAACTTTTATATAACCTGAATGCATCGAGCATGTAACCTGCTCGATGCTTGAATGTCATCATGTTATTAATTAGATAATTAATGAGTAGGTATACAAATATGGGGTTAAAATGGTGTTAGAATATTTAAATATACCTAATACTTATCTAACAATGTAGGGTCGAAATCGAAAAGTGTGTAGGCCTAGGTAGGTATACCTAGCGTTATTTGTCCGTACCTATTGTCCTTAAGTTACTGAAACGAAATATATTCCGAAGCTCTATAATATAAGACAAATTAGAGCTCATAATGTTGCCCTTTACCTTTTTAATTGCGTTGCGAATAATGGTCAGTTTGACGGGATACAGCACGTTTAGTAGGTACCTACTTACTCGTGTCGTTTCTTGTAAATCTCTTGTAGGTATCCAATTGTGGTACTCTCATTTGAGCTACAGATAAGCATGTACCTATATAATGACAGTATATCATCACACCCACGACTTCTGCGGAATACATAATGAATTGATAATTATGTTAATAAGTGAGGTTAATACTTAATAAACTTTTTCGTGACTAAATAGTCGTGCAAGACTCTATGCCAAGCTATTGTGACATGTGTGCGAACCGTATTATATGTAATTAGCGCATAAATAGGAAATAATGAACTACGTAATGGATTGCTAAGCTATCGTAACTTTAAATTGATCTTCGGGGCTATCCTACAGCCATCTTCCGGGGAGAGTACCTACCTCTAATCTACGTTTTTAGGGTTCCGTAGTCAACGAACCCTTAGGTATAGTTTCGCCATGTCCGTCCGTCCGTCCGTCCGTCAGCGGGTAATCTCAGAGACGGTTGGTACTACAGAGCTGTAATTTGGTATGGTAGTAGATATTAACAGCGTCGACAAAAAAAAACATAAAATCTTGAAAAATATTTTTTTTAGGGAGGGAGGGTCCCTAAAAATTTTTGTTCCCGTTGTACGTGTATGGGAGGTACCCTAAAAAAATATTTTTTAAAATTTTATGTTTCAACTTTGTTGACGCTGTTAATATTTACTACCATACCAAATTACAGCTCTGTAGTATGAGAGACCTTACTAGTAGGCCTCTTGATTAAGCTATTTTTAGGGTTCCGTAGTTCCGTAGTCACGATTGGCGGACAACACAAGCTTTTAATTGTGACATCTCGGGCATGCAGGTTTTTTCACGATGTTTTCCTTCACCAAGCCAGTGGTGTGAATCCGTACGTAAGTTTTTTATAAACTCAGAGGTACAGGGATTTGAACCGGTACCCTCTTGATCGTGAGTCGGTGCGTTCCCCACTGAGCCACCACGGCTTGAAAAAACATTGAAAATAAAAATAACAATCAGTTCGAATTATTGTTACATCAGTGCGCTAAGCCCAAGGAATATGTTTAATTTAGAACGATCTTAATTAATTAACGGTAATAAATGGAACATATTTTATTACCGTTAATTAATAAAGTGCAGTTCAAACAGTAGTGTCTCATAAAATATAATATCACTATGTAAACCAAACATCTACTAGTGCGTCACTTTGTTATTCATGATAGATCTATTTATTTAATGTTTCATAAATTACATACGCCGCCGCGCCGTATATACTTTAAGATTTGCGAATGGATTTAAGTATACAGTGATTTCGTATTTACTACACTATTAAAGAGTCATACACGTTTTATTTTATTACAATAGATATAAGTAAGCTCATAATAAGGTGCAGCATAAGACAAAGTTATCTTGGCCTGTAAAAGACAGGTACCTATTGCAATTCTTGGGAAATATAAAATTGCTAAGCATAAGCTCTTCGAACACAGATCAAAAATCACATATAATTCTACTTATCGTTAAATGTACGTGTCATTTCTGGTAAAGTAACGAACCTCAGCTAAACGCTCTTACCTATTAGGTACCTACTTACTTCTAATAATTTTCCGGTTTTCGAGGCTTGAATTTTGATATTATAGATATACTTATTGTATTGTAGGATGTGGTATATTTTGAAATTTTACCTTTGCACTGTCAGTTTTCCGTGGGTATACTTTTTAGCAGAGTTTATAATATACCTATCTATGTTGGGGTGCAAATTAGATACCTACTATAAAGTTTTAGGTAGAGATATCTATGTTATTTTATTTTTGATTTAGCTGTCTTTTACAATTTAGCTATTCTAGATATTAATTCTTTAAAAAACAAAGATAAATCCACTACGTAAATGACTATGATAATAAACCAACAGATTAAATGATAATGAATATCAAATATTCTTGGTTCTGTATTTTTCCTAATTCATCTTGATCGTGTAAAGTTAAGTGACTAAAGATGAAATGAGTTAGATAAACTAGGTTACCTATTTCGCAGTTGGTAAAAATAATATGAACATAATTTATTTTTAATATTTTTTAAATATCAATCTAATCATTTCGATTAATATCTATAAGTAGGATATAGTTAATGCTGTTACATCCACAGTTTGAATAAGAACAAAAGTATTTTGTGTACACGTAGCGAGGCGGCTTAACGATTAATCTAAGAGCAAATCTAGCTGGTATCTCGGAGAATTGGTTCATAATGTTATCAGACACCACAAATATTAGCATTGTTGTCGTTAGCAGCTTCTTCTTCGACCTTGCCGCACCATGAATCCATATATTAAACTGATATAACGTCTTTCTGCAAACATTAGCTATTGTTATTGAAAAGAGAGTTTGTTGTAACTCAGTCATATCATGCAAATTAACATTTCATTACAGTCACAATTCAACGTGATAGATACACGGCGTGGCGTAGCAAAGAAAAATAATGTATAAAATGACAATACCGTAAATATTGAGTATGAATTTAGGGATTACTTACTGGTTATTCAACTAGGTACTAACCTATTTGTTTTTTGGCCATATACCTACTTATTATTTGAGTAATCCAATAAACGCCTCAATCATAATACAGCATCTTGAATCATAAAACTGAATCAATGCAGGATAAATAAATTTACAATTTGACTAAAATATATGAGACTAGTTGGCAGGTAAACCAGATTTTCATAATTTCTGAAATAACTCCTATAGGTAATACTCATATACTTCAATCCTGATAACCCATTTAAAATCTACCAATAAACTAAACCTGTATTAAACTTTTATGGAAGGTACGAGGTCAATAAATAAGGTCAATAAATTTTGGTAGTACAATTAGCACATACACTATTACTAGCTTATTGGTAGTAGATACCTACGTATTTGGAAGTCGTCAGATTTTTTTGTAGTTTAGTCGCTATCATTTATATACAGTGTGTTTTTAATATCAAGATAATTGATAATGAGTTGTATCTAAAGTAGTATACATTGATAACAGATCCAGCCCGGCGCTAGAATGCCCAAGTTTGGACAAAGGAGATAGTTTCACTCAATCCGAGTTCCTATCGCGGCTGGCCAACGAGTGTCGGTATGATCGCCTACTGCTGCCGACGTACCAGACTGGTGACGTAGTCTATGTACACGCCAGTGCCTATGTATACTTCATACAGCCGGCTGAAGCACACGATTTGGTAAATACATTATCATACACTGCTCCTTACAAAATATAAGATGATTTTGCAGTGTAATTATACTTTTGCATTTTTTGTTTATGTTACTTATTATATATAAGTACGTCGAGGTAGATATAGATTTCATTATTCATACGAGATGAAATTTCCAGAACTTCAAATTGCATTTCCTGCTCCAATTGCGATGGACAGATCCGAGACTAGCATATGCCTTATACTCACCGGAACGATCGAAAATTATTGGTGAAAACGATTTGAGACAGCGAGTATGGGTCCCGCATTTATACATGTCAAACGAACAATCGTCCAGTCTAATGGGTACTGACAGCAAGGATGTTCTCATATCCATTGCTCCAGATGGGGAAGTACTTTTCAGCCGTCGCATGCAGGCAGTACTGTACTGTTGGATGAATTTACAAAAGTTCCCGTTTGATGACCAAACATGTTCTATGAACTTAGAGAGCTGTAAGTATTATTATAGGTATAGCTTTAGGTAACTGAAAAAAAAAACGAATGAACGAAAATCAAACAAATTTTGTAGGTGTGCTACCAAACCAAAGATAACACTTTAGCAAGGTGATCTATGAACTCGGTAGTCAAATATAACAATCTAGGATTAGGTACTATGGCTATGAAAATACCAAAAATATGAAACTAAACCACATGAGGACAGACAGACATCATGGTATTAATGTGGGTGAAGTTAGGAACTTAAAGTTTTTTAGGTAACTACACAAAAATATAATTTCTAAACCAATACCTAACATGTTCCTGTAAAATTGTTCTTAGGGAAATACAACGCATCAATTCTCCGGCTGATGTGGGAAAAGGATAACCCGGTGCGGTTATCTTCCGAGCTCCATCTAACTGAATATTCGCTCATAGACTATTGGACTAATGAGTCTGTGGTCCGAGGAGACATTCTTAATATGCGACTCGGAGGAGGTAGATGTAATGTCTTTTTCTTGTTTGTGCCGTTGTTCTATTTTTTCTCATGTTTCATGTAAATCACTAATGTGTAATATTTTCCTGTTACAGCGGGAAACTATAGCGCTTTGAAGTTTACATTCAAACTTGGAAGAGAAGTCGGTTACTATCTCATGGATTACTTTATTCCGTCCATGATGATAGTAGCGATGTCATGGGTAACATTTTGGTTGCAAGCTGACGCTTCAGCTCCTAGGATCACGTTAGGTAAAATACTAAATACTTATTTTTTATAAAAATTAGGCGGACAGTCCACTTGATGATAGGATAGGTAATCCTACTTTAAACCTTTTACAATTCGATGTAGACCCCGGCTGAAATTTATCCGATCCTGTTATCATTCTAACCCTGATTAAATTGATACGTAGGTACCAAGGTAAAGTATTCAACTTGATGCAGTGGTAGTTTTTCTTTTTAAGTAGGATTAAGTCTGTATCGTACTACTACTAAATGGTATCTCCATATACAGAAACTATTAGATATATTTAATAAATATGTAAATATTTCCCATTTCAGGCACTAGCACTATGTTGTCGTTTATAACATTGGCGTCATCGCAAGCGAAGACGTTGCCTAAAGTGTCCTATATAAAAGCCAGCGAAATATGGTTCCTTGCTTGCACCGGCTTCATCTTCTCTGCACTTGTGGAATTCGCCTTTGTTAACACTATTTGGCGTAGAAAGTATGTTATATTTATGTTTATCAAAAAGTTGTGACCGACTGAAGTTTCAGTTTCGGTTTCGGCCATAAAATCTAGTTTCGGCTGTAGTTTCGGTTTCGGCCAAAATATAGCCGAACCTTTCGGCCCCGCCGAAACTCGAGTGTTCGTGATTTTTCGGGCGTCGTTCGGTAATTATCACGGGTAATTCGTGCCTGCTCGTGTCGCTGTTATAATGCTAAATTATAACTTACGAAGAGTAAGTAAGTAGACAATTACAGTACGTAATTTTTTTGTGTACCCTGATAGTGTTGTCAAATAATAGATTGAAATGCTAGGGCTAAATGTAGTTAACTTCAGATATATTGGCCTTCAAACAAAAGTGTATCCATTGTTACCCCTACTTACACTAAATATCAAAGCAATACTTTGTGTTCATACTATTTAAAAGATAAATCTGAAACTTATTTTTGGAGATTTCACGACAATCAGTTTAGGACAATCTACGTATTTAATCAATCTTATCATCAATTACTAAATTTTCTGTCTCAGTCTGAACATAGACATATTATAGGAAATAAATATGATATAGTAACGACTTACTCGCTCCGTAGTTCCGGGTTCCGTGATAAAAAAATATTTGTTACGACTTAAATGTTTTTTTTTTACTTCTGTCGATATTAGGTATATAGACAAATTAATGTTTAAAAATCAGTAAATTTCAGCAAAAAATCGTAATTTTAAGAAATTTTAATAAGTTTCGGTTTCGGCCGAAACAGGGGGAGCAAGGCCGAAGGTTCTGCTACGGTTTTGGTTTCGGCTGAAAAACCAGTTTCAGTCGGACACTATTAAAAAGTTGGATACTGTAACTCCTGCTTTTATTTATCAATATACGAAACATCAAGTTGTTGCGGTTTTATTAAAAAAGTTGCAATAAACTGCAAATAAATATGAATATGTAGGTACAAACTACACAATTATAATATTTCTAATATTTATTTACAGGAAAGTGGTTAGTTTAAAGAAGGTGAATAGCAAGTATATATTGAAGAGCACGCTGACGCCGCGATTGGCGCGCAAGGAACTTCAGAAGGAACTGCAGGAGTCGTCACCGCAACTCACCAAGTCGCGCTCCTGCTCCTCGCTGCAGCAGGAGACCAGTACCGACCCTGCCGGACCCGGCTATAATAATTACCTGACTGTACATGTAAGTTATTGCATACTAGTGACTCCCAGTGGACCCTACATGAGATTACCAATGTAATGACTTCGATTTTTTAGGGATCCGTACCAAAACGGCATAAAATGAACCCAATTGTGTGAATTTGGTATCTGTATACCTATGACATATGTCGTTTATTTCTGCCCTGCAAAAAGATAGTTTGTTTTCCATTACGCCTTATTACTCAATTACGAGACTACCTTAATTGGTTATAGCCTCATAATTATTATAGCCACTCGCAATGTACAATCTACGTTTACTTATTAAATAGCATATTCTATACATTATCCTTATAATTTGAATAATGTAAATTGTGGCTTTTATGAATCAGTGAGTAATAGGTAGGGTTCTTGGCTTCGGATCTGTCTCTACCTACTAGTTATCTACACCCTTAGATTTATCAGACCCTATGAATGTTTGTTCGGTACTTCGCCTACTTCTGAAGCTTTATTTTTGACTTTAACGGCTTAATCCTTTAAAACTATAATAAGCTTCCAGTAAAAGCTACATCATGTGCAAGAATACAGTTACATTTTGTTTCAAATAATGCATATTCTAGGTGAGCGACAAGGTAAATGTGTCAAAATGCATGTATAACAAGGTATATTACAGGTAGGCTGCGGTATGTAGGTAGGTACCATTGATTTTACCTATATTATTATAGTATTATTATTACAGATTAAAATTAAGTTTCGGAAAATAAATGAGCAACATTTAATCCAATTTCGGTAATTTTATACTAAAAATATGTTTTTTTTTTAAATCTGTGGAAACCGACATACGCAACAAATTCAGTGTAGTTGAATGATTCTCTTTAAGTACTTATATATTAAATTATTAGTCTACGGGCGTACGTGGTTATTCCTTAATTCCATCAATGATTCATGTTTTTTTTCCAAGACAGTTATCAATTCATAAATAAATAATCGTTATTTAAGTCTGAACTGAGAGGTAAATGTATGATTTCAGAGCTTCCCGTCTGCGATGAACTTGCCAACGATCACGACGCAGAGCTTCGACGATCTGATATCCGGCCCCGGCGGGAAACAACACCAGGGCAACGGCAGCGAGGGGTCCGACGAACCGCCCAAACATCACACCTGGACCACGATGACTCCGCAGGAGATTGCCACCTGGATCGACAAACGTTCTCGTGTTCTTTTCCCCCTCATGTTTGTTTTCTTCAACGTTATTTACTGGACTTTTGTCTACTGTCTTTAACTGACTAGACAGTTTAACTTTTATCCAGCAGATTACCTTGAATTTTGAGAATCATTCATCCAAACATCAATTTTATTAGTCACAAGTCGGTAACTACCTAGTTGACGACAAAAAAGATACTGTTGTTTACGATGCGCAGTGGGAAACTCCTACCATTTAAGGAAAACCTTTAAAGTTGGCAAACTGGCAGCTGGCAAAACAGAGGATTAAGTTACTCAAGATATTTACCGAAGTGCACTAACCAGTGAATCATGTTGATGCTAGTCCATTTGTAGGTATTTCTGCTGGATTAATTTCAGTGGGCGGTCACTTTTGTTTAATACCTATTTATCGTGGCCATATTTTTTTATATTTGGTAGCAATGTTCCTTGTTTCGCAATGTACGAACCTTGCCTGGTAGGTACTCCACTACTATAGAGTAGAACTAATGAATATTAGTTTTAATGTCCTTAAGTGTCACTGTTCGCTAATCAAATCATTGTGAAACTTTAACGATCAGTAGGAGTTACCTTATCGTCATTAATGTTGCCACCATCCACGTAGAGATTTAATTTTGCAATCTGTCTGTACATTATAAGAAGAGCATCCTAGTCACAGAAAAATGAGGAGTGTTTAAATCACAATTGGGTTAATGATGTCGATAACCGAATCCATATCATAGGCAAGAATAATATTTTTGTATAACTTTTTTTTAAAATAGGCATATGTGACGTCAAAGAGACTGCATCTTCGCAGTTTGATTAAATAAAAATTGTAGTGTCCTAGTATCTTAATGTTTAAGGTTTCCAGGCATTTTAAGATGATAATAATTTTTGAATACAGTCTATTTATGGCATCTATATAAATACACCTAACCAATTAATGTAACAGCACAATCTGTTACTTAAAATGCAAGTGAAACCGGCAGCAAAATATGTAAACATTTAAAATTAAATAACCCATTCTCGGCAATCAGGTAAAAATAGAAATACCTACCTACCTGTTAAATATTCAATTATAAGACAGAATAAGAACTATAGGCACGGAGAAATATTCTGATGGGTCTCTCCTATTTTTACTTCCCATGAAAATTATAATAAGGCTGTATAGATGATTACGGTTGAGAGCCCTCTGCACTCACCCACTTATCCGCGTAAAGCTGTAAAAGATATCAGACTAACACGTCCCTCCAAAAAAAAGCTATAAAAATGAAGTGAACATACTGTGCTACGCTAACGTCCGCATTAGATACGATTTTGATACGCCTTCTTATATTTTTACTACCATTTAAGTTACCTTTTTTATTTTCATGTCACAAAGCCATGAATAAATTATTTAATTAATTAAATGAGATTATTTCTAGTTTATATTTAGAGAAATTTTAATAACTTAAGTAGAAATATATTTGTTACAAAAATTATGAAAACTATATTTATTTAGTGGTACCTATTTAGGTTACTACCTATATAGATATCTATAGGTAGGTAGATATATATATAGCTACCTTTAAGAAATAGGTTTAATAATTTATTATTTATCAAAAGAAAACTATTCTTAATTAGTTTGTAAAGGAACCTTATAAAACATGAAATATTAGTTTAAATTTATGAAAGCATCTATGTAAATAGGTATTAAAATTTGACTTAAGTATGGTCAATTTAATTAGCAAAGCGTATAGGTTATTTATATTTTAACTGCAAAATAATAACTTCGACAAGTGTATTCGAAGAAAACGCTTCAAGACCAAAATTTTTTTGTACAGTCGGTGGTGTCGCATATCTTCAAAAAAAATACTTATTTAGTACCGTATCTTCTATTTTTGTTTTCTTATATCTTCTATTCTTCTAGTTTTCTATTTTTAGTCGATTTAATTAAACGGCTTATTTTAATAGGTACATATAAGCTATTTACCTATAGGTGTACTTATTATCTTTTATTTACCTGCCCTATTTGGTGCACAACTGTATATATTTGAACACTAAGTGTATGAGAAAGCACCGAAAGGTACATTTGTTAGTAGAAGATAAGGATTTAATTGTATGTATAAACGTAGAAACTAGGTACATTGTACTGTTTGTAATCTCAATATAAACTCGAATCATCCAAACACTTTTATCTTCATCATACCTACATACCTATAGAAGACACACGAATGAACAAATATCGTCTAAATCTAACTCAAATATGCGACAACTCAATATTACCTAATATCTACATATGGGTATTGCAATTGTAAACTTAGATTAGATATCTCTTCTTCTTCCTGTCCTTATCCCGCCTAAGTAGAGTTGGCACAACATGTGTCTTTCTCTCATTTCTTCCTGTCACCCGTCCGTCATCACTTCTTAAACATATCACCTTTCATACAATACATCCATACTTTTTTCGGGATCCCATCACTGTCTCTACTTTAATAGTATGAACTGAACAACGACGAACTTGCAACCTACAAATATACCTACTATTTAAACCGAAGTCAATTAGTAAATACATATTTCTTAATTTGCTCGAAGTCATAGCCGTAGACATTTTTATTTATTCATTATTATTTAGATGGCTTTTACACCTGTACACAGAAAGCAGTATAGGACATAAACCGGATATGAATAAATCGAGAATCCACCTAAGCATAAAATACAGGGGCAGCTCAAGTCTAGAAAGATGGTAGGTAAAGTCATAAAACAACTACATATATCTATTTCTAAATCGTTTATTAAGTTTTAGATTTTTTTACAGTTACGAAACAAACATAGTTACTTAGACAGAAGGAAAAAAATTCTGCCATCACAAGCGACGACTACTAATAACACAATTTGAGAAAGTGATTAATCATAAAACCATATAAATAGGCTGAAAACACACTGGTGACCCAAGACAGTACATGGATCACGGCCTCTGGATCTATTTTAACTAATAAGTAAGTATAGTACCTACACATTTCTCTACTGGACTCTCTTAGGATACAATCAGTAACGGCAACAAGTGTCAAGAGTCGCTCTCGCACAATTTCAAGGAATTACTTGAAAGGAGATTTACCTCAGGACTTATGAGAGTGATTCACATAGCGTCCTTCGACAATATTCAAGGGTCAGCCGCGTCCCGACCGCGAGGCGCCGCCATCACCAGGCTGTCGTCACTGGCGTAGCGTTTCAAAGTTGCTGCACTCGCTTGACTGAAAATAACGGAAACGTAAAATATAGATGACTCGGCAAAATTTTGTACAGATAAAGAGCTACATAAGGAGATAAATTTTATACAAGACCTTGGGAAAGGCTACTTTTTATCCCGGGAAAGTTAACGGTCCTCCGGGAACGCGGATGAAATATGAAGCGGAAGCTAGCTAGCATTTACATAAATTTCAATAAATGTAACGGTTTCGAATTAAAGCCATTAAAGGTACTATGGTTGAAATTGAGTAGTCACCTGTATCTGGTCCTCGGCCTGGGCGTGGGTGTGTGCGTGTGCGTGTGCGCGGGCGGGAGGCGCGGCAGGCGGTCCAGCGCGCCGCCCGAGCCGGAGCTCGAGCCGCGCCCCGACCCGCTCGAGCTCTCCGACCATGTCAGCTCAGACAAACTGGAATATATTCGTATGACACTAAGCCCTCATTCGCGCGAGTATATGTTCCCATGTATATGTTCACACGACAAAGTTTTTAAAACGCGACGCTTTTTTATCGAGCGGTGTTGCATATTCGACTTTGGCCGTTGGAAATAGAGCATATTATGGTACTTGGAAATGCATTTGTTGTGTTTAAACGCTTTTCTAACGTCCGGTAAAAAAACTCTCGTGCGAATGAGGGCTAAGCTAAGTAATTGCATACACATATACAAGCTCAACCACTTCATAACTAGCGCCATCTGTAAGTCTGCGCCGGAATTATTTCGTTTGGCCATCTTATATGAGTGACATATGGTCACCTGAAATACCCTATTATTATTAGAGGTTGACAATTATTCCAAATGTTTAAAATCTAGGCAATACCAGTAACCGATCACGAGTAACAGTCACTCGATCGCTTCCCATTTACTCAGTTAGGTACTGTGACCCTCGCAGAGGATGAAAGAAATTAACACATTGTTTTCATAAACGATTCTTTCGTTGTTTATTTTATAGTTATTAGGAAATAAATAAATTTATATGTTTAGATATATATTAGTCATATTTTGACAAGGCTATAAGAAAAAGGTCAAACTGGCAGACCAGAAGTATAAAATACAAGGCGCAAGATTTATTATTTACTTTTTATACCCGGTGGACTTAGTTTTTATAAGACCTTTTTATTCTGGAATAGGAATTATAATGGATATACAATTTTACTTTTTCCAAGTACGGGCAATATGTAAATAAAATTATTGTACCTAGTAGATATGGGTGGCAGACGGTACGGAGGCGTGAAAATATCGTTGCTCTCTGTGTATGTGGAGGCGTGTATCTCTTGCTGGTAGAGCTCGTACAACTGTGCTAATTCCGGAGGAATGCCTACTCCTACCTCTGAAATTTAAACAAATGTTACAAGTCAAAGGCTTGTAGTAAAGCTACATAAGTAATTACAATAAATAATAATACAACAATGAACTTAATATGCAATTGGGTACTTTCTTTTCAACCAATAACTTCAAATAAGGAACTATAATAATATTGGCTTTTATAATTAGGGACCTACGTCATGCAAGACGATAAAGAAATCTGTCTTTCAGTTTTATTGAACTCGTGGCTTAGTCGTTCATTCATACAATCACGTGTGTTCAGAAAATTAAAATATAAGAAATTATAGGTATCTTATGTGTTTACATAGGTACATACATGACTTTAAAACAATATTTAACATAGGTATCTATCTACTAATATTTGTAACGGAATACTTAGGTAAATTAAGTACATAATTTAATATTTTAAACATCTTATACCCGACCAGAAAGCAATCTGATTGTATGCACTTCATGCTGCTCCCTAAAACCTCGATCAAGACGACTGCCTCTCCCACTACACGGGCATCAAACTGTCAATATATTTATGAAACGAATTCATCGACGATTGTGAGAGAGTAACGCGTGGTGTGTATGTCGTGCACTGACCGTCCAGTGCTCGTCGCTGGCGCGTGATGATCTCGTCGGAGAGTCGTCGCTGCGCGTCGCGGCGCTGCAGCGCGAGGTCGCGGCGGCGCAGCTCGTGCGCGCGCGCCGCCCGCTCGCCCTGCAGCGCCAGCTTGTCCGCCTCCAGCTCGTGCACGCGGCACACCAGCGCCAGCACCTCGCGCTCCGGACCCGCGCTTATGTGCGCCGGCAGCTCCTGCGCAACCGTCAACATACCTACCATCTTGTCTGGTGTCTGGTGTCTGGTGTCTGCCAGAGGGCGCCGCTTACATATACTTACTACACCCTCGCAACTTGGCCATATATAAGGATCCAATTTTAAACTAGTCACGATTAGGTACCCATAGCAGTGGATCATCCCCTTTAAACGAATAAATAAATTCCTAAGTTACTTGCAGAAGACGAATTTTTAACTGTCTATTATTTTAAGTAATAAGTAGTGTTTAAGTACCTATATGTGTTAAAATCTATTCTATAATGCTGATAATGAGTTTGTTTAGTTGAATGCGCTGATCTTAGGAGCTGCGTCCGAATTGAGATTTTTTTAATGTCGAAAAACACAATTTTCAAGGAAGCCTCTAGTAGGTACCTATCTATATAATTATACATACGCCTATATATAAATAATAAGTTAAAAATAAAGAATACCTGTTCGAGTTGCGCGCCCCTCAGGCGCACCTGCTCCAGTTGTCTCTCGACGCGGTCCCGCTCGGCGCGCGCCGCCTCCTGCTCGCGCTCGACGGCGGCCAGCTCGGCCCACGCCTGCTCCACGGCCACCTCCGCCTCGGCGCGGTCGCCGCTGGCCATGCCGCCCCCGGCCCCGGCCCCGACCCCCACCCCCACCCCCACCCCGCGGTCGCTACCCGTGCCGCCTCTATGGACGACACATCATTAGCTCATATACGTCTCCGCTGAAGGAACAAGCCTCCCCTAATAACGAGGACTATAGTGCAGCACATAGGCCTAGTGTGATATCATGGCCATGCAGGTTTTCAAAAATGTTTTCCTTCGCCGAGAGCCAGTGGTGTAAATCTGAAATTAAACTCAGAGGTACGGGCCAGGGATTTGAAACAATTGAGCCACCTAAGCGATGAAACATCGGTTCTTGGAAAAATAAAACAGGCTTAAAGCTGCTAGACATAAGATACAGAACGGTAAACCGATATTCACTAGGGCTCAATGTCGTACTATGTAAACCGATCTCACATTATCATGATATGTCCAGCGGAATAGGGTCACTCGACTTGCGGCTTAAAGAAATATTTATGATGACGAATTTTACATACAAATTTTAGTGTAGGTAGATATAGTTAAAGTGCATAATCACCTATAACTCTGCTGCGTGCTGAGCCTTGAGCCGGCGAAACTGATCGGCTTATAGAGCCGGTTGAACCTGGCCTCCCAGTGCGAGATGGAGGCGTGTTGCCGTTCCGCGTCCAGTGCCAGCCCCAACAGATGGCTGTCTAGTTCCATCAGCCGCCGCCGCAAGCGCATCTGTTGCTTGAACGTGGACACAATAGCCTCGCGAAGGGACTTAAGGTGAGCCGCGTGTTCTGCGGCTTCCTCCTTGCTGACTTCTTCTTGAACTAGCTGGTATTCTTCTTTCGTTCTGCTGTTTTATAAGTGGAAATAAAGTTTGTACATATGCATAATAACTCTATCATTGAATTAAGAATTTGTAATTCTTGGTCAAACTAAAGCATATTGTCTCGATTATGTGTTCGATTTATAAACTACTTACGTAGAATAAGCAAGGTAAACTAGACTCACCTAGATCTATCATCTTTCATTTTTAGTTTTAGTCGCGAGATCTCTTCACGCAAATCACTTATGACTGTGCGATATTGCGATAAAGGCATCGGTGTTTCAACCAATTCTCGTTCCACCTGAAATATTGAACATAATCATGGTTTTAAACATTAAAAAACTGCGTGATGTCTTATGCCTAGAATTTAAAATAATCAAAGGTATTCAATAATAGTAGTCAGTCTTTAATGGGCGGTAGGTTTCGGAACATTTTTCCACAGCTTCTTCGCACTTCAATAATTTTTTTTTTCTTTTTTTTTTAATATTTCATCGATATTTATAAAATGTAAATAAATAAAAAGGTGGGTTTCACATTTCAGCTTTTATACCATTTCTTTTTACATAGCATCAAATATCAAACAAATTAACTTTTACCAACAATAAGCTCGAACTAAGAATAATGCTCGTATCGGTAACGCACTCTATTGGTGATGGAGGAGGCCTTTTGCGCGTAGTGGAGCGTGGAGCGCGTGGTGTCGCGGTGCGCGGCGGCGGGCGCCACGTGCGCCACCATGGCCGTGCGGCAGCGCCCGCCCAGCACCTCGCGCAGCAGGCGCGTCAGCTTCGAGTCGCGGTAGTTCACGTACCTGTCAATATATTAGTTTATATCTTGAGATTATTATTATTGGTGGAATTTGTTTCTTGGTCTTTAAGTTACTTACCCTTTTTTCAAAATTAGTTTATAACTAGGTACATACTTTTTGGCACTATAAGTCTGTAATTTATTAGAAATTATTATGCTGTTATTGTTTTTATTTTTCTGTAGATGACTGTTTGATGCCAAAATAAAGTAAAAAAAAGAAATCTATAGGTACTACATTTTCTGCTACCTAATATCTACATAATATAAATGCGAAAGTTTATGTGAATGTATCGATGTATGTTTGTTACTCTTTCACGCCAGAACAGCTGAAGAGATCGCGATGAAATTTGGCCCTGAGATAGCTATATTATGTAATAACACAACAACAGAAAAATTAAGAACAAACAAACGAATCAGATAAATTATTCAAATATCAAACTACCTACTACCCGACTAGGTCCTTAAATGCTTAATCGGTACTTAACGTGAAATGTATTTTTTATGTCTTTAAGCTCAAGTTAGTTATTACAAGAAGGTAAATAATACAAAGTTAGTAAATTTTTTTAACAGTGAACGAACTACTAGCGTCAGAAGCATTTCCAACATGAATAAACAATATTCCGGAAGAAATTCCAAACCATTTTTATAGATATTTTTTATGATATTTCCATTCGTTTCTCGATGAATTATAAATCAATAACAACTTACTCATGTTTACACATGCTGATTTGAGTGCGAAGTAAAGGGCGGCGACGAGTGACAACCTACTTAGTTAATGTAAGCATCTTTACTTTATGAGCACACGCACGTTCTTTACTATAACAATTATCTAAACCGATGTTTATTTAATATTGTAGTTTAAGATTAAGTTCTTGCAGATACCTACCTAATAACCGCGAAAATCGTGCTGGCATGTGCTGTTTAATAATATACTTTAATAATATATAATATGTTTAATAATAGTTTAATAATAACTTGTTCACCTTGCACCTCCAGATAGTGCCATTATGCAATTGCCAAGTGCGAGGAGGGAGCGGTTGATGTGTGCGCCCTCCAGCCGACGCGCGCGCAGTCCCGCTCGCTCTGACCCCGCCAAGTCTATTAAAAATAAACGCCCGCGCTGGGTGCCACCATCCACTTGTCTACTAACTGTGACACTAGAAATAGATTGAAAATATCATTTTCCAGACGTTCCATTAGAAACAAGACATGGTATAGAATAAAAATAAAAATAAACCGTCTGTTTTACATTTTGTGTTAAAGTGGCGCCCAACGTGGGACCGAACATTTTAGAATCAAACGTACCTATAGATCTTAATCGTATAGTTAATAATAACGTAAATCTTACGACATAAGTATTTATGCATTAAGATCTAGAGAAGCCTTTACGTTACGAAAAAAAACATGACTTAAAACCATTTAGTCAACTAAGTAGGTAGATACTGACTATATCTCCTTAACCTACCTTAGTAACGCATGCCCTCTCGACGAATGCTGATTCGCATGTGTTGATTCAGCAGTTCTCGCGCGGTCTCCACGGGCCAGCAGCTCGGTGACATGAGCGGCGCTCGTAGCTCGCAACTCGCTAAGGCCTGCGACCACTGGGGCACCGCTACCACCCTCGTCACGGAGTTCTAATGGTCCCGCACTAGGATTGAGTAGATCACGAATATTCTCGTTGTATATCTCGATGTACGACATCTTCACCTATTGTATATTGGGAGAATTGTAAAATTATTTATTTATCGAATATCTACATAATATTTATTTACACAAGGCAAACTTTATTTTGATAAATTAACACTTACGACTAAGTTCCATTCTGTTCTATAACTGTATTTACTATACATAATTATATTTTAAGTAGGTTACCATACGTTATCGCGATTGCCATTAGTTCCTATTATTAAGTTGTTGTTTTGGTTTACTTTAAAGTTTAATAGTTCTTCACGTCTACATATTGCATTGTAGTACCTACCCTATAATTTCACATTGGTAATAAAGTTCTATTTAGTAAAACGAAAACACATCGATTGCTCATTACTGGAGGTCGTTAGTCATGAACTCAGTGTCCACCCACACTTATTGATTCCACGCTTTTGACACAGAGCAAACATCCATTTGGGGTGAGTGTAATTTGTGGCTTATGTGAATATAAAATGTTTGTATAGTACTCCTAATACGTTTAGGTGGTTATTGTCAAACTTTAACATCTACTGGCATGTACCTAAGGGCTCATGAACTTGAATGAGGCTTTTAACCTACTTTTTAAAAGTTATATTGAAGAATATCTTGTTTTCAAAACAAGATATTCTTCAATATAACTTTTACCTATGTAGATGTAGATTAAAACTACTGAAGACAGACACCATTGAAGATAGAGGCCTCTAAAAAAAGTTTGAAAAATAATTTGATTCTTAGATAGTTTGCAAAGAAATATCATATCATATTGTTATATTCTAAGTACAATGTTTTTGCTATAATGTTTGTCCCATTATGTCAAACTATTTACCTGCCAATGTAACCGCGTTGGTACGGGTGTTCTAATATAAAAGGCACGAACTCAATGTATAACTCATACTCAAATTAAATGACTAAGTCACGCACGATTTGTGTACGACATTAAGGGGAACGGAAGTTAATAGCTCATGTTTCGAACCTGGTATCTTGAGAAACAAAAGGTACAAAATTCCAATAAAAATCCTACCTATATATTGATCATTGGTTCTACTGGTAAATTTCCCAATAGTGTTCATTTATATCAAACGTCTGGGAAAATAAAACGTAAGCCCCCTTTCTAAGCATTCATCTCTAACTAGCGGTTCCCCGCGGATTCACCAGCGTTCCCGGGAGATCTTAAATTTTCCCAGGATAAATCTATCATCATCATCTTCCTTGCCTTTTCCTATGTAGGGTCGGCTTTGTGCGTCATGTCCCTCCATTTCATTCGATCACCAGGATAAATCTATAATGTTCCGAATTTCATCCAAATCCGTTCGGTAAATTTGCGTGAAAGAGTAACAAACATTCATCCATATATCCATAATCACAAACTATCGCATTTACGCAGGATAAAAACAAGCTAATACTTAGTTGTAAAGCAGTAGCTATTTTTATTTGTAAAGTTCTAAATCTAATATTATTTAATATTAGATTTACTACGATATCCATCGTAGAACTTTTTGAAGTTCCAACCGAAAAATATTATTTTTAGAGTAGGCAAAGCTGTACATTAATTAAAACGTAGGTACCTACGGCCTACGTAGATAGATAGCTAGGTAATATGATTTTTCATTTCCAATTTCACATTGGCCAGGGTTTATAGTCAAAAGCGATGTTCATTATGCGGCAAGGTATAAACAATGGTGCAGTATTTTGTTATCAGATGGCAGTTAGCACACAACACAGCTCACAGAAAAGGGAAATAAAACAGCCCGCCCAACCGTGTGAAGGCAGTCCACTCCACGCGGGCCACGACTATCTACCATGATCTTCTTATCAGCCTTTATCTATTTACAGCAATATGGCAGGCTCTTGACAATAACAATATTGAATGATCGAGTCAAAATTAGCTTTGATAGATAAGATATTCAAGGATGACTTGTTAATAGCAAATGAGCTTCGCCTATCGAGGTACAAACAGGCGCTACGAATAATGTGTAGTTAGTATAATATGTCGATTTATACCTGAAACATGACATTGTTATTTGCCTTAAATTTGTCTCCCATATATAACTTCTTAGGAAACTCGATTATAATGACTGCCTATCACCCCTAGGTCACGTAAGCGTCGGGTCTAAAGGTTAATAGAATGCCTCGTCTCGTGGCAATAGCCCTGAATATTTAAACGACGCTTTCTTCTATTGTAGCTCGTGACGTCAGCAGATTTCACGGCTTTCAAGGTGATATGCTTGTAATTCTGTTTCAGTTATGTTTACTTATGGACATTTTATAATTTTTATCATCATAAAGTTTTTATCTTTTGGTATGAATTTTGTTAATCTTCATATTTTAGATAGGTACCTAACTGTAAACAAGTTATGTATAGGAATTTTCGTACTTCCTATATACCTACAATACTAAACTTGTGATCATATTTTAATAAGTTTGTAATTATTAGCTTTTTATGTATGTACCTACTTTTTTGCACATTTTGTGCACTTGCAGCTTTAGCCTAACCAGTAGGTATGCACACCTACACATATCTATCGTCATGCCTTTGTATGCGTTAGCAAATGGATTTCTAGTGTGCTGACAGAAAACAAATCAACACGAAACACTGGCACTTTAGTACTTGAAGGGTGGTAAACCGTAGCTAATGTTCGGCCCTGTGTGATTCACGCGATACGAGGCTGACGCGCCGACAATGACCTTGCATGCATGCTACTGGAACCACCAACTCCAATTCTACCGAACCTACTACATAGGTATATAGGTAGGTACATCCAGTGATTGATGAACTGTCACTATTTTTTGTAGATAGATAGTTATGATGTTATTATAATAATTAAGGCAGCCCATCATTTTAAGCGCATATGACAGGAACGCCTAATTCGTCATTCGTCATCAAGGTACCAAAAGTCAACTACATAGATATTTGTGTGGGACCATGTTAGAATGTATATATACCCATACTTATATGTATATTAGACCTAGTCAACGGTATTTATGTACCTAGAACTAATAAAGTTATGTATACTATTTATACAATAATGCATATAATTTCATAAACGAAATAACTAAATATCGTAAGTGTACCAGTCGTGGCCACGGTACCAGTAATGGCCAAAAATTAAAAGAAACATCTAGAATTCGGACATGAGCGAATGTTTTTACATTGGGATCACTGTGACATAGACTTTAGACATCGAACTATCTAAGTTTAACGTTTTATTCAATTCAGTCAGTTACATGTACAAATATGCGCGAATACAAAGTGTAAGGTGATTTAAAATTGACAACGACGGCTTTTCTTTAGGAAATCGTTAAGGCGGTGAGCAGAAAGTTTCACTTGTAAAATAGTATTGCTTAATTAAAATCAAAATTAGTTTTGTTTCATGTGTTAACCATAAAATAAAGATAAACTTAGACTAAGACTGGGGTATCCATTAATGAATTTTCCCTGTCCAAGACTGGGTCACAAAACTACAACTTTTATTTGTTAAATTAATTGAATCCAGCTTTGCCGTATCTCACGCGCAACACATTACAAATATTAAATAAGGACTGGACTTTACAGTTTCACTATATTCAGTGCTGAAACTTTCACAATTTTGGTAATATTTCACAAAAACCAGTTTTTTTTTTCTTAAACTGGCCACCATTGGGTCATTTACATAGTATTTTATGATTCAAGTAGGCTATGTTGCTAAGGGTTCCAACCCAGCCGTAGACTAGGGCGAAATTCAGGCGAATGTGTATTTTTTGTTCAACACATTTGTAAGGAATAAAAACAATGTAAATACTATTTATAAGTATAAATTTACTAAATAGTAAATTTACAAAGACAAATACCTACTTACCATAAAAATAGAATATGAAAAGTGTGCGAAATGGCACGCAAGTTTTTTTTTTTACGCGCCAAATCCACCTAATTATAAGTAAGTAAACATACAGCCTATTCCAAATAAAATTATAATTCTATCCGAATCTACACTACATCCTTCATCCAGGAACCTACATTACTATCTTTATGAAATACTATTTAGCACTTAGGAGGAAAGAAAAGCGCTAATTTTACCAACTAGTTTTTATTTTTTCCCGATATAAAAACGCATGTAAGCCAGTACCTACATTTATTCTTTACTTACAATATAACGCCAGAATAGTAATTATAATAAATTGAAACCTAAAGTAATTAAAATAATTCAGGTCAAGAATATGCGATAAGTGGGTATATGGACTTTTTCACGAGTCGTGCAGTTTTCAACGGCGACATTATGGATATGCATAAGAAAATAGTTCCGGCCGGTCAAGGTTTGCGGCGGTCGGCGGCGGCGCTGCGCGTGCTTGCCCGCTATTCGTTACATACATTTACATAATATTACCCACCACAGACGATAAATTAACATAATCTCTTACTTTCAAATCTCCCATTTCAAATAAGGAAATACTTGGTCCTTGTGGGCACCTAACATACTTCCATCCATACCGAAACTGCATTCGTGTTTTACCTAAATAGGTACTCAAATATCGGTTATAATTCTACGTTTCTAATTTATAATAAGTACCTATCTTGCAAATTTAGAGGTCTGAGACTAAAGAGGTGTTATTTTGTAATTCACCGGAATGCTTGCTTACCGAGATATTCTCGTCAAAATACAAGTAGGTACCAGAGGGCTTACTCCCGACGCTTTCGAGAAACGAGTTCTAATCGAATAAATGTCATATCATACATTTTTGATAGCGATTCTAGCGCACGATCGTGCGGTGACACTTTTTGGAACTAACTTCGATCAAGAATTTCGTTACAATCGAAACCGAATCGAAAAGTCCGTACTCCTGGCACTATGTGACATTTGTGAATAAAATGGCGGGAACGACTTTAAACGTCAAAATACACGATCAGTAAAAAGGTACTTTTTCAGGATCGAGTTATCTCATCTAGGATAAATTTATGTAATCTAAAAAATTACATCCAATGTACAAGATTTCGTTTTAGAAAAAAAATAAACAATTGAATTTTTATTTATTTCTGTAGAAAGTAACCACACACAACTTATTTTTTATTTCTGAAACGTCAACACCGTTACCGATTGAAAACATGTCAATCTTAGCCATGGCCATCTTGATTTTTTATTCGTATTGGTTCGGGATTAACCAATAGGAGTTCAAATTGAAATTTTTTGGTTCGGGATTAACCAATAGGAGTTTAAGGTAATATCAAAAACAAAATCAAAGTCGAATCGTCTTCGGGAGTAAGCCCTCTGCATATAAGTAGGTAGGTATAAGTAATTTTTAACCGTTTCTCTTCTTTTATAGTAATAGTGAGATGTTTGTTTTTAGGTACCTTCAAATGTAGGTTTTTAATAAAAGTAGTATAACATTAATTTGTTTAGTCGAGAAGACCAATATCTACTTTTTAATAGGATGTTGAATTTTCACATGCTTCTCCGGAAATGAAGCCTTGTAAGTAAGTGTCATAATATATACAGCAAAGATAGTAAATAGTATAATGCAAATGGAAGAGAATATAGGAAGCCACAATAGAGAATAACGTTGGAAGGTCGGTTTTTCATCAACCTACTGATGGGGAAGCAATGGATGACCTCGCCGGAAGCGTCTGCCAACCAAACTTAATTAAAAGACTGGCAGTCACCATTCTTCAAATATTTACACTACAAGGCTTTTGTGGCTAACAATGAAAAGAAAATACTGTCATTATAGTATCACAAACCATTAGCAACAAATGTATATCGAGCAGATGAATAGGCATATTTTCTTATGTGTCTCATTCGCTGTAGTGATATATAAATTGGAAAAAATTGGTACCTACTAACCTCGTATGATGAAGGATGACCACTGTCAGCGATACTCGTAAAGAGATGATTTAGAGCACGTGACATAAGCCCTGTCATGGTGTAGGTTTTGCCAGCACCCGTGGCTCCGTATGCAAACACCGCTCCAGCAAACCCCTTTAGCGTATTTCCTACTAGCGGAGCACATACCGCTTCATATACGTCCTCCTGAATTAAAATCAATAGTTAATGTCAAGCCTTGTAAGACAATGAATAGTTAATAGGTCTTTATCTTGACAAATAAACATGGACATGGTCACAAATATTTGTCCTAAGTAGGAATCGAACCCACGACCTTTGCCGTGTCAGACGTAGGGTATCTAATCAACTGCGCCAATTGAACCGTCTACTTTTAAGCGATGATTAAACGCAAGATCAGGGAGAGACATGGATAAATGTGCTATAATACCTACTACATCTGTAAAAAAACACATGGATGTATATGGGTACGTCTAATAGCAATATTTAAACCTATTAGTTCAAAGTGTTGGGCCAAATATCAAAATATATTTATCTACATGCCATAAAAATCAACTATCGATAATCAAGGCATCAACTGTCTCGGAAAACATATCTGTTATGTTCTTTTTGTTTTACCTGTGTACTATCCTCTGCAAAAACACGATCGTAAACATAATGTTTTTCATTGAGTCGTCGCTGGCGGAGAATGTCACGGCGACTGTCGGCCTCATCCTCCAGTACCAGCATCTGACGTAAAGCCAATGACAAGGTTATAACGAGATCATGATTATGTAAGGTAACATTATCATGATTATGATAACGATAGAGCAATTTGTTGCAAATCGATCTTCAGTGTACCTAAATATAATAAACGTGAGGGTTAAATTCCATGAAATTCCTTCATGTCTCTAAAAATAGCAGTTGCATACTAAATCCTTGGACAACGAGTAAATTATTTTACGTTATTTACTGTCTTGGCAAAAATCCAATATTATTTATTAATGTGTACCTACCTATATGTGAACGCCATCATAACACCCAATAGTAAAGTAATAGTGATAAACGGTTAGGGTTCCGTTGTTAGGGGCCTACTAAGTATGGTAGGTATATATCTACTCCTTAGATATTTTAACACGTCATTAACTCTTGCGTCCTATTCTACCAATGTTGTTCCATCAAAATCAAAATCAAAAATATTTTTATTCAAATAGGCCAATATGCAAAGCACTTATGAATAGTCAGACTCTAACGCTCGGTTCGGAAGGTTGGTTTTGCTGAGAAGAGCCGGCAATAAACTCAGAATTACTCTTTTTAAAATAGACTTAGATTATAATACATTTCAAGGAATTAGTCTCACTGACAATATCTGCGTGGTAGGGAATGAGATAAAAAGAAAAAAATATATATATAAAATAAAGTGAATATTCATAACATAAACAAACTTGAGCAGACCAGCCCCCACAAGCAGCACCTGTTCACAAGCATGACGCATGTGGCAGCCATCGCCCTCTTCGCCATGTTTTAGGGAAGTGAGCGACCCGTCACACGACGCCGCCGCAAGCAAAGACTTTTAAGTGAGCATGACTAACCCAAGCCTGCTACAAAACATAATTTTCAATTAATAAACGAAACACACACACCCAATGTTATCAGCTAGACTATTAACATGCTTATATTAGGTAATTTACAGTATGAGTATAAGCATTAATGTATACAAGTTAAATAAATCTACAACCAAGCATTATTATCATTTAAATATTCATTTATATTATAGTAAGCCCTTTTTATTAATACGGCTTTGATATGGTCCTTAAATTTTTGCGAAGGCAAATTTACAATCATCTTTATAATATATAGCATTCTGTTTGCATATAGGTATATAGTTAGGTATCTTAGTTTATATTTATAGTATTAATGCTCATTATTTACCTTACCTACAGTTGGCATGCTTAGCTACGTACTTACGTATTTTATTAACTTTAATAACGTTTCTGCTTTTATAAAACAACTCTTATAGTTACCTACTTATCAACCGTGATATTGAACCAATTCAAACGTCCGATTGTAGCTGATGAGTTTATGATGCATTTTTCAAGTGAGATAAACACATTCTGCTTCTGATAAGAATGTGATAAGATAATTCCGTGTCGAATTTTGTTTAGTTAATAAAATGTGTCAGTACCTACCAGCAAATCTATATATAATACTTAGTAGGTATGACAGTACCTATCGAGTAGTAGGTATTCGTACTTAACTTCATATGAAAAAAAAATTTTTTTAAGATTAAATTACATAAAAAGATTAATAAAAGACTTTAATATAAGTAGTTAGTAACCTTATCGCTGACCACGTGAACGACGCGGGGACCTTCATCAGCTCGCAGCGGCCGCACGCGCACCGCGACCTGCCGCAAATAGTCATTCTATTAGGAACCTATTACCGTACCTATTACACAGTTATAAAATGGAAAATGTCTAATCCAATTATTTTGCTAAAATGTCGAAACTAAATGAGAAAATACGCAGTCTCTTAGCCCAAATAATATATGGTATTACTACTGCGTAACTATAGGTTACCGACGTAGGTAGGTACCTAACTATAACTGTTTTAGTAAGTGTAGTTTGGCAGTAGTAACAGTCATACAAATAGGTACCAATTTTGGTAAATTATTTAGGTAGGTTTATTCCTTCCTATACCTAAGAAAGACAGAATTTAATACATATTTACGAAACTTAACTTCTTATCACAAGGAACCTCGTATTTTTTTTTAGATAGGTAGGTTACTACCTACTTTCTATACCTACTATAATATATTCTAAGTTGATTGAGTTTAATTGTACACTACTAATTATATAAATATAGAGCACATTTATGCAAACATGTAACATTCAATGTCAAATAGATATTGAACGCAATTTAATCGTAGGGTCAGATCATACATGATAATTTCGATAACTGGTTCTTAAGTAAGATACATGGTTCATACTACCTAGGTACTTATAAAGTACTTATCTAGTAGATAGGAAAGTAAGTAGAACTATTAGTATAATAATGTCCACGTAATACAGTCCAAGGTTTTAAATTCTTTATCTAATTAACTACACACATTACAGTAAGATGCAAGCTGGACTTTGGGGGTTTGAAGAGAAAAGAGGATATACAAGATAGATTAACCAATTCCTAAAGAAATAGGTTATGTACCTACTCTCCATCCTATGTTTCCATTTCTATCCTTTTGTGTGTAAATAGGCATACCTACTACCTACATATAATTAAATATACTGCCAACTGCCACTGTAAGTCATACCACGGACGTACCTATATAATAATATGTCCTATCCCAGTCAGTAGGTAGGTATCTCAATATATACTAATAATATTATAAAGAGGAAAGATTTGTTTGTTTGTTTGTAATGAATAGGCTCCGAAACTACTGGACCGATTTCAAAAATTCTTTCACCTTTGGAAAGCTACATTATCCCCGAGTAACATAGGCTATATTTTATCCCTGTATTCCCACGGGAACGGGAACTACGCGGGTAAAACCGCGGGGAGGCAGCTATATTTTATACAATAGTCCCGAATAGAGTTATTGAAAGGATAGATATTAAATTTTAATAAAAAAAATTGGATTATTTCTTTCTAAGTAGTAGTTCTTTACTCGCATCCAGCTCTCTAGGTTTTTTTAATCATTTATGACTTGCTTTCCCAGCGTGAGTTGAGTTAAAAATGCCAGGTGCCGGTGCCTACCCACTAAACCCCTGGGTGTTCCAATGACGCCTGGGCGCTGTGTGGCGGGGCTGCGGGACACGTGTAAGAATAATAAAGTTTACCTACCATAAGTTTC
Organism: Thyatira batis; assembly: GCA_905147785.2. Classification (NCBI taxonomy): domain Eukaryota; kingdom Metazoa; phylum Arthropoda; class Insecta; order Lepidoptera; family Drepanidae; genus Thyatira; species Thyatira batis. The sequence continues at coordinate 5,641,911 of LR990496.1, read as the reverse complement.
TCTTCGGTGACAGTACGCACTCCAGCGTGATGTTTATCAGGAGTAGTTAGGTTGCTCTGAGTCATGGCATAACTCCGTGAAATCAAACACCTATAGGTAATTTCAATATCACTCCAGTTACACCACTTTTACTACTACACCTTCGAACTTATCTTTTAATTAAATTGTTAAAGAAATAAACTTTTAACAAATAAATTAACAACATAATATACTAACTACTATTTGTCATTGCAAAGACAAACAATATCCTAAGTCCAGACAGAAGTGTGGAGTAGGCAATCCCGTTAAGAAGACGTGATAATAACAGCCATTCGAACTCACGCGGTATTCGAGCAAGTGCCTTCACGTGTACTGAATGCTGGTCAAAATAGAACCTTCGCTTTGGGCGGTCGCTTGGCAACAGTTAATCATCACAAATAAAACTTTCATACATCGTCGCACTACCAATTATTAACTCTTTCTCGAAATTATTTTATATTTTAAGTAAAACATATGTGATGGAATTTTAATGTCTATGTAATTATGTTACTAAAGTGGTGTAATTACGTAGCTAGTGAACATTTGAAAGTTATTTATTAGAGAGATAATGGGCTTTCCGGCAGCTTATTAGGAAATAAGTGGTTACTCACCAACTACCTAATTAATTTGTTATGTAACTAACCTTCAATGACTGTGATTAAGGAAGAGCATATTCAATCATACCAATTAGGGCTTTTGAAAAAAAATCTCCAAGGGATCGGCAATATTAAAACCCTCATAATTTTAAGAATTAGTGATTTTTTGTTTTAATTAGGATTAGTTAGGTACCCACTTTTAAACATAGAATAATCAACATACTCTATCCATTGAAGTGTATGAAAAGCGTCTGGTAAAGATGACGCTAATTTTTCTAAAAAAAAATTCTGATTAGAACTTACAGCATAGGCGAAGGTAATTGTAACATTGGTCAAGAATAAGTAGACTCAAATAAAAAAGTTATGAATTACAAAGGTTTTCAAGAAGCAATAGAACTACTAAAAGTAAAATAGAAAATATTTTTATTTCATTAACACATTATATCATACAAAACTATTATAATAAATTAAACTGTACCAGGAGCAAATAATTTAACACCTCTATCAAATAATTTGAATAGGTATTTATGTGGTTTTAATTCCATGGAAAACATATGTTCATTTTCAAATTTTCTGCCTGGATATTTAATTGTCATATGACCTGAAACATCAGCACTCCAACCAGATTGCAGTTTCTCAACTTCCAGAACAGTATAGGCTTTGTGGATTAAAAGATTTGACAAAACATGAGTAACATCATCTTCACTTGCATCATTACAATTAAATATTATAAATGAATTGTTATAGTCTCTTACAAATCTAATCAACTTATCACAAAAACTATTTACTTCTTTCAGACTGTACTGTAAATCAAACAAATGTGAAATACCATCCAAGATAACATTTACTGTGGCATATTTTTCTCTCATATGTACAATTTTTTCCCTTACATCTGTAAATTGATCTTCTAATGAAGTATTCTTATCCATTAAAACATTGTTTACAATATTCTCTCCCAAGTTACAGAACTCAACAAGTCCCGATTCCATATGTTTTTGTAAATTGTAAATCATTCTCAATCCCACATTTTGATAATGTTGTAATGAATTATGTGTAGATAACAACAACACAGCATTCTGGTTTTTAATGCAGTTTCCTAGTACACAACTAACAATAAATGAACTATCACATACATTAATTTCCTTGACTACAATTACATTGCTTGATATCTCCTTATCCAACTGAAGGAATGTTATAACATCAGATGACATTCTGAAAAAGAATTATTATTCTTATTCAATAGAAACAAATCTAAAATAGATTGAAAAAGATACTTAAATAAATCATAACTATTTAAGAAGTAGCTAATTATATCTTTGGATCAAGTTAATTATGCCTTACCAAACTGAACTCATATCATTTAACTTTGGGGTGAACTGGTTTAGAACTGTAGTGATGCTTAAACATTTGCCACATGCACTAATGAAAGAGGAACCCGTTCGCGCTGATGTGCGAGCCACTGTTGCGCCTCAATAACAGTCGGACGTTGTTCGGCTCAACACTCACTCACCTATAGGTATTCCTACTGACTCAGTAGATAATACACAGTGAGCTTGTGACGACATTACAGATATTAATATTTCCCCGAGTAATATGTTACATAATCACCGGTAGTTTCGGGTTGGATAATTAGTTTCGCATTCATTCAAAATTTTAAAAATAGAAACAAGTTGTGTTTGTTGGAGTTGCGTGTGCGAAACATTATTTTGTGGACAAATTAAAATGTAAGTACCTACCTTTATAAAGTTAAGATAAAATAAATATATAAAGCCAATATTGTATCAAATGTTTAGAGCATAAATAGTCTCTGATCTATCCACGAAATTTTAATTCTTAATTTACAATATTTGAAATAACCTTGAATTTGTTTAGTAAGTTGACGTTTAACAAAATCAAATCAATTCAACCGAACCGAAGTCTCGTATTTTTTTATGTCAAAGTTTGACAGTAATAATGACACGTATACGACGGTGCTACCAATTATAAACCAATGAATGTCGCTAGAAAATATCAATATATAATTAAGTAACCCAAAATCGCCATATTAAAATTATAATTTTGTAAGTTAAGTAAGAAAAAAGGCCAATAAATTTGCCTTATATTTTGTACTTGGCAACAGTCAAATAATCATGTATAATTTTAGCATTCATTAAACAAAATATATACCATCAAAACAATTTTTTAATCAAATCACTACTATAGAACCCTGTCTTAATGACAAACACCACAAAAAATCATGCTCCGTTATACATTTTGTGCAATTCATTTATATATGTAATGATAACTCTGGGATATTTATTCATACTCTTCCATGCAAACAAAATTTCATAATTACTATAATTTAGTGTCAAGCGAAGTCAATAGGACATTATGATCTTGATGTTATATTATTTATTGCTATCATTGACATCCCTTACAAGCATAGATGATACATAATCTTACAAGTATGAATAAATTTTGAAACTTTAACTATCTGTCAGGATGAGACTGCTGTCGGGCATCAAGTGTCATGTCATCTGTCATTCTCATTCTAGCTATTTATATAAAACTATATCAATGTAATGTAGTTCCTAGGTTCTTTTTAAATAAATTTAATGTATTTGCCTTACCTCCTTCGTTACCTGAAATACAGATTTATGTATGAAAAGTAATAGAACCCACAATTACCTATATCCTTTTTGAGTAGGTACTGAAATTTATGCAATTTAAGGTAACTTTAATTCAACAAATCATATGCCCGGACTTCCGAGTTTCATAAACTTACGTACGGATTTCCCAATGGATTTCGGTGAATGGTGTTTACCATAGGGAAAATGTACAAGATGTCTCATTCAAAGACGTGTGAAGTCCGCCAATCCGCATTAGACCTGTGCGATGGACTAAAGCTTAAAACCCCTAAGCGGAAATGATCTTTATTCCCTTGAAAATACTGTTTATCTAGCTATCTGTCTCATCTACTTTGTTTGAATTAGTATACACTTGGGTGGAACTAATTGGAGATCAGAGTTTTATTTATGAACATATTTTAGGTTTGAACCTATAGGAACCTATTTTTTTCCAGCAAAAGAAATGACTGATAAACAGCAAGTAAAAGTATCACAGTGGTACTTTGGAGGCCTAGCATCAGCAGGAGCAGCATGTATTACTCATCCTTTAGACCTGCTTAAGGTTCAAATGCAAACTCAGAAAGGCAAAAACATTTCTATGCTTAAACTCACTGGAATTGTTGTAAAAAATCAAGGTAAATAACATAAATATTTATAATATTATGCCAAATTTGTCTCAGAACTGTCCCTTAATATTTGAAATAAACTTTCACTTAATCTTCAGTAAATACTGACTCCCAAGAGTGAAAATTGCTATGTACAACTTACAAGTTTTTGTTTTTTATATTCTACATGTTACTTACTTTATCTTTGTTTCTAAAATGTATACTATCACAGTAATGTTTTCATTTACAGGTATTGTGGGATTATATAATGGCATATCTGCATCTCTTTTACGTCAATTGACATACTCTACTGCCAGGTTTGGAATATATGAGATGGCTAAGCAAAAACTTGCACCAAAAGATGTAGGTATTTAATATGAAATGCTATTAGTGGAGAAGACCCAACTTGGCTGATTTGCCAAATTGAGTTTTAAGTAAAAAAAAAACATTTGAAAAGTTGGCTGAAAGTTTTTAAGATTTTCTATGGGATTTATATAGATCAGAAAGGATTTCATCATTGGTAAAATTATCATGAAAATGTTATTGATGTAATTTACGAATCATATGATTGTTCCAGGGAAGTGCCATACCATTTTATATGTCTGCATTTTTGGCTGGTCTAGGAGGATTTGCTGGAGGTTTTGTGGGAAATCCAGCAGATTTAGTAAATGTCCGAATGCAGAATGATGTTAAGCTGCCTGCCGATCAGAGGAGGAAGTTAGTAATCTATTTTAATGATGTAGTCTTTTGTAACTAATCTAATTATGGTTATTCCATATAAAGCAAAACTAATACTTATATTTTACTTAAAAAAACTGCTTAAAAGCTTATCATGATAGTTAATTCAGTTTATGCAGTGGACAAGGCTTTTGTGTATTATTTATCCTTCTAACACAGGATTTCTTGGGGCTAAAGCCTACAACTTACAAGATTGATAAGGTCCCATTAATGTTGAAATTCAATACCTTTTTTGTTAAAATACCCTATGTATGACTAATGGTGATATGTGCCTATCAGCTACAAGAATGCTGTCCACGGGCTGTGGCGCGTAGCCGCAGATGAGGGAGTGCTACGGCTGTGGGCAGGAGCCTCTATGACGTGCAGTCGAGCTGTTCTGATGACTATTGGACAACTCTCGTTCTATGATGAAATTAAAGCCATTCTTCTAACTACTGCTTACTTCAGAGACAATGTTGTAACACATGTAACATCGAGCTTATTGGCTGTAAGTATTAGTTGCACTAAGATATTATTTCACAAAAGTCTATCAGAACTAGAACATTAATCTATAAGTCAAGAATGTGCTGGGACTTGTTTTATGGCTCTCATAAAAACAGTGATGGCAACATGTTTTTGTCCATAAAAAACAAAATGACACATGTTTTTCAAAAAACTTCTGTCTTTAAACCTAACATTATAATATGTATAGTGATTTTATTATTATTCTTTACATGGTATGTGTTCATGATCAGTGAGAGACAATATTTTTTTCCATTTTCCAGGGTGCAATTGCCACTACATTGACACAACCTGTTGATGTTCTTAAAACAAGGGCAATGAATGCCAAGCCTGGGGAGGTGAAGAGCATCCTGACTTTAATCAAAAACACTGCTAAGGAAAGCCCCTTGGCTTTCTTCAAAGGTTACATTCCAGCATTTGCTAGACTTGCCCCACACACAATTCTCACATTTGTATTTTTAGAACAACTTAGATTGAACTTTGGAGTATACAAGAAGGATTCCTAAATGTGGTATATTCAAGTAGAACAATTGTTTGTATATTATGTTGCTCTTTATTTTGTATGTTTTGTTTTTTTTATAGATTTTATGTTTTTGAGCTGCATTTAGTTTATCACATAGGTAGAAAATTTATTTATACTATTTACAACTGCTTTTGCAAATCATATTCCACTACAAAAAATCAATCACTTAGCTTGTTTGTAAATTAAACATAGTTTTCTAGTGGTTAAACCTACAAATGCTTCAATTTGATTTATTTTGTGAGATTACTTTTAAATATTTTTATTTTTATATTAAGTATTCATTACGGTGACACTGATGTTTTACAAGTAAGACCAATTCTTAAGAACGATATATTGGAAAGGTAGTTGTAATCCAATTAATCTGCCTTACCACAATCTGTCTTCCGAAAATGTTTTATAATGATTTATATTTTAATGACCTAAAAAAAAAGGTTCATGTTATAGGTCTTTGGAACAATTTACTATTCTTAACTTCTGACTATATGAAAAGTTAAATGTTTTTTTTGCAATAATATTGACAAGAATGAAAATCAATATATATGTATACGCCCCGGTACCTCTGTGGTGATCGGAACACAATCATGAGGATGCAGAATCATATCTCGTGAATTGTACTTCTTAAACCCGTAAAAGTACTATTAGAAAGATATGATAACGAAACATGTTATGAGGATTTGGGAAAAAAAAATAGTACCTATATCTGATAGTAGGTAGTTGTTTTGTCTGTGTTCCAGAAAGAAGGTGTGTGAGACACACATTAATATTAGGAATAAGATCTGTATTTTATCCAAATCATTTCAATTGTTTAGGTACTTTTCTATTTCAATATACCGTTGCCCCCTTGGCTGTGTATTACTATACTTATTTTATATCGTGCCAAATAATAATTAAATATTGAATAGGTATTTTATGAAACAAATATTTTTATCTTGTTACAATAATTCCATTACTGTTGGCAATATTTTACAATTTATTTTTGATGTATTTTAAAATGGATTAGGTATATCATCCATCATACATTCCTCTGGGACATTTGACATAAATATAATGATGATTAATAATTTAATTTTTTATATAGTTCACATAATAAAATTATGGAATCTAATTATAGGTAGGAACAGTCACGAGCATTAATTGAACATTGAATAGTCTCTCAATGATATCTGCCTTTCAAAATTAGATTCACCAATCATTGTTCTCCGTCAATTGCTTTTGTGTATCTTTCAACATCTAATATCTTTAAGGAATTACGTTTTCTCTGCGTATTCCTAATCGGAAGAATTCCCCTATTATTATTTTAACTAGACAGCATGAAAGTTAAATATGTTGGTTATTAGTTAACATAACAAGACTCAGCGTTTAGTTCAGACTTAAAGCGTTTTGAGTAATGTATTTTTGTGAGCTCGTTAGGCTTTGTAGTGGTACATATTAATAATGAAATTTAACTTCAGATATTGTTCGCACATGGTCTTTGCAATTGTGAGATATTAAAAGTGCACACATCATGCCTTTGCCATGCAGGTGGAAATATCATTTTGAATTAATATAATTGATTTCGAGAATGCCTACCACTACCATTATTGTCATTATCAGTAGTGATGCTGGTTTATGCTCGTGGCTATCAATTGAATTGAAACGAAATTATTCATATTTTAGTTAAAATTACATTCGATCAGGGTGAGTTATTTAAAATGTAATTATTTTTAATATGCTGACTGTTATAAAACCTTTTAAAGTAAATGGTCTTACCTGTTTCCATGACCAGACGCTCTGAAGACTGTCGGCAACTGACTGACATTCCCAGTCGGAGATTTTGTTCTTGTTTCAGAACATGTTGGATTGCTAGCCTACTTGGTTTTATTGATTGAAAGTCAATATGACTATTAAATGGATTATGGGCCGGCACTTTAAGATTCGACCCAAGCGGGACAACGAAAATAAGAGTAACAACAGCTTGACGTTGCTTTCCTTTGCCTAGAAATTTATGACAGGCGTAGAAAATGGAAATGACTGTTTTATAAATACTTAAGTTGTTAATTATAGGTACTACCTATCTTACTTCGGGTACTATCAGCCTGGATAGAATAGACCCTGGTTAATTTTTTTTTTATTATTTTAGTAGGTACCAACTTTACACATACACATTACATTTCTTCCGGGACTTTAAGTTATAATTTATTTTAATTACGATCAGCCTCCATCCTTAAATACAATATGACTTACAAAGTTTTACATTATTTGATGTTTGTAGGTACCCATGTCGCCGATAAATCGTTACCTTAAAATTAGAATTTCTGTATGCAATGATAGATGCATCTGATTTTTTTTCTATTGAGTAAGATTTTATATTTAATATTATAGTGTGTTTTGAGCACGATATGTTTATTATATAAATACTTGCCTAGTCATTAAGATTCCTTAGACGAGAAGCTGTTGGCTCTTTAGGTATATGAGTTTATAAAACTGTTTTTATGATAATGAAAAACGTGTAGGTTTTGTGTTCAGTTGTTGTAGTGTTCATTGTAACTGAACATTGATGAATATCATATTTTTTATGTAGTTTAACTGTATGTACAATTATTGATATGGGTATAAATCTTAGAATTCCATAATTTATTTAATATTGTGGTTGTGTAATAAAATCGTTGTTAATTACATAGTTTTGTTTTTTATTTATCCATCTTAGTTTGGCGGTCAAATATGATTCTCACGTATGACGCTAGATCCCATGGAAATCGTAAAGGAAGGAATGTATTGAAAAGCGAAGAAAACAAATATGTAATGTAATATATTTTATTCAATTTTATATTATTACTGAGATTTTAATTTTAAATAAGTATTATAACCTAAATTCAGAACACAGTAGTAAAAACAGGAAAATTATCGATTTTATGATTTGATTAGTTACCGAAGCAAAATCATGGTGGCCGTAGGTCGCTCAGTAAGTAGGATATTTTTTTGGCACTAGATACTATTGGTGGGTTATGAGATGCTTATATAAAGGAAGATAAGTACTCTATCATTATACTTTATTGATAGAATACGGTACTTGCAAATAAGTATCATGAGGTAGACAACTATCAACACTTACTTACAAACACACGGACAATACAATTTGAAAATCTGACTTTGGTCCCGAGTCAGTTGTGTATCTATCCCATATTTTCTTTCAATCAATCGGATAAGCAGGATTTAAATCTTTCACTTTAGAACTTTAAAATGTGAAATCATACGTTTGTCTCAATTTAGTTTGATACACAAGAGAATCGGGCACATTTATTAGACAATTACAACCTATTCTATAATTTATATCACAAAATGTATGCACATTATTCATATAGGTAATACGGACACTTACTTATCTTTGGTTTCGAAATAATGCAATACCACGAGAATGTTTATTCAGGCACCGTAGCTTAGGCGCGTAACATGATGCTTTGTCCAGCGGGTTCTATGTGTATGGTGGCGGGGCCTTGCATCCAAGGCTCACCATCTACTTGCATTGCACATGAACCCTCCAAAATAATCTGCAAATCGATGCAAAAATCAACAATGAGCTGAGAGACCGGATGGCTTTGTGGTTACCTAACTTTCAAGCTGCCGGTCGTGGGTTCGAATCCCACCAGGACAAACATTTGTATGCATGAATATGTCTGTTTGTTCTGTGTCTGGATGTATTTATCTATATAAGTAGGTATGTATTTAATAGTAGTAGATGTAGTATATCAGCTATCTGGTTGCCATATCACAAGCTCTGCTTAGTTTGGAATCAGATTGGCCGAGTGTGAAGAATGTCCCTGGGTCCTAAGTCCCAGTAATCACAATTACCTGGTGTTACATACACAAGGCCAATTTGACCCCATAGTAAATAGAGTTTTTATTTAGTAACCTATCGATCCTCGATCCACTGAACCGATTTGGAAAAATCGTTATTTGTGAGTATAGGATCTATTTTATTCCCATATTCCTACGGGAACGTGTGTGAAACCAAGGGGCGTGCAGCTATTATAATAATTTTGAAAGAAAATAATGTAGGTAACATACCTTAACAGAAGACGTCTGTGCAAAACGGTAAGGTTCAGCGAGACCACACTGTAGTCGAGCGATGTGAAAGGACGAAGAAATGCCGACAATCTGAAATATGGAATGAAGTGATCAGTTATTCAAAATCTATCATAAAAATGATTCCACAAATTCCATGATGTTAAGTACTCAATTTAATTATTTTTTAAAGTAGGTACATCAATATATATTTACAACGATTATAAATATATTTAGTATCATCTTTCAAAACGAATAAGGACGGCAGTGTTACTAGATTAATAACGGAGGTGTGCATCACTTCCATTCAACATATAAACTACATCTATTATGAACTTTTAGAATATTTTATTTAGAACCTACCTCTAGCTTGCCATCATTGATACTTTGGTCATCAACATCTTCTTCATTTCCCATACCTGAAAACGAATTATTTGTATAAAATTTTTGGTCGAAAATGCTCACCATGTACTGCCGGCCTACTTCGCATAACAAACATATCGCAGCTTATAGTAAACGGGAAAAAAATTTTTCACAACAAAAAATATGTAGAATAGGTACTGACTCCAGAGGTCGACCCCGGCGCCCCAGGAGGGAATGTTTAATGCGACGAGTGCCTGCAGCGGCGGTAGGGCGAGCGGGTCGCCGACACCGCTCCCCGCTGCACTCCCCGCCCCGCCCACGTGCACTCGCACGCGCCGCTCCAAGTCAGCGCACGCGCCTCCATCGATCACGCGACCCGCACCCAAGAAAACGTACGTCATCTGAAACATTCAATCATTTACTGTCAAATAATGTACTCGATCAATTCGTATTCATCATCATTATCATCAGAGGAGCACATCGAGCATGTAACCAATAGAGTAGCAATAGTGAGCCATTTGTTTAGCAACGCATCAATGATTTGTCACGTATAACTGGTATAACTAACAAACCACGCTCGACCTAAAACAGTACCCGACCAATAAGAGACCTGTGTGTACGACTTGACCTTGAGTCGGCCAATCAGAACACAGGGGCCGGCGCAGCGTTTTGGCGTATTTTGTTTTCTAACAAAACTGTTAACAGTTCCACTCTATTGGTTACATGCTCGATGGAGGAGCATAACCCTCCCCTAATAACGAGGGGTTTAGGCCATAGTCCACCACGCGAGCCTAGTGCGGATTGAGGGACTTCACATACGGGTTTCCCCACAACGTTTTCCTTCACCGAATAATCCGTATTAGCGTTACCTAAATGAAATATCACAATTTATTCAAATGTACTGACAAAGTTGAGCGTTCGACTGGCAAATCTGTAGAGGAACTGTTTTCTTGCGTTGTGGAAGTCGAGCGCGACCTGCGCGTCCACGCCGATGCTCGCGTAGTTGTAAGCGTAGAGGGAGCGCTCGGCCCGCACTCGCCCCAAGCGACCGCGCTTTGGCGTTATGGTTACTTTCCATCTAAAAAAAAAATATAAATACATTAAATTAACATTTCATTAATATACACCAACGATCACCAAATTAGCCAGTATACTTAACGGTCTTAGAGTAAAAACGAAAACACAAGTTTAAAAGAAACTTAGATACAAAGAAAAGTATTGTCAAACCACAAAAATATATCTAGAAGACAGGTATCTTTAAGATATTTTTAGACATATTATTTTATTTACCTATCAAGTGCCTGTCGTTCAGCGTTTTTGACCGAAATGATGATTGAATGTGCGTCAAGTTGCGAACTGCAACTCGAGCCCCAGCCAAGCACTCGGGAGAGATCGTTGCCAGTTCCCATCGGCAATATTGCCACAGATGCCTAAAATAATAAAATTATATAATATACAAAAAATATGTATTTCAAGTACTTGTATGTCTTTATGTAGAAATCTGATATGAATTTAGAATGTCTTACTTTTATCTGTGGAGCAGAGAACAGTGTATTTAGCACCCATGCGACGGTACCGTCACCGCCCGCTACCAAAACGCGACATCGAGTTGGCAACCATCGAACCACCGTCTCAGGCTTTATTCTACTGAGGTCGATCACCTGTACATTTAAGCCAATTAATAGGAAGGTCTATCATTCTTACCAGGAAATTGATATGAATATGATTTTGATACATAAAATGTTTTAGAATTAAGTGTTTTGGTATTTTTTGTCAATTAGGTAATTATGTGTTTACCATAATATAAACTTTCCTTAGGGAACAGATGAGAGAAATGTCTCCGACATTGTGATTATTATTATATAGAATACCTGAATAGGATTTAGTAGACCTCTAAATAGAGAAAGTACTTCATCACTTCTGTTGCTTCCTGATTTTCGGTTAGCTACAAAAATATATATATGCGTGGTTAGGTTAGGACCTACAAAAAGCCTACAAATAATAATAATACTACACTGCAATAGCAGTTATAATATTGGTACTCACCAAAAATTATAAGTGGTTCCCATTCATCATCAGATAAAGGTTTTATATAGGATACAGTTCCTTTCTCCAACTGGACACAAGCTGGTGGTATGATAACATTTTTATATTTCTGAAGGTCACATTGCTGAAAAAAAAGGACTACTTGATAATCAATATGCTGGGATATTTTTACACCTTGTTAATATGTATGCAACAGTGCCCTACCATCAGTATCAATCAGGCAAGGCAAGACTCATTGATTCACACACAAGAACATTAGGACATACTTTTGAAAAGGACTCCTATAGTAATTAACTGTATACCTCAGAATCATTAAACACATTATCCTGGCAGTGCTTTATTCTGTGACACCAACAACAAAAGTATTTTTTCATATCCTCTTCACATCCATCTGAATTGTCACTCCTGGCAGATCCAACTACAAACAATTTGGTACAGCTTACACAATAAAAAATTATGTTTTTATAGTGAAATTAATGTAGGTACTTGTTGATGTTTAAAAATAGCAAAACTTAGGATTTATATCAGACAATTCATAGATATTTTTATGTACAATCAGTACTGTAAAAGGTTTTATACTGATAAAAAGGTAATAGACTTTTTTTCTATAATATCTAAATAAACTACCTACCAATAACCCAATGGTGATGAAATGGTCTCTCTGCTGGCCATGTTATTTGTTTACATTTGAACTTTCTGTCAACAGCATAGTGGCAGCTCTTACAAGCACTTACTGCACAACACTCACAAAATAGTCCCACAACTGGTAACATAAGCTTGCCACAAACTGTACACTGTAACAACACCAATAATATTATACAAAATTTATTAGACTTCAACTTTCCAAATTAAACTACATATAAGTATAATAAAATGAAAGTTTATAAAACTTCAATAAATTTAAGATATGTTAAAATGAAAGAGTGAGTTTTAGGTTTTAGTATCAATGATACCTCTAGTTATGTGAAGTTTCATACACTACTTGATTCATGTAATATATATGCGCGAAGAGGCATATTTATCATGATAATATATTATGGAGCATTATTGACAGTAGGTACTTACATAAATAGAGTACGGAATCGATTTATTGCACTGAATACTTCTCCATGAGTGCCCGCGGGCTTTATACTTTGATTGAATGTAGTTATTATCAGCCAATAACGAATGTAGAATTCTATAAATCAAATAACTCAAAAATAAACCACCAATTAAGAAATAATAATTGAAAAAAACATCGTTTAGATTCAGTACGGGCTCCATTTCAATCCAAACACAGAATAACGTAGCAAGCAATAACTATTAACTACATTTTGTTTAATCGAACAAGATATCAAAATACATGTCCTTGTTTGAACCACAATATAAACAAGTTACCATTTCTCAAAGTGACATGTGTGCGAGTACTGTGAGTTGTGATTTGACACATGACACTGACTGTCCCGACTGACAGACTATCGGAATTCATTCACCGAGTATAAATATTTATATTCTACAATATCATTATTTGCTTTAATATACTTTTAGATATAAAGTTCTTTTTTTTCTGTTTTTCAATCAAAAGGGAGAATATGAAATGAAATCACTTCGTACAGTGATTGAGTAGTATGTACTATGGTAATATAATACTCTATGTATTATATTTTATAACCTGTGTACTTTTTTATCGCTTGCAACAATTCCACCGTATTTTAATCTGTAATTTTAATCTGCGCATCATCGTGAGTGAGATCAACAAAAACTCTAATAATATACCCACTGCAAGTACCTATCAAGTATCTCCTGAATAACCAAAACAAGGGCAATAAATAAATACTAATACTTATTCTGTACAAAAGGTTTTGGGTGAGGCGCAAATCTGACATCATGTCTATCGGATCTGTATACGAAACTGCTCTCAGAGGAGACTATAATCAAGTTAAAGTGAAAATAGATGAAAACAAAACATTGGTGAATATTCCTGATACAGTAAGTATATTAAAAAAAAATTCGCAGCGCACTAACTAGGCAATTAAAAATAATAAACTGAGCTTCATGTCTACTGGTTCCTTATCTATTTGTATTACAGAGTGCTCGCTTGCTTATTCATTGGGCAGCTGTAAGTGGTAATGAAAATCTGATAGATTTTCTGGTGGACTCTGGTAGTCTTATTGATCCTGTGGATGATACAGGTTCAACCCCACTCATTCTTGCTGCTTCAGCTGGAAGGTATGAAGTTGTAAAATTACTTACCAGTAGAGGGGCCAATGTGAATCATAAATCAAATCGAGGCCAGACTTCTCTTCACTATGCATGTTCTAAAGGCCATATACAGGTAAGGCTATTTTAAAGTGGAATAAGTTTCATTACTTTATTATTAATTGCAAAATGTAAATGTTTATAAATAGTATACTATTTTATATTTTAGGTGGTGAAATTTCTCATAGATTCTGATGCAAATATCAATCAAAGAGATATTTTAGGAGCTACACCGCTTCACAGAGCTGCATCACTCGGTAAAAATAACATAGTTGAACTTCTGTTAAGCTGTCCAGATATCAAAGTGGATCTTGGTGATTCTACTGGATTAACACCTTTGTAAGTAATACAGCTTTTGTATTTTCATGTTATAAAATATCACATAAATTCTATTTACTAGCCAGTCAGCGAACCTTATACACATTTATGTTATTGCAGACATCTAGCTTGTGAAGAAGATAGAGAAGCAGTAGCACATCTACTAGTCAGAGCAGGTGCCAGTTTGAATGTCAAAAATAAGGAACAAAAGACACCTTTTGATTTGTGCTCAGCTAAGTTGAAAAAAATGTTAATGCCTTCTACTCTGACTACTACATAGTCTTATTTTATTTGGATAACCTTCAGTGACCTAGTTTGTAATAAATACATTACCTACACACTTGTATATTATATTCTTAAGAGGATGTTTTCTGTATTTTATTTTATTAATGATATATACACACTTTCTCATATAGATTAGATATCACAGTGCTGTTCATACATTTCTTATATGATACAATCATTCTCTTGACAAGAAGACAAGTATAGAGATCCACCAAGTTAATCCATGATTGATTTAGGATTACTTATTATATACTTATGAAAATGAAGTAGTACTTAATGGGAAAAATCGCAAAAGTAACTGTTGTGCATTCATGCTGAAATCACTGAACCGATTTTGATGGTACCTTTGCGAAAACGTAACAATAAACAGTTGGTAAATTAAAATATTTTTCTTGCAGGGTAGAAAATCTTCAGTGAATTGCTATCAAAGTACATATTGTTAAATGTTTTTATGAATAGGGTTATTCTGTTATAAATACACACACACTATAATAGTAGTCTACTAAAATAGGTTTGCGATGTTAGGGACGTTAGTTGAACGCCAACATTTATGTTATCATTACGCGACGGCACGGCATGTGCATCTGCCAATGTATGTACAGCCAAATGCATATTTTATATCTACACAGTGACTTGTGTTCAACACACCGGCACTGGCAGAGCTCAATCAATATGGAGGAGGGCCGTTTTTTCAATGGGTTTAAATTTGGTTGGTAGTGAACTAGTTTAACCGTTGGCCACACTGGTAGTAGAATAACTTTTTTGTTTATGGTTGAGTTGAGCTGGTACACTACACTACACTACACTAGTTTATTACTTTATTTTATTAGTGATCTGTGGATGGAATGAGCATTTATAAATTGTCCAAGGAAGCATATTGTTTTTGTTTGCAATTGTGTTTGTTGTCCATTTAAAAATCTCGACTATTTCAACTATTGTTTTTACAAATGTGAATAAAATTGCTTTTATTACACTGCAAGCAAAAAAGAGGTGCTTTGTAGAAGAATCATTGTAGTTGTTAAGAAATTGTAAGTAATTATTTGGGTTACTTGGGTGTGTAATAATTTATTGTATTTTAGTTGACATCACAATATGAGATTATTTTATTTCATTGTGCACGTATTATTTCTTTGCAGATCATTATGTCGAAGACATATTACGATTATTACGATGGCAGTAAAGTTTTCCTATACTTCTCAAACAGAATTGGTCTTCCATTAGATTTAGTAAGTGTGCATTTAAATTTATCTGAGTTATGAGTAAAATTATATGAAGCTTCATCATGCTAGCTCCTCTCATAGTTTTGGCTTGTTGTTTTACTTATTTTATCATAAAATAAATATCAAGCTTAAAAATCTTATTAAAGTACATAATGATATTGCATAAATCTGAGATTTAAATCAAGTGCCCAAAGACGTCTTTAGTCAACTTCTTAATGTGAATGTGCAGACAATTCAATCATAGATTAATTTCTAATTAATAAATGAAATAATGAAAATTTATATCTAAGTTTCTGTCTCATTTTAATTCATATAAAATTTTTATTATTATATTTATTGTGATACAAAACATCTATAAAATATAATAGGTATGTACTTCACATTGCAGTACTAGTGGGTTGTCCACCGGAAAAATAATAGCTTGAACTGTAACTGTGTTGAGATATTCAGCAAGTTCAGGTCAATAAAAAATAATATGTGAATGTTAATTTTGCCAAAAATTTTAAGTGTAAATTATATATATAAAAACTATTATTTAGTACTTATAACAATAATCTAATGTGTCCATAATTTTACTGGACCCTTAAACTGTATAAAAATTTTAGAAACATACAGCACATTATTAGTTTCATTATTCATTAGTTTCATTTTTTTTTTCTTTCATTAGGTAAATTTTTTGATTGCACAAGTAGCTGCACTATGCCTGGCCAGACTTTTTCGGAAACCATTAAGATATGCTTCACCAGAATTTCGCCACACTGTGTGCCTTGTTATAGGTTTGATTATGGGATATTTCTGCTTTGGAAAGTAAGTTTTGAATATTTTTCACTTTATAATTTACTGCAATTTTGTGATTAAGTTGTCATCTTAATGTTGTTATGATAGCCCATAGGTATAATATCTATGTAGAAAAAGTCAGATATTGTTTCATAAGGAGAAACACCCTCATGTAAACACAGGCCTCATGTGAACAACTTTAGAAGATATATGTGTATGTAATATATTGATTATTTTCAGACAAGCAATACATTTATCAGTTCTTCCAATGTTGACATACACATTGTTCAAGACAGTACCGCACAAGCTCATGGGAAAGTAAGCATTTTATTTACTTGTATTTTCTTATACCACTTGTGACTAGGAGGCCAAATCTGTGGTCTGTACTAGTGTGTGTTTATACAGATTTACAACACTTTTGGTAAGGAATCCCGCATTCCTAAGAGTCAAGATGTTGCATTCAAAGGTGTTCACTAGTCCATATTAGGTCTGTGTGGTAGACTATGGTATAAATCCCCTTGTTGTTGTTGGAGAGCTTTGTGCTCCTCCAGTAGAGATGTATATGAGCTGATGGTATTGAATTTGCAATGTTACTCTGCTGAGAGAGTATTAAAATAAATAGATAAAAAGCAGAGGACTACTTTACAGTAGCGACAGATATACTCATAATAACATAATTTAGAATATTTAATTTATATATGTAGTTGATTTTGTGTGCCTACTGCCAATCAGATTCGTAGTAAACACTTTGATTGCTTAGTCATATGTGTTCTTGACTGTCAATTCTTTCAGTGTCATTTTGGCAGCCTCCATGATATACCTGTCTTGTTTACATCTGCATCGTCAAATATATCATACAGCTGATTACACACTTGACATAACAGGTAAACCCCTTCTATACAAATCTATACTGCTATACTATATTATCCCTAATTTCCCTTTTATATTATAAATGCGAAATTAACTATCTGTCTGTTAAGCTTTCACACCTGATGTAGTAGTAGATACCTAAATCTTTAAACCCTTTAATAAAACATTTCAATATGTCCAGATTCAAAATTGACTTCACCTGGGGGTTTTACATGTAATAATAATTAAATATTTTCAGGTCCTCTGATGGTAATCACGCAAAGAGTTACTTCATTGGCATACTCGTTACAAGATGCGTTAGTGAGTAAAGAGGTGAATTCAAATTCAGCGAGTCAATCCAAAGTGGAGAAGATCCCATCGCCACTTGAGTACTTCGCGTACACTTTAGCATTCCAGACTTTGATGTGCGGTCCAGTTGTGTTTTATTCAGATTATATTAAGTTTATTGAAGGTGCACGTGTCGATGTAGTAAGTACCCATATCATATTTTACTACTAATCTTACCTTAAATACCCAAACCATTTAAAACATAACCAATTTCAAATATCACCTATAGGTACCTACAAAATTGTGGAGAATTTATAACATAGTTCCTCTGTTCAGCTCTACATTTAACTACGTAGAATATATGGATTAATAATGAGACTTAATTGATTCCTTTATTAAAGATACAACCACACCACCCATTAAATACACAAAAGTAATAAAAGCGACGATAAATTTAACATATTAAACAGCAATTAAGTTAGCTGATTCAATTATTAATATTCCTCAATTCATAATATATAGGTATTGCACAATGTATATACTTATGTATTACAATTATTTGTGCACCCACAGTATTATATTACTAATTCCTAGAGTAACAAATAGGCTCTGATGACGGAGGCACCTCCCCACAGAACAATAAGTAATTAATTATCTATATTTACGCCCGTGTTAATGTCACACACAAAACAATTCTACCTACAATGGCACAAAAGGGCAATAACATACCCTTGATCAACTATTAAAGTAAAAAAAATATCACTAGTATTTTTCAACCATAAAATGTTGTTTAAGAAACCCATGTTACTTTCCATGAAAACAGATATTTTTTATATTATCCATTGTATGCAAATCTTTTCTCAGTTCAATAAACTGCAATATACTTATTTTTAGGACGAAAAAGACATAAATGCCATTGAACCGTCTCCCCGTCGCGCAGTATTCTACAAAATGGTAGGATCTGTATCAGCTGCTTTATTATATTTATCACTCGCCAAGAAATATCCACTGACAGTATTAGAGGGTAAGTTCACAATTTACATACAATTTTTAGATATTATTCGCGCACCCTAGGCTTTAGCTATACAATAATCGTGTGTTAGCAGGTGTTTGGCTTTTACGCCCGTACCTACGTAAGCGAACTGTTTCGGTGAGCGCATAGGGCTCTCAATCGAGGACGATTGACTATGCCATTTCCAAAGCCATTCATAGGGTTCAAAATGCATTCCCAGGAAAAGGAATCAATAAGAACAAGTTTTGATTTACTACGAAAAAAGGTTTTTATATACCTATGTTAATGTATGGCTAGGTAAATGTATGGCTTTGTGGTTAGTGACCCTGACTTTCAAGCCGCGTGTCGTGGGTTCGAAACCCACCCAGAACAAACATTTGTATGTTTGAATATGTCTGTTTGTTCTGTGTCTGGATGTAAATATCTATATAAGTATGTATTTAAAAACTAGTATGTGTAGTATATCAGCTATCTGGTTACCATATCACAACACAAGCTCACTTTGAAGCTTACTTTGGAACCCGATTGGCCGTGTGTGAAAAAATGTCCCAGGATATTAACTCGTGGGCGACTGGATTTGTCATAGCTAGTGGTTTAGTCTTCCAAAGATATGCCCTGTTAATTTAAAGGTTACTTCAAGTTCACTGCTTACAAATTATTTCACCATGAATAGGTTCGCAACTTTCTTTGTCTGGGTTTTACTCATAGCTATTTTTTTTAATCAACATTTATGTTGAATTACCTAATATATTTCAGATCTGACAGACCCGACTTCAGAGGTGTCTCGATCATGGTCAGCACTGTACCTACTGTGGTACGCATACCTCTCGACTTTGGTAGTGCGGTGCAAGTACTATCACGCGTGGTTACTCTCCGAGGCGATATGCAACAACTGCGGCATGGGCTTCAATGGATATGATACACAAGGCAAACCAAAATGGGACAAGATGTCCAACATTGATGTTTTTGGATTTGAGGTAATGTATAATTTTGTATACATGTAATATGTAAGTCCCTGTCCATACCTCTATGCTGACTTTTAGATTAGTTTGATTTTGCAAGTGATTTCAGAGTTATGGGACCGATAAGCTAACATTGTCCTTTGTTCTGTTGTTTGTCCGATTGCATGTTATAACGCGATAGTAAATATAAATAATGTAGATAAAAAGGACATATTAAATGTCTAGTCAACATCGCAGTAGGTAGCCGGCCAATGTTTGTAAGTAACTTGACACACAAATAGTTTACCAAGTAACTGACCTGGTGGTGTTCAGTCACTCTGACTTTCAAGCCGCCGGTCGGGAGATCGATTCCCACCCGAACCAAATATTTGTCTGCGCGAACATGTCTGTTCGGTTTCAGCCAGCCGTTTTGACAGACTGGTTAGCTTTTTGGTTAGTAACTCTGATTTTCAAGCCGCTGGTCGTGAGTTCGAATCCCATCTAGGACAATCATTTGTATGCATGAATATGTCTGTTCGTTCTGTGTCTGGATGTAAATCTATACTAATATTATAAAGAGGAAAGGTTTGTTTGTTTGTTTGTAATGAATAGGCTCCGAAACTACTGGACCGATTTCAAGAATTCTTTCACCTTTGGAAAGCTACATTATCGCCGAGTAACTCTATTTTATCGCTGTATTCCCACGGGAACGGGAACTACGCGGGTAAAACCGCGCGGAGGCAGCTAGTATCCTATATAAGTATTTAAAAAGTAGTATAACAGCTATTTGGTCACCATAGCACAAGCTCTGCTTAGTTTGGAATTAGATTGGCCGTGTGTGAAAAATGTCCCAGAATAGTATTTAGATTTAAATATTCCGGAATGCGGGTAAAACCGCGGGCCGTTAGCCAATACCAAACAACGAGAGAAGTGAGACGTATGTTGTATGTCGGGTGGCAGTTCGCGCAGAACTTCCGCACGGGCGTGGCGAGCTGGAACAAGAACACGAACGCGTGGCTGCGCTGCGTGGCGTACTCGCGCGGCGGCGCGGCGTGGCGCACGGCGCGCGTGTACGCGCTGTCGGCGCTGTGGCACGGCTTCCACCCCGGCTACTACCTCACGTTCTTCGCCGGCGGGATGTTCACCGTCGCCGCTAGGAAGGTCAGATTAACAACTATTTTAAATATTTTCGTCGTCTAAAATGAGACCGGGACAGCTAGACCCGACAGTCTTCGTTCTACCCTCCCGGGCCGTACAGAACTTAGTTGAATGTCAGTCGCTTTAACTCAGTAAGATAATCAGGACGACGTCTGTCAGACCAGACCATCTAGTAAATATAAAAATAGGTAGTGGTAATACCGTTTGCCGATCTTTGTATAAAACTATAGTTTTTTATTTTTATTACAAAAAAAATATCATGTTTAAAATAATCCAGATGAATATACCCAAACCTTATTCAACAGGTGCGCTTTGTAGCTCGACCGATGTTTTTGGGCAGCCGAGCACAGAAGTTAGCATACGACTCGCTGACGTTTATCACCACTCGTGTAGCAATGACATACGCCACGGTGCCCTTCGTCCTGCTTCACCTCGCGCCGAGCCTCGCTTTCTATGGGTGCGTATTCTTCCCGGTCTTTAATATGTCGATTAAAATTAATATATCGAGCAATTAGGGGCGTGAATCACAGATTGGTTATCCTAATAGCCAGCGGCGCTGTCTTCAGTGTCAGGTGAGGCCCCGCCCTCATTCGTTTTGATTTTCATTCTGCGTTATGCATATTTATATGCAAGAATAATCACAATATTGAAATTGTCGATAATAATTATAATTGAACATACTCACTTACCTATTTATCAACATGATTTATATCTTATACCATATTATATCTATATATAAGTAATATATCACTAATATTAGAAACGTAAATGTTTGGTAAGATAGATGGATTATGCATGTATATGTAACTATCAAGATCCCTAAGCTGGGACGCGTGTAAAAACGCGGTACGCAAGATAATAAATAATAATGCAAATCATTATTCAATCAATTAAAAAAAACAATAATCAGTTTGTCCAGATTAAACTAAGGATTATTCATAGACACTAGTAGGATACAGTTAAAAAATAATTAACCCAATCCATGACGTTTTTGTTTCAGGAAGTTTTACTACTCATTACACTTTATCGCCATTGGTGCGATGCTCATACCAGAAAAAAGCACGTGCTCATCGAGCTCCACACAAAACCCCGAGCTTCCACAAATGTCTTCCAAAATCAATACTGATAATGTAACTATTCGCGAGAGCAATGGAGAGTATAATGGTAAACTAAAATAACATCAAATTTATCATTGACCAGCGTAAAACTGGAATGATCGGAGGTATATTCTTTGATGATAATATTCTACGACTATTACGTAAGTTATAGATTATAATTATTGTTAGTTAATATATTCGTTTTCGTTATTCACAAACTAATCCACTTTTAAGTTAACTGAATCTATAGATGTGTATGTATATGATAAGCAATGAATAGAATGATTTAAGTATGGCTAACACTACAATATTGTAAATCAGTTAAATATGAAAATGTTTTTTTAATACAGTTGCTCAAAAAGTGGTGTATTGCAGGGACGTATAGCGTTCGGAAAGTGGGCTATTACACACTAGTGCTTTTTTTTTACCTTTCCCGAACTCGTGCGTGCATCTTACCCAACTGTCAAAATAATGTCTATTAAAAAGAAAAACCAACCATGAAAGTTTTACTAAAGAGTTTTTATGATTAATACAGATACGTATATTTTTAAAAAGAAGCTTGTAATTTATCTCAATATCAGATTTAATGATTTAGGTTAGGTTTCATTTCATCTCATTAAATATCATTTTCATTTCATATCAATAAAAAAATATACTGAAGACTAAGCTGTATAGATAGTTTTCCCTTTGCCTACCAAAATGGGCGAAGAAAAAAAAACTCTGCTTATAAAATGGCGCCAACCGTAGGCGCCATTTTCCAGAAATTTTCATTGCGAGTTTAGTTTATTGTGTTTTTATTATTTTATTAAATTGCTTTATTTTTTCGCAACTGTATTAAAAATAGTCGTTCAGTACTCTTGCGGAACCGTCATTGCTACTTGTTCCGACTGTCAACCCTCGCCTTCGGCTGCGCCGCGGCTCGGGTAGCCATTCGTCGGAACTCTTTGCAATGACAGCCTTTCCGCACTTGTAACGAAATATACTATTATATAACTTACCTCACGTTTGTATTTGTAAAATAATTCTATTCGTATTTTTAACTGTCTTTTTAATTGTTGTTCACATAGTTTTTATACATTGTTATTATAATACAGATAAAAAGCTATTTTTATGCATTTGCAATGAATGATTGTTCAGGTCAAATCTTCCAATACAATTTAAAGTAGTAATCCTCACCCGATTTAGGGTGAAATTTTGCATACACATTTATTTTGGCTGACAAAAATTCAGTAAGAGTAAAAAAGTTTGTTTTTAAAATGAGTATTCACTTATTTATCTTGCAAATGAAAATTGTGATTACATATCAATGTCAATGCAAGACATGAGACTTCCTTCACAAGCGAAGAACAATATAACCTATTTCAAGCAAAATATTTTTTTATCATGATACAGTTTAGTCAATAGATACATGCTAAACTTGTTTTGGATTGTCTAAAATTCTGATGTAGGTGATCAATGAAACCTACTAATTCGACATAATTCTTTTACTAGATGTAATATTTGACTGAAATCGTAAGTTAAAAAAATTGTGTCCGCTGATTATGCGGTTGCGGACGTTAACATACGTAATGTCCATAACGCCCGCAACGCCGCCAGTCTTTCCGTTGACGAACAACTACCCCTACTTAAAGCTCAACAACTGCTTGCACTCATCTCTACCCAAGCAAAACAGAGGCATCTAGCAATCACTACATATTATAAAACAAAGTCGCTTTCCGCTGTCTGTCCCTATGTGTTCTTAAATCTTTAAAACTACGCAACAGATTTAGATGCGGTTTTTTTTAATAGATAGTGATTCAAGGGGAAGGTTTTCATATACAATAAATGCTTAATATGTTAGAGAAACACTGTCGATTTTGGAGGTTTCTCATGTGATGTATAAGCATTGCACCCGTGCGAAGCTGGGGCGGGTCGCTAGTTATTTATAATATGTATTGTATACCCTTTGTATTATTGACGTCATTCAAATACAGCTATAACACAAGTGACTCCGCCTTTATAAAATAGGTATTTTTATAGTTATAGATGTGGTAATATTATATAAATTGGGTCGAATTGAAAGTGATTGAATGACATAAAATCTCAAATAATTTAAAACGATTGATAATGTGCTATTTATGTTGTGAGGGGTTGTGTAATACCCATATACCTCAACAATAGAATTGTATTTATTTTTGTTATTAAAATAGTTTTTATATGTAGGTATCTTCTGTATTTTATATGGTTAAAATTAAAATATATTTCCATACTTTTGTTTTTCCGTCGTACCCCCGCACGATAGATGCCACCTGAAGCTAGGAATATTCTCATAGTGTAAAAAACAAATGGCCATCCCTCAAATTCTTTGGTAAGCAGTGATAATACAATAAAAACACCAAAAATTTGTGAATGTTTTTTACTTTACTCTCAACATTATAAAAATAATTGGTTATTATTTACAATTACATTAACTGAATACTTAAACTAATTACATATTATACTATCTCCATACAAATAAAATGTACCAAGTGATCATGTACCTATGGATTGACATAAACATGTATCTATGTACTAAGTCTGCAAGTGCTTACTACAACAGAATTATGAAATAGTCAGACTATTTACAAAGGCTCGTAAAGCACCTACTTTGCAGTCGTAACTAACGTACCTAACTGCTATCATAAAATAATAATTTACTTTTTGTTGATTTTCATTGCAATAAAAGCTTGCCTAATACAACAAAGAGCTCCAGGTATGTCAGATGTTTCTTGCAATATATCTTGCAGTTCCTTTTGGTTAAAGAGCTTTGGAGTTGTGCTTAATACTGAAAGAGATTAAAACAAATTATAAGTAGGCAACATTCAAATGTTAAACTTAAACTACAATATTCAAATCAATTTTAACTAGTAACAAATATGGAGACAAAAATATTTTTTACAATATTAATGTTATATCCATACAAGCTTCTATATTTTTATTCTCTTCAAAATTCCTGTCTTTTCATAGAAACATACAAGTGTCACTACAAGCTCATTCAGAATAGATGTAGTATTTATAATTATTCTCTGATAGTTTAATAAATAATTTAATACACATAAGCTGCCTTTTACCCCTGGAAAATTTAAGCTAGCAGGGTAGAAGCTAGTTTTCCTATACATAGGTTTCCAATGTTTGTAGAAAATAAAGCATACTTACACTGATAACACCCTGATTTTGCATCTCGTATTAATCGTAATGAGTAATTCTCAGATTCCTTTTTAGCTTCAGTGAAAAACTGCACATAAACAGTAGAATTCTCGCAGCTCTTGGATTCAATAGTATAATACATTTTAAGATATTTTTTATAAAACTTCTTTGCCATTAAAAAAGCTTCATGTGTTTCT
Organism: Thyatira batis; assembly: GCA_905147785.2. NCBI lineage: Eukaryota > Metazoa > Arthropoda > Insecta > Lepidoptera > Drepanidae > Thyatira > Thyatira batis. The sequence continues at coordinate 5,616,329 of LR990496.1, read as the reverse complement.
TTAATTTCTTGAGACAACAGTTTCTGATCTATAACAAACAAACTACAATAAATCGCTGCTGTTTTAAAACCAAGTAAGAGTATAAATGTAGGTATGCCAATCTGGATTTCAAATTATATAGTAATAATTTTATTTCAAAAGTTCTGCAGCAGGAGTGGAAACAAATAGAACTTATAGATTTAAAGTCAACATATCTATTTTTATGTAAAACAGATCAGGTACTTGATTAGGGAAATATTATACATAAAATTGAGGTCTAAATCATTGGGTCAGTCAAAAAATTTTATAGAGGTTCCTGGCAGTGAGTGTCTAAGTACTCAAAAGTGTGGTTTGAATTTGGAATTGTCTAGGAAAAAAATCTAGATAAAAATATAATCCAATTATTTAAAATAAATAAATTATTTTACTTTACCATGAGCAATTATTTTATACGGCTATGGCTATCATATTCTTTTGCTTATATAGATTTGGGTAACTATTAAAAAAGATTATAGGTCATTACATGGTTAGAATACAGTTCCTAATATTAATTCCATGTCATAATACTGGTCCTAAAGAATTCCTCCTTGAAATGTTTGTACACACAGAACTTACCTGTTTTATATTTATCGTATTGAATTTTCTGTTGTGTTAATTCTTGAACAATATTATCGATCTCATTTCGTATTTTTTTATTTCTTTCCAATGCAACTTTGAGTTCATCGTCGTGATTTACAGGTTTGTTACCAATTGGATTCGGTTTTTGGCATTTCAGCGCAACTTGAACAAGTTTTAAAATTTTTTCATCTATTGAATTTAAATGTTGTTCAAATTCATAATATCTAGACCCTTCGTCGATTAAGGAATATGCATTCAAGTCCCAATTCTGATCTGTTACGCTCATGATGATATGATTATATTCACATAAATATCTGTTACAAAATAACCGTGCACCACTTTCATTCAGAGGTTTTGTTTCAATATCATAGATTATTTATTAAAATCACCTCACTTAGATCATCGTAAATTTTGTGTTAGTTTATATTTGGACATACCTAATAACAAACAAACTAACGAACAAAGTCTCAAGTAGTTACTTGTCTAATCACTTTAAATTTTTAACGGCCTATTTTTAAAGTTATTTTCATAATGAATGGAAGCAGGAAACCAAAGCCTTGCAACATATTTCTACAGTGTAACCAGATATAAATTGATGATTCTACTATTTCCACTAGACATTTGGTTGTATGTCAAAGTAGGCTTCACTTATTTTGTCATAATTTAATAAATAAAAACTATTCATCTAATTCCTTTCATGTTTTATATTATGTATCTCTCTATGAATAAAATACCAAATTATTTACCTTCCCATTTATTCGCCAACTCATTCTTATGATTTACTATACTTATAAGTTACTCTGAGAGATACATTAACAATATATTATTATATATATATATATATAATTATAATATCTCTATTCTTTAATTATTTGGGTCTCCTATTATTAATATGACTATTCGATGACAATAGTCAACGCATTGCTCAAGTAGTTTTGAAAGTATGTTTAATACATGGACCAATAAAGTTCAGGTACACCGGAGTTTGATAACATTGACATAAAGGTGGCTGCCATTACTGACAACTTCAATTTCTAAACTGTATATACCTAACTGTTTAATTACTTTATTTAATGTAAAAACATATATTTAATGCAAAACATTAAATAGAGAACTTACAGAAAGTGCAACAATTTCTAACAGCGTTTATGAACCACTAAGGTCTGCGATAATAATTAAATACCTAGATAGTATAAAAAATTATAGAAATTTGGTCCTCCCGACGCTGACGGTCTCCGGCAAGAAAGTGTATTTTTTAATATGTTCAACTCTATGGTCTCCGATGGCCTTGCCATGCTGGGTCCATTTATTTTATAAGCGGCAACATTATATCCGGAAGTCATAAGTCAAGTTAATATCGAATAAGTTATAAAATTATCAAAAACATTTATAAATCATCAATACATTTGACTTAAAAAGAATTGTACAATTAAAAACATATTTTGTTCAAATTTATAAGATATATGAATATTTTTTATTTAATTATATGAGTAATCGCTTAGCGACAAATTTGGCAAATTGCCATGAACTTCCGGTGTAAGAAAAAGACACGCGGATCTATCGAGAAAAGAACGCGATTATTCATAAAAATAACTGGAAAAGAAAGACTTTATTATTAACTTTACACTGTCTGTTTTTAAAATGTCCAATAACGGTGCTCCGGACTCTTGGGAAAGTCAAGCTGATGTCATAGGTGACCAAGGTGCAAAAGATTCCAATGATGTGTCTACAAAATTTTCTACGTTGAACGTTAACGCGGTGGAGTTTGTGCCTTCTTTTTGTATACCTCAAGCTGATGACGATACCGAATCCCCCACTACACCACAAAAATCTGAAAGCGATTCTAATAGCTCTGCCGGGAGTCCCGTCTTGAATGGTAAGTCGGGTGTCTTGTCATTTAACATCTGGAAAGATTAATTTTATAACTTTATTTTATTTATTCGCGACTTTACATTAGTGTTGTCATGTGTTGTTAATTTTATGACTAGTTATTTCAAGCATTATCTATTCTAAAATTGTCCGGTGCAAGCGGAACTTACGTTCGATGACTTTATTTTTTTTTCCGAATCCAGTTCTAACGGGTTAAGTCTCGACACGCGGCGTGCGACTTTAGACCTACGTGATAATATATATTTCTTAACTTTCTCTCGTATAATTATAAGTGTTTTAATTTTTCAAGAAATAAGTAACCATGGTTAAAGGTATGTAGTCCTGTTTCTACATTATTAGAGGTTATTAACTTCACAGTGATGTGTAAACTTTCACTTGTTCCTCATTTAGACCTGTTTAATTAATTCTAGTCAAGAATTTATTGTTATATTGTGTAAATACTGTTATTATTTTGGATGTGATACATTGTCATGTTTAACATAATACATAATAATATAAAACAGCACAATATCCATTGCTGATGTGTAACTTCCAAAATGTCAAATTACTAAATCATAACCTAGTGAATGAAATATGATGGAATTGAGAGGTAATTTGATAATTATTCAGAATTGAATTAATATGTTTTTATATAAATTGAAATTACTTATTTGAATGCCCAATCTGGGTAGAAATAAAGCAAAATGAATAAATATCAGTAAGCCACACAGTTATCAAACTAACATTATAAACTACACAGTAAGTAAGCATATAATGATGCATATTATCATTAGTTATATGGGCCCTAAAATCAATATCCAACTCAATAGAGTAGTAATTATATAAAAGTACTTATTTTATTTTGTGTAGTTTAACATTCTCTATTGGTATAGGTTGTGGTGATGTTGGAGGTGAAAATGGTGATGGAGGAGCTGCTTCTGCTTCACCCCGAGTTGAGGAGCCACCTCCCATACCTCCAGCTGCTGCCACTGTTGCTGCCACTCTGCCTGTCCCGCCTGATGTTTCACCTACTGCAGATAGCTGGGAGGCTGAGGCTGATGCTGATACTGATGATCCTCTGCTTACTCCTGAGGACAATAACGAACCAGATGAGGAGGAGGATCAACAGGTAATACTCATATTCTTTTCTGCGGCATATAACCCTGCAGCATCATTTCTGGTCAGAATTATTAACAAATCTTTTCATTAAGATTTTTTACATTAGTAGCGTAATGTGAGTGAAACCACAGGGAGGATCCCTGTGGTTTCACTCACATTCTCGATATTTCTGGGAAAAAAAAATTGTCACATGCTACTTCAGAACATATTTTAACTCTGTATTAAACTAAATTTGATTGAGTTCCCATTAGGCATTCTGGTCTGAATTATTTTGACTCAAAATTGCATTGACTGTGGCATTGACTGTGGTCCACAGATAACTGGAATAGTAAGTATTTTTGTCAACTACCTGCAATCCATTTTGATAATCATAACTCCCAAATTGAGGCACATATTGCCATGGGATATGTAGTATCAAAACAATGTTGTGAACATACTTTGCAGCACTCTCATTCAATATTTAAAGGTTTTTTTATTGTATACTTAGACATTCCAGATTTTCAGGTCACCAAGATCTAGACTTTCGACCATGCGACCTTATCTCATGATAGCGTAGTTAATGAAAATGACAGACCATTATGGTGGTGATACATCGTCGGCGAGAGTTATTTTTCTTCACGAATTGAACCACTACGCAACTGATTCCCATAATTCATATTGTCATGAGTAGGGCACATGCAGGGATTAGATAAATCAAAATAACTTTTCCAATTTTAGTTTATATAATTCAATTCAATTAAATGAAAGTTAAATTGAATCAAATATAGAAACTTATGTTAAAATGTATAATAAGTGTAAAATGGATAATAACTAAACCCTTATGTTATTTATGTGAATAGTAATTTTTAAGGTTTTAAATTTTCAGTACTGTTAAAGTCATGCCTGTATTATTGTTGTTTACAGGAAGATTCAGAAGCAGCAAAAAAAATCCCCAAGAAGAAGCCCCCTCGAGTAGAAGACACAAGGAGCAAAAAAGAACATGTAAATGTAGTATTCATTGGGCATGTAGGTAAGTGAAATATGCAGTTTTATTTGCTTTTCAATTACTGTGCTCAAAATAAAACTTAAAGATCCTTTGGAATGCCTGCTGGCAGTCCAAGGCCTGACAGCATCTATGTGAAAATTTTGGCCAACTCTTAATGTAATAACTTTGATATCAGATGCTGGGAAGTCTACAATTGGTGGTCAAATCATGTCTCTTACGGGAATGGTAGACAAGAGAACACTAGACAAGTACGAGAGAGAGGCGCGAGAGAAGTCCAGAGAGTCATGGTACCTATCATGGGCACTTGACACCAATCAGGAAGGTACGCCATCATTCATAATATTCACAAGATAATTTTAGCCGCCGACAACAATACCTTATACTTTTCAGTGATTAATTACCATAGAATAAGAGTGAAAATACTTACATATTTCAACTGTATATGTATATAACCAATCACATAATTAATGAATGGTTATATACTTCATAATAAACTTAACATGAATCTTTTTAAAGGAGATCCAATTAAGTCACATATAAACCAGAAACTTTTATTGAAATTATGTTATTTATTATGCTATTGTCGGCATTTTGTATGATTTATTATCGAATATGCTCTCAAACTACTGAACCAATCTGAATATGTAAATAATTACACATTGTTTGGGAAAAATCAGCGATACTGGGTAAAAGCTAACTTCTTGAAAAAAATCTTTTCTGACTAACTGATTTTGTGTAAATGTATCAAAAATGATTAAAATTAATGCAAATAGAAGCATCATCTATTTGACTTTGGCATTGGTATTAACCAAAAATTTTTAAACAGAATTATTATACATAATTGCTTACTATAAGTGTCTAAGAGTATTTATACCTAACATTGACTTTTAAACAGAGCGTGATAAGGGCAAAACTGTGGAGGTGGGGAGAGCATACTTCGAGACTGACAAGAAGCATTTCACAATACTTGATGCACCTGGACACAAAAGTTTTGTTCCCAACATGATTGGTGGCGCTGCACAAGCAGATCTTGCTGTTTTGGTAATTATTATTTTAAATGCATGTATTTATTATAAATTCTATCCCTACAATAAATTGGATTCAAGGATTATTTTAGAATTCAGATGTATTAACTAATAATAACTTGTGTTTCTTGCTATACAAAAAATAAAATGGTTTCATGGTTTTTAAGATCAACTTAAAATAAAAGAAATGTCTTGTTATTTGGCGTTCAAGATTAGCCATAAGCCATTCCTTACACATTGCATTTACATTTATATTGTAAAACTTATTTTCATTTTGAATATAGTATAGATGATGTTACAATTTATTTCAGGTTATTTCTGCGCGCAAAGGTGAATTTGAAACTGGTTTCGATAGAGGCGGACAAACTCGCGAACACGCCATGTTAGCCAAGACAGCCGGTGTAAAACATTTAGTTGCACTTGTGAACAAAATGGATGACCCTACTGTCAACTGGGATGAGAAAAGGTAGAATTAAGAAACAATTATTTTTACTTAGGTATATTTGTTCAATATTTTCCATATAACACAATCTTATGACTTATTTTGTTTTTCAGATATAATGAATGTCGTGATAAAATCCTGCCATACCTCAAAAAGTTGGGCTTTAATCCAGCAAAGGACTTGTCCTTCTTACCGGTATCCGGACAAACTGGACAAGGCTTACTGGAAAGAGTAAGTAAAATAACTGCTATTAATAACCCATTTGAACATTACCTTATTTTTATATAATATGTATTTAATCTACTACTATCTAATAGGTATTTTTGCTTTTTCATAATGCCACCACAAGATTACACACATCTTCATGTTATACCTGTAATTCAATTGCATGCTCATCAATTAATTAAAGATGTTTTATTAAAAGGTTAAGTTGAGATATGCACTATATGATAGACATTTTTATAAATGTAAATATTTAAGTAAACTAACCTAGAACCATATACCATAACTTGTATTTGAAATATCAGCTTCATGCCATTAGCCTTCAGTTTTATATGCGTGAATTATTTTTTTACTGCATATAACATATATGGGTTTTGTACAAGCCACATGGTGAAAATTGGGTTTTCTACGTGAATATACTCATAGAATAGTTTGATATTTTAACATTTTGCTCCCATATTGAAATTTAAGTGTTCAAGTTCTCATTTCATACATTATTTTAAATGTAAAAAACAATGCTTTGATATAAAATAATATAACATCCAAAACAGTGTACAAATCATCTGAATAATGTTTTAAAAAAAATCATATAATTACCAAGACTGTTTTGATACATCCAGATTGTTCACAAATTCTGTTGCATATGTAATTATAAGTGTGTTAAAAAGAGGTCCATGTCTCATATCTAGATAACTTTATTTCTATGTTTATATTTTCAGTTGACTGAAGAAATTTGTCCTTGGTACCGGGGTCCTTCATTTATTCAACTGATAGATGAGTTACCATCTCTTAACCGCAAAATGGATGGTCCTTTTATAATGCCAGTAGTGGATAAATATAAAGACATGGGAACTGTTTTGATGGGTAAAGTGGAAGCGGGCGTCACTCGTAAAACTAGCACTCTATTCCTTATGCCTAACAGGGTAAGAACCATACTTTATTCATCCATTATTTACTTATTTAATAAGTCTATTTGCGGAAATTATTCTAAATAATATAGCTGTACCTTCTAATAGCTATATTATTAGATAGGTTTTGTATGTGGCTTTTAACTATACTAGGCACTAGAACCTATCCTAAAAACTAGTGGCCTGTTGAGATACGGGAGTCCGAGAGGCCTTGATGGAGTAGCACTTTATTTCCTGGAGGATGGAGTGGAAGGATCTCACAGTATTTTTTTGAGGCGATAACCAAGACTGACGGTGCTTTGAAGCATACTATTAAAACGCCTGACTGAATCATTGCCGATGTTTACGGTCTTAGTTAACGTGTGTGTGATACATCTTATATGGCAATTTCACCAGCAACATGGTATATCTCGTATTAATAATCGCAGAAAGCTTCGTTAGAAAATGGTTTTAATCTAGATCTAAGGGAATTCTCAAACTGATAATTGTTTCCATTGATCAGGTTCAAGTTACCGTCGACCAACTATGGTCTGACGACATCGAAGTGACATCTATTGGACCAGGCGAGAATGTGAAAGTGAAGCTCAAAGGAATTGAAGAGGAAGACGTATCCCCAGGATTCGTTCTATGTGACACTACTGAGCCTATTACAACTGGAAGGGTAAGAAATAAATTTTATTATACTATCTAATATATAAAATTCTAGCGTCGCGGAGTTTGTGGTAAAACTCCTCCGAAACGGCTTGAACGATTCTCATGAAATTTTGTATGCATATTCGGTAGGTCTGGGAATCGGACAACATCTATTTTTCATCCCCTTAAATGTTAAGGGTAATCCACCCCAAAAAAATTTTTTTTTCAATTTAAAAAACAAATTTTTTTTTACATTTTTTTATGATACAGCATTAGTAAATATATATAACCCTGAATTTTCAACCCTTTACAATCATCCCCTATTTTACCATCGCGATTTTTATTTTTAATAATTTCTTTCTTTCTAAATACTGATAGTTACAATATGAATGATTATTTTTGATATTTAGATAACTAGCAAGAATTGTAATTAAAAATATATTCTCTACATTAATAAACATAAATTTATTACCCTACATAAAGCATTATTTTATTGTTTATAACGTTTTCGATTATAAGTACATCCCCGAATACTTATAACAGATAATTATTTTTATTGAACTAAAAAAATGTTTCCTACAAACATCGATATATATGTACTACGTACTAGATAGGGCGTTCCGAACACTCGCTTTTATCAACTCAACTGAACTGCAGTCCCCACACCCGACTTTAGTGTGGCTTCGACATTCATTCAGAGCGGGTGCGCACGGAGCAGCGTTAATAACAACGATAATCCGAATCAAAGTAGACCCTGGACGAAAATAACTAGTCAGTAGTCAACTAAGTAAAATTACTACCTGTTTAAGTGAATTAATAGGTGATAATTCCGTAATTCCAGAGTAGAAAAACAATTTATCTATTTAAATACCACGCCATTCTACAATCATATACTAAAACGTGCAGATGTTCCCTTAAAACTGGTTGTAGGTAAAAATATGTAACTGAACACAGACTTGATATGTTTTTTTAGAAAGGTTTTAATTTGATTAATTGTTAATGAGTTTTTAATTAGTAGTGATAGTTTGATATTTTGAATAATTGTTTTATGTTAATTCAAGCCCTGGCCCGTACCTCTGAGTACTCATTTAAGCCATGTGAAGTCCGCCAATCCGCACTAGGCCCCCCTAATATTAATATAATACATTTTGAAATCGAGTTTTATTCTAATGAAGTTTAGAAGGTAAAAAAGATGTGTCACATCTGCGGTGTGAACTCTATAGGGACGACATCTTAGTGTAGTTAACTGAACGAAACGCGTAAGCGCCATGAAATTTGCGGCGCTTACGACGTTTTGGTCGCGAGAAAACTATACTCTAAGCAATCTAGCGCTGTATCTTTTAAAATAGTTTGGTTAGTTGACACAGCTTTATACAGCGCTGCAGCGAACTTTAGTTCTAACTCTTACCAGTTTTTAAACAAATGTTTTACATGAACGTTCTTGTCTATCGCTATACGTCGATGCCTACAAATAATATACATGGCAAAACAACGTCTGCCGGGTCAGCTATAGGTACCTATTTATAAAACATAGTCCGTTTTGTCTGTCTGAACGCGATGAACACAAAAACTACTAAACAGATTTCCATCCGGTTTTCACCAAGTTATAGTCATGGGGAAGGTTTTTATGTATAATACATCAATTTGGACCCGGTAGGTGGCGCTGGTGGGCAGAACGAAGTCTGCCGGGTCCACTAGTATTGATATATAATTTCACCCACATTCCTGGGAACTGCAATTTTCATAAGATTAAAAGTCTTTGTTAGTCTTATCTGAGTGCCAACTTTCGTCTAAAATTCTTAAGCCATTTTTGCGTTAATAACAAATATCCATTCATCCAGTCAAATAAATCTTTGTTTAGTTGTAATTTAAATCAAATTATTGTTGTCAACAGGTTTTTGATGCTCAAGTCGTAATCTTAGAGCACAAATCTATAATTTGCGCGGGTTATTCTGCTGTTATGCACATACATTGTGCAGCCGAAGAAATCACTGTTAAGGTAAACGTTTTAACTGACCTCATTTCATAATTTATTGTGAAGACATCCTTCTTAGACTTAATGTTTAGTGCCATGTTTAATGCCTTCGTGCCAATATCTTCGCCTTTTGTTTTTCCTTAGTTAATAGTATTATATAATATATTTTTTATAACAAACTGATTAATTTAGAGCAACGTTTTATAGTACTCAGTAGCTGGTACACCTGTCATAATTTGCGTTGGGGTTTTTCGTACCTTGCTTTACCACCGTCCACTTATCCATCCATCTTATTTAATAAGTGGGTTTAACTTGATTGTTAATTCGCAGGCATTGATCTGTTTGGTCGACAAGAAGACTGGAGACAAATCGAAGACGCGACCGCGCTTTGTTAAACAGGACCAAGTTGCTATCATGAGGATAGAGTGCGCGGGCGTCATTTGCTTAGAACCATTCAAGAAATTTGCTCAAATGGGCAGATTCACATTAAGAGACGAGAGTGAGTAATTTTTTTTTTATATTACATATATTAAAACAAAAAGTGATACACATGTTCTACAAAGCCAATTGTATTAAGCAGCAGGGCATTAACGTATCTTTACTGGCACCATTTCTGATTTTCAAATCTATGATTGTGTTTATTGTGAACTGTGACACATTGGAAGCATAAACATGTCTGCTTGTTCCGTTTCTAGATGTTAACATGTGTACAAGTATTATGTTTAAAGTAGTAAAGGAGCTATCTGGTTTACACTGTACAAGCCCTGTTTAGTTTTTAAGCAGACTGGTGTATGTTAAAAATATCCCAACTTTTTTATAATTCTCATTATATTATACAAAGTTAAAAAAATATTATTCTATTGTTTCAGATAAAACTATTGCGATTGGGAAAGTCCTAAAAGTGGTTGAGTAAATTGGCACTACAGTTTGTAATTTAGCTAGGATAGGCTTTTCCAAAACCTATAACAGAGAATGCATGTAATGTGTAATCCTGAATTTGGGGATCTGTATCCTGTGAGAGCTCGAGTGTATTGCTTCATCGTGATGTAATTTCCACTTAAAATCTTTTATTTACTAGTTCTTAATATTATAGTACAGCTAGGCCTCATACAAGAAATACTCTTTCAGCCACCACGCAGCAGAGCACGTTACGAAAATCTACACGATGTTCATACTGTTACATATTGCCTTATGTTTATTTATATCAATAGCTGTGCGGGATATACACGCAAAAAGCCTCTGTATTCATCCCGTGGGAATTTACAAAAATCCTATTTAGTGGTTCCCCATGTTAAAAAAGGAACCTGTATACAAAATTTTAGTTTCTTGCCCCTGTAGTCGTAGTCGGACAAGTCTCTATGTATATATTGGATGGTACTGATATACACTTCGTAAGAATAATACATAAATTCACTGCTTGAGCTCCGCATTATTTATATATTTTAAAAAGTTACCCTTTATAACATATTAAGATTAAGAAAAACAAAATGTGATTGGAACTCAAATAAGAATTAGTTAATATATTTTTTGTCGGTTAATGTTTCGGTATTTTTAAATAAATTTTAATTCAAATACTTATAAAAACAACATTACAGTAATGCCCATCGTGTAGATTCTGAAATTACGAAATTCATTTGACGAGATAATGCTAATCTTATTTTTAGTGGAAAATCTTATTTTGCTGTCAACAGAAGCGCAGTCAGTGGTTTTCGATGGATGAGGCTCTCATATAATTATTGTTAGAATGATCACTTGCTTAGTGTTTGTAAACATTTGTGAAGGTTGTCGATGATTTTTTATTTTGTTTCTATTGAATAATACGTATCTCGCAAGTGGTTAGCGGTGCGAGTTCTCCTTTCACTAAGTTAATTTCGATATGGTGATCAAGCTAACTAATATTTATATACTAGTGATTATAATATTTTCACATACTATCTATGGATATAATGGTTTATTATAGTAATGTTTCTATTTTGGAAAGCAAAATTATGTTTTATTTTGAATATTAAAGCGCTATACAATACGCGTATATTAAATGATATTCGATTTGAGTTTTAACAGAGCAACGTCTTTGCAATTGATCAAACTAATTTCGGTGACATGTTTTTAATCTTTATTGTATTATCTGCGTTTTTTTTATTGGATTATGATAATAGATTTTAATATATTACTATAGTGGACCACTTCATGGGCGGAACTCATACGAGGATGTATGGATGTATTGTTTACAGTAATAGTGGAATGGATCTTGATCGCAGCGTTGAGTGTCGCTCTTGGTTGGTCGCACACAATTGTAACTTGTCAACTGTCATACCGTTGTGCCGCCTCAGAACTATAACGAATGAAGAGTGCCTTCAAACAACAAGACTTGCGGCTTGGGGAAATAGGGATCGTTATGAGTGGCGTGTCGTGTCCTTGGAGCGCGCGCGCGGTCCTGCTGCCATTGAAACTGAGACTCTACCAATTGTTCGGTAATTGTGGCGGCACCATAGATGCACCAATATTAGACACCTCTGTAATTTGAAAGCACTCTTAAAATGTAACGAACCCGGGACATTGAATATTATTTTGTAATAATGAAAATATTACTGTAGGCACAAACCGAGAGTACTTATGGAATGTTATGTAAAGTTGAATCACTAAAAACGATTATTTAATCTTATTACTTCGACTATATCCCCCGCCCCCGCCCCTAAAATCGTTATGAGAATGTATATTATGGATTTATAAATTTTGAGCTTTTTTAATATAATCAAATCAGATAAACGTCTAGGGGCGAATGTATATTATTATCAATATTTTGTGTATATGTGTGGACAATTTGCGAGGCGTACGTGGCCCCCTAACTCGGTTCACGTCGTGCTTTGGTTGTTTATCGACATGCTTGTAGAAGCGTTGCACGCAAGTGTTGGCGCTGCGGGCGGCGTAGTGCGTTGTGTAATGGTCGTGAGTTTGGGCGCCGGGGACAAGCCACGAGGCACAGGGCTCCGGGCACAGGGCTCCGGGCGCAGGGGGCGCGGCCGCCTCGCGCGCCGTCCGCACCGACCGAGCACTGGCAGGCTGCGACTATATTATTTTGTTTACAATAAAAGATATTAATACTATATTGTACTTATTTTCCTTAAGTTGACCCTTCCTACCATTTTGCTCCTAACACTGCAGTGACACAACACGTAGGAACAGTGCCAGATTAGGCAAGCGCGGGGTCCGTAGCGAATACTATCGTATCGAGGGTCCCTTGATCTGCTACGGGTAAAAATGCTCAAAAAATTAATCGGCATCTAGTATTTGCTACTCCTGCTACGTGGTTAATCTGGCACTGCGTAGGAACTAAGCTGACAACATACAAATTAAAGATTGACCAACCGGCTAGCCACACATAACAAATCGCAGTCAGCCATACGTTGTCATATTTTTACATAACGTACCTACTCTTACAAGGTTTAATTACTGGTGTACTATAGGTATAATTTGTAAATAATTCGCGAGACAAGTTAGTCGACACCCATAGTGGAGTTATTTTCAAAACAAGTTTTTGATAATTTATATAAAGGTATATTTACATTTAGAGTGGACTTATTACACGAACATTCCTATTTGCATAAACAGCTGTGTTAATAAGTTTGGTTGTTATCCGCAGTTGTAATCGTTATTTCAATACTGTAAAACAACTTTGGGTTGTTACCCTACTAATATTATAAATGCGAAAGTAATTAATTAATTATGTCTGTCATGTTACGCATTCACCGATTTTAATGAAACTTGATACAGATATTATTATATCTTGGGAAAATACATACTTTTTACCCCGGGAAAGTTAAATTTCCCCCAGGAACGCGGGTTGAAGAACCTAGGGACGAAGACCACTATTTAAATAAAATTGATTTCAGATTTCGGTGCTATATCTTACCTGTATTACAACTAAAAGTCAGCAGGACCCAAATCGCAGTATGTCAACAGGGGTAGTTCGATGTCCAAGAGTCTCGATGAACACATGAAATCCTAGTGAAATATGGCTACATCAATCACATCATTCAGAAGCCTGGATAACAGTGATACCTTCTCTGGAGCCTTGTTGGCCCACTAATGTTCTAAGACTGATTGAATGTGCCTTACAATAATGTGGTAATCGAGGTAACAGCGTTAAGAAAAGGTTGATATATTTCAAGTGCCTATATTTAAAAAAAGGAATAGTTTTTGATTTATTTACACCTATGTTATATCACTCCTTACAAATATTTATACAGCACAAAAATACATAAAAACATCTTAATACTTTAATTGAAATCACCTACTGACAATGGTTAGGCTAGCCTCATATGGCCGGAATACAGAGTTCCAAATATGAATGAATATATTCCGATTACACAGACATTTTCCACACAGGTATAATGATTTCAGTGCGTTTATAGATTTCGGCTCAATAATTTAAAATTATCTTTTATTCCATACATATCTAAAGACACGTACTTATGAATCAGATTATTAGAATATCACATTTGACAATAGAAGACTCAATTCCAGTGACTAAAGATGTGCTTCGGCCGACAAACACGAGACTTCTGTATATTCTGATTCTTAAAGATTGTGTGAGCCACCTGTGCTTGAATTCTAATTAAAAATTATGTCTATGAATTCACAGAAGTATTCCGGCCGTATGAGGTCTGTTTTACCAGAATTTTACTTGGACGTTCATTCAAATAGAAACCTTTTGAAGTTCACGAAAGCAGTTCTTTTTCAGAATCCAGTATCATATTTTATTTATAATTCACATTTAATGAGAATTATAATGCAAGAAACATTACATTGTTAGCCTACTGAACTATTCATATTATTTACACATTTAAATAAAAAAAATATTCGGCTGACAAAAAAATTAATTTAAACAGAAAAGTGAATTATTTTTATTTATTTACAAATATGTATAGCATGTTCATAAACATTTATGTCAAAATTAAAATTTTCTATTCCCTCGATTAGTCATGCCAAAATTTACAATGCTTTGTCATGTTTATTTTTAAACGTCTTCCAAAAAAAGGATGTTCTCAATTCATTATTTAGTGTTCCGTTCCCAAAGGGTAAAAACGGGACCCTATTACTGAGACTTCGCTGTCCATTCGTCTGTCACCAGGCTGTATCTCAAGAACGGTGATACCTAGACAGTTGAAATTTTCATAGACGATGTAAGTATTTCCAGGGCCGGATCTAGGGGGGGGCAAGCCGGGGCCCACGCCCCGGGCGGCACGTTCAGGGGGGCGGCAAATTCACACTTGACAGACGAATGGACAACTTTAACCATAAAATAAATAATAGTACAAGTACAGAAATTCATTCTCATTTTGCTGTGGCCATATCAACTCGACCGATACCCAAGGGTACAGCGCACAGACCATGTGACTGGGGCGGCAAGAGCGACAAGTGAGACATGCTATACGAACATTTTATTATTCGCGAGGCACGTAGGCATGGTTTAACTTTAAACCTCCCGCGTTTGAGAGTGATGAAAAGTCCGAATGCCTCGCCGACAGTCTAGCGCTCCAATATACTCCCAGTTCTCTCCCGTTCAAATTGTAATTTCAATACACAAATGCAATAGGTAATATATTTATCATATTTTAAATCCTGTCTGTGTATAAAATATACATAGTTGACCCGCGCAACTTCGTTAGCATCATTTGCCCGTTTTTTTCAACATTTTTGGTTTATGCTCCGCTCCTATTCGTCGTAGCGTGATGATATATGTATAGCCTGTAACCTTTCTTGATAAATGGACTATCTAGTTATATAGTTCCTGAGATTAAATCGTTCAAGCAAACAAACAAACTCTTCAGCATTATACACTAACACAAAAAATTAGGGATATAAATAAATTTCGAAATTTTTGGGTGATTTTCAACGAGCTATGACTCCGAGGAAAATAATCGTACAGAAAAAAAATAAAACCAAATTGTAGCTTCAAGTGTCTAGTCTTTAGATACGACCATGACTTTTTAGTATAATTTTTTGGGTCTTGAGAAATTTTAAGGAAACTACCAAGGAAAAAAATGCAACATTTTAGTCGTCAAAAAAAATATATATTTTATATTTTTTTTTCTGTTGTTTTGTCAAATGCACTTTTAGGAAATTTTATGCCCTTTAATTTGTCGTAATTAAGAAGCCTGTACGATGATTTTCCACGGAGTTATTGTCCGACAAATCAAAAAACTACTTTTAACTTCGACAGTACATAACTCTGTGAATCGTATAGGAAATTGAAGAAGGGTTTTGAAAATAACACAACATTCTCTATATGAAAACATGAATGGCTCTTGTCGAAAACATATTTTTTTAATTGAAAACTTTGTCTGACAGACAATCATACACACACAAAGTCTCGAAAAAAAAGGAAAATTAAAAAAAAAGTACCTTTTATCTCTTTCATCAAGCAATAAATATTACTGAGAAAAAAAAGAGTTTCAATGAAAAAATTATTAAAATCGAACCATCGTTCATAATGGTGATTTAAGCGAAAACAATTTTAAAGCCTCGGGGTACTAAGTAAAAAGCATTGCAGCGCTTTGAATTTTTCAGGGATTTTTCAGGGATTTTCCAGGACATTTCTCTTTTTTTGCTGTACGATTATTTTCCTCGGAGTCATAGCTCGTTGAAAATCACCCAAAAATTTCGAAATTTATTTATATTCCCAACTTTTTGTGTCTATATTGTGTATATAAATAGATATATCCACACGTTCATACCTATATATCTGTAACATAAGTGGACATCTGAAATTACAATGATGATAAAGTGGGCACGGGGGGGGGGGGCGGCATTATTCAGTTTTTGCCCCGCCTAAAAAAAATTGAAGATCCGGGGCTGAGTATTTCTATTGCCGCTATATAACAACAATTATTAAAAATAAAATAAATATTTAGGAGGGCTCCCAAACAACAAACTTATTTTTTTTAGTTTCTTGCTCGATACTAATAACGACGATAAATACATGGTACAGAACTAGAAATTTTTTATGTTATTTATGTACCGATTTGGATCCTTGTTTTATTTGAAGGAAGGGTACAGTTCCAGATTGGTCCCATTCTAATCAAAATTCAGTTCTAACCATGGGAACCATGAGGAATTGAGGGAAATTCTCATATATTATAGGCATACCTATAGCGAATTCGGTAGTATTATCAATTTGTCGTTTTATATTTAGTTAATTTTTTTATTATTTGTTATTTACTTAACCAAAACTTTTAGTAGGAATGATGGCGAAACATTATTTTTCTTTGGCCTGGCCCTACCAAGACTCGTCCATTATAGCAGGGTTTCCTAAAACCACTAGTATTGTTAAATCCAATATTTGGCAAAAAAATAAAAATGTTTCTATTTGCCTTCTGTCCAATCATAATTTTAATTTGTCATGGCATGGCATGTAAGGAATCGTCAAACTACACAATTTGAATAATTTTCGTGTCTCACATCATTATTAAGTAGCTACATAGGCTTTGCATTCCTTGTTCTTCACTAGATATTACATACCCTATTGTTAACTTTACAAATGATTGACGATTTGAACATTCATCATCATATTTATCAGTCTCAATATCATTACATAATTACTTAAGTTAATTACGTAAGTATACCTCCAGCAGGTATTTGGCAAATGGGTATTCAATCCTGTATATTTAAATCATTCTTTGTAATATTTTGGTTCATCTGATCATTTTCATATTCTACAAAATCATCAAAAAGGCTTGGCCAAGCCTCTGTATCATCATAACTACTGAGATCATCACCTACAAATTCACAGAAATTTAAAAACATATACCATGTATCTTTAGGAATGCCCCTAATGTGAGGATTATTTTCTAAATAACTTAACCATCTGCCTAAAACTGAAGGTTCATTATGTGTGAAGATAAGGCGCCACAATACAATAGCAATGTCTGTAGGTAGTATTCTCTGACCAATATTAACATCTAAGCCAAACTTGAAGGTAAACCTGTATAGATCCTTGAACTGTTCCGTTTCTCTTTTTAATTCACTCGTTATCTCATTCAACTTGTGTTGTATACCTTTAATGGAATCTGTTTTCATATTTTTTAAGCCTTGCACAAACTCAGTTTTTGTGAATCTACACATTTGACCTGCATTAAGTTTCCAAGCCAAAACTAGTACTTTAAAATCATCAGGATTCAGTTGCAGGTCATTGCAGAGGTTTTCTATGCCTTCTGCTAGTATTGCATCTTCTAAAGAGTCTCTGTATTGCTCAAACAATTGATTTACTTTGGTGTCAGAGACACGAGAGTCACTTGAGCCTAATGATGACATTGTACGAGGAAGAGATGGCAACTTCTGATAAAATGGTTTAAGTATTTTTTCAGTAGTTATATTGGATTTCTGGGTGCTTATTATTTCACTAGTACACTGTTCTCCAAGAGAAATTGTATGAGCAATATGTACATTGCTAGTGCTTCTGACATTATTTAAAGTATTTTCATTCCCATGGAGAAGTGGTTCTTCTTGAGGATATACTGCCACAGTAACAGCAATTTCTGTCATCTCTGTAAAGAGAAAATTAAAATTTATTTATTTATCAGTAACCAAAAAAGCATTTCAAGAAAGTTAATAATATTCTTCTACATTTAGGCCAAATCTACCAATGTTTTTATAGGTATATATTTTACTAATTTCACACACCTACAAATGTGGTAATCACAGGATTTGACAACCTATTTGACTTACTAGGGATTGGCTGGTTGGGTTTATGGTTTGCAACTATGACTTTCTAACTGGTTATTGTATTCAAACCCAGGACACACATTAGTTGTGTGTGTGAATCTATTTTGTGTTGTAGTGTATTTATTAGCTATTTTGATACAATTGTAAAAGCTCTGCTCAGTTTGGGTCAGACTACCTATGTGTATAGTAGTATATACTAGGATATTTCTCTAATATATTTAAACATAATATATTGTAGTTGAAATCTTAGGGGAATCAGAAACTTATGCTTTGTTTTAAAATCAAATCTCCTTCAAGGTTAGACACAATTTGAAAACTTTGATGTATGATCACAATAAGATTTCCAGTCTCATAGAAAGGAAGCCCCTGGCTGAGACTGTAATATGGTATATTTTCCTATGTTTAAAATGTGAAGTATGTTCGCAGACTGTCATCAAAAGGACCACCTTTTCCAACAGTATTTATTTTATTATTACACTCACCATCTTTTTTTCTCTGAGATGTAGTAATATCTGCATTGGCTTGATTTTGAAAACAACTTAGACAGTGGCCCATTGGACAGATTGTGAAAATGTCTTCAAAGACATACAATCCGATCAAGTACAGCAACAGACTTAATCAGTTTTTTATCATAATTGCTATACAACATAGTGGTAAACAATCAATTTGAAGGTAAATGTTTCCACGAAGGCCTGAAATAAAAAAATTAAAGGGAAATTTTCTTTATGTGCTACATTTAATTTAACCTAAGGATCAAAACCATCCATACCAATTTTTTTTAACATGTCTGAGATAATATTATAATGTAAATTAGACAACAATCCTCACAATATTCGTGGCAAACCAGTACTAATAAATGTTTTAAACAAAATATTATGAATTCTTCCGACAAATTAGCAATTTCACATGAAATATGTAAAGAGTTTAATAAAAATAAAATCACCACACCAAGGTACCCTATACTAAATAAACACTTTTTTCTAGTGATGGGCAACTCAAGTAGCTAACTCGGGTTAGCTCGAGTTAGGCGTAATTCGAACCCACTCGAGTTAAATTATCTCTGACTCGAGTTCGTAAACCGTAATCGTAAAATAATTGAAACAGAAAAAAATATGATTTGTCTGCTCCAAAGTTTTTTTTTTAACTATTTATGCAGATGTGAGGGAATAAATTGACTGATACAAATTAAAAAAAAGCATTCCCTTTTCCATCCAGTTAACTCGAGTTCAACCCGAGTTATATGGATTTTAACACGAGTTAAATCGAGTTTCGTTTAACCCGAGTTGGCCCATCACTACTTTTTTCTTTGCAATGTTACCATGTGTGGGCTGATTAATATTGCCAACAATACAAATTGGCGTCAACTGCTTAAAATCACCGATATCAGAAAAAAACCTGAAATTTTAACGTAAGCGTGACCAAAAAGATTATAACAATCATTAACAGTAACAGTAGCGTACAAATCATGAAAAAGAAATAAAATAGTTATTAACACACAATAGTAAATCTGGCTCTAATAAACAGGGTGCAATTAAGTTCTTAAATTGTAGTTAGAACCTGTAATAGCAGTGAAAAATTAAATTATGATAATATTTTAAATAAAGCCATAAATTGATTGCCATTGAATCGACTTGCGATCTGAACCGACCTCCCGTGAATCGATTCTATAAAGGCCGTAAAGGATTGTATCATTGTATGAAATGAAAGCAATGTATTGCTTGAGAGATTATGTTAACCAATCATTGCCGACGACGGAGGCTTCAGCAACAGACAAATACTTTAAAAAAAGCCTCACATTTTATGAAAAAAATCCAAATTTTGAGCTAGGTTTAGAGAAAATAACTTTCTTATACAAGTATAATGCGCGTGACGAAATTGATCGGTACTTTATGTTAGTTTATATTTCAACTAACAAAATATGATAGGGTGCCAATTGGGGAAATGAAATTTTCTCATCCGTGAGTTCAATCTGAACGAAAATCACATTGAAGAGAATCGATTAAAATATTTGAAGATTGTATTGCTTAAGATCGTTCTTTTAAAATTACGATTGTTCGGGCATCTCTACAACAGACGGACGACCGACCATCCATATTTAATATTTTAGTTGGTGTTTTATCTTCTTCCTTCTGTGGCTTTTCGTCTCAGATTTTACACAGAGATATGAGCAATTTTTTAAAAACTGCTTATCCACCAATATTTCTATAAGTGTAGCGACTAGCGAGTAGTAGCGAGTCCATTGATGTGAGCTCTGTCAAAAAATTTATCCTTTGGTGTCACGTTTGTTCTAAAAAGTGTACCGCTGCACTGCACATTAGTGATGCCATAATTATTAAAAATCTGTCGATGTCACTCTCTTAGGTTATATTATTTTCGGATGGTGTGATGTGTGTCAGTCATTCCGTCAGGTCAGGTTAAAGGAATATTCTCTCTTAGCCTCATAACTTCCTCTTGTTAAGTGAATATTACTACATGCATCTAATCGAATTAGAGACATTGAAGTGAATGCCATCAACACGGACGCTCGATATCGCTTAAACACTTCATTCAAATCGTTGTTTGGTCATGCTACTTTTAACATTTGGATTTAACTGCTTGTGGAAATGTCTGTACATTACAAATTCAAAAGTGCACTAGATTATGACACAGTTACTTTTGATGGACTCCACATATCAGTAGGAGATTTGAAAACAGCAATTTCCCAGCAAAAAAGAATTGGAAAAACATCAGACTTCGATTTACAAATAACTAATGCGCAAACTAAAGAAGGTTAGTATGAATACTGGTAAAAGGTTAAACCTTCATTGGGCATTAGAAATAGGCATTACAAAATTGTGGCATTTGGGGGTTAAATTATGTAGGTGACGCTTTTACTTACTCAATAATACAACTCCTTTCTAAAGGGAATGCAAAGTTATATATGTGAACCTCCCTGATGTGACTGCTATAGGTAGGTTGTAAAACAGTGAAAACAAAGTCAACATCAACAGCCTGAACAATAGTGTCCTGATCAACTTTCATGAAAATGGTTTTAAAAAGCCAGAGGCATGTAGGAAAAACAGCCTTCACCAACCATTACAAAATGTTTAGTTACAATAGTTATATATATTTATACATATAATAAGGTACAACAGTTGACATATTGTTACATTCATTTCGCTACTGCAACTAAATCATGGGATATGTAAACTTATAAGAGGTGTACAGCATTACCCAAAATAATTATAACAAGGCATAATTAGAAAAATAAATTTACCCAAAAAATTATGAATGTAAACATAAACAAACAAACAATTATTTAAACAATAGAACACTTAAAAGTCATGCAGTAAACTTGAATTTACCTGTGTGAGTGTTTTCAGTACTTAAGCTTACAATACAATAGCTGTAAGACATAAGGCTTAGGTTGTTGCTGTCAAGCATTCAAACACTGTTAATAATTACCTTGAACAACTATTTTAAGATTTTAAAGCCTTTGAATAATAGTAATAATTTTTTTTTTATTTATTAGTTTTTTTTTACCTAACAACATTTTGTACATTAATATGTATTACATTATTATAGTCAAATCTTAAGTTTAATGCACTAAACTAATAATAGGCAATCACAGCATTTAAGAAAAAAAGGAAAACAATATAATATATCTAGGGATTTTTTCCACACAAGTTCAACATCAACATCTAATTTCAAACTGAGCAAATCCTAAACTATGGTAACCTGATACTGATTATTTACATCTAGACACAGAGCAAACAGACATGTTTGTGCTAGGTGGGATTCAAATCGGCAACTGGCAGCCTGAAAGTCAGGGTCACTTCCAACAAAAATTTGACTAAATTTGAAATACTGTTTCACTTTATTTAATATGAAATAGATCTACATAGATTAAAATAAGTTGTGCATAAGTATCAAAATTGTGGCTACAATGTGCTTTATTTTATTATAAAATCCAAAGAAATAACAATAAACAACATAAGAATGTTCAGACATGTATAATAGGTTCAGTGAAGGAGACAAACTTATGTATAAGCAAACAGCAAACATATACAATAGTAAAGATGTATTTTACTTTGTATAAATGCTTGTGTCACCATAATCCCACCATGGTAGTGATGATTTTGCTAACAGTTAAAAAACCTAGAAGGGGACTCCACAGTAGGTGCTAGATAGAATTTGTTGATTTGAGGATAGAAACAAACCGGTCAACGAAATGTATCTATTCTAAATCATGAGGATAACCAACTTATATTTTTTTCTTTTTCAGTGTATGTAGATGACAATACATTAATACCAAAGAATACTTCTCTACTTGTCGCAAGGGTTCCACTTGCCCAGCAACCAAAAAAACAGTGGGAAGGGCTAGGTAACCAGTCAGCCTTGCATAAAGATGTGGCCCCTAACAAAGGAGTTGCTGATCTGTCTCGCATGGAAGGTAGCGAACAGGATAAAATAAATGCTATGATTTCACAGTCTACCTTTGACTACGACC
The DNA here is from genome assembly GCA_905147785.2 of Thyatira batis. Classification (NCBI taxonomy): domain Eukaryota; kingdom Metazoa; phylum Arthropoda; class Insecta; order Lepidoptera; family Drepanidae; genus Thyatira; species Thyatira batis. The sequence goes on along the minus strand of LR990496.1, from coordinate 5,593,341 downwards.
CTAGCAAGTAAGATAAAGCTGGATAATTCTTGACATTATGTAAAGCAGAGTACCTTAATGCTGCTATTAAGTAAAACTTGAAATCATTAGAATAATATAACTATGGATTATTCATTATTTTGACATGTCTCTCAGAATATTTTTATTGTTATCTAGTCCAACTATATTTTTTTATCAATATAGCATTTCTGTAACTTAAGTAATGATTCCTGTGGTTATGATGGTCATGAATAATAATGTAAAATTCTTTTGCAGACTCAGACTTTATTGATTATATGTACAATTCTCATATTTCAGCTATCAAAAAATTAGAGGACAAAATCAAAGAGGAGTGGTCCCAGCAAATTATATTTGCTACAAGTGCCAAAATCGAGGACACTGGATTAAAGATTGCCCTGCTGCCAATTTGGTATGTTTTATTAATACCTTGGTACTGGTACTATTACCTGGTACTTAAGATTGGGTTTTTTATCGAAGCTATTATTTATTTACAAATTTGACCAAATTTGGCCTTCCGTCAGATGTTTGTGTGTATCTTTCGATATATCAATCCAGTTTTAATGGTCTCAAGTAAAATGATTATTGTTGTAACTTTTTAAATGTTTCTTATTAATTTAGAAATAGGAGAAATTGTGTTAACTCATTTATGTAAATACGGTTTCCATGCTGACCCATATTTAGTAACAGAATAAATTATTACCAAATCCATGAAATTTATATCTTGGCATTAAATTCACGCAAAACAAAAGCTTCCTGTGAATGCTTATTAAAATGTGACATATTGTTTTTCAGGGTGATCCAATAGAGATAAGGCGTAGTACTGGAATCCCACGTAGTTTTATGGTACCCGTTGAGGGTCCCAAAGCTCCAGGCGCCATGATGACTCCAAGTGGTACTTTTGCTGTGCCAGCCGTTGATCAGTAAGCATTTTATGCGGATTTATGATTACCACCTATAGTAGATGTACATAAACTCGGAAGTATCATTCGCTATCGTCAATGTAAATTCGTTTTTACTGTATTTTCCCCTTTGTCGGCTTTCGCATCTTATTGACGCCACTAGTTACAACAAAGTGTTGACTAACAATAACATATTACTTTCAGTGAAGCCTACTTGGCCTCCGAGAGCGCTGGTGGTGCTGACACACCTACTAACGCTCCTGCCGCCCCGGATACCAAAATACCCGACGAGCTAATCTGCAGTCTCTGCCGAGACCTGCTCACTGATGCCGTCATGATACCGTGTTGTGGAAACTCTTTCTGTGATGAATGTTAGTCATTTTTGAGTATAGTTTATTTTTTTAAATATAGAAACTATAGATTGAGGGTGTTTCCCCATACAGACTCTATATTCGGTATGGTTGAAGATAAGTTGTGAATCTGAAACTAGTGTTATTGCACTCGGCCGAAAAAATAAGAGACATGAGATTATATATGCGTAACTTAAACCCTTAAGGACTTTGTTTTTCATATATTTATTTTTTAATATTTATAAAACTCCACAGGCATCAGGGGTGCTTTGCTGGAATCTGAAGATCACGAGTGTCCAGATTGCCGTGAAAAAGAGATCGCCCCAACAACACTTATTCCTAATAGGTAAATATGCATTGAATGTATCTAAAATAGAATATGTTGTAAATCAGTTATCTGATTACCAACACACAAAATCGGGTTGTCTTTGGTGTGAAGAAAGATTTCGTATTTACTAAATAACCATGTTGTCGCCTATCTGTGATCTTATTATATTATTTTTATGTTTATCAGGTTCTTGAGGAATTCCGTTTCATCATTCCGTAACCAGACTGGCTACAGTCGCCGGACCCCGCATCGACCAGCTGCAGCCCCAATTCAAGTTGTTCAACCAATATTAGGTAAATAAATGTAACTAAAAGTGAATTTCCGATAGCGCGACATTGTTGGTCTGACTTGATGATATTATCGCAAAACGCCATTCTTTCCAATTTGATGCCATATTTCGTAGCCATTACTAAGCCATAGCTAAGGGATAAAACCAAAAACATTCCAAATAATCCAAGCTCTGTGAATTCACGCACAAGGGCGGTTATGCATGCCAAACACGCCTCGAAAGCTATCAATAACAATTTTTCGGAGTTTCGTAATTTTAGTTGTTTCGTTTCGTAGTTCCCGTTCCCACAGGAATATAAGGATAAAATATAGCCCATGTAGCTTTCCATTGGTGAATATAAACAAACAAAAATCAAATCTTTCCTCTTTATAATATTAGTATCGAATTGACAAATATTTTGCTGTGCCTATAATAAGAAGTAAAATGCGGTAACAAGTAAACTTACTATGTTTCTATTTATTTATACCTTGCAGAGCCCCCACCCATAGTGCAAGCTCAACCGCCAAATGGTCCTGCTCAACCAGTCGTTCCTGTCATTGGTAAGATACCGTCTGTTTCTCATACATTTATTTCATATTCTTTTAAATTTGATAACAAAGCTCTCGGTGCATGTACATATATAACTTCTAAACATATCACATATGAATTATATTAATTAAAAGTGTGAATATGATTTAAATACTTGCCTAATAATAACAAATGCATAATGGATTTATTCATTAGTATATTATTTTTGGAACAAAAACCCCATATCCCTAGAGTCTATCATGTAATCGGAACTCTACAATAATTTATTTGTTTACTTATTTGTGACTTACAGATAAGTTATTAACTGTGTTGGTTTTTATATAAAAAAAATATAAATATGTAGTTTAATGTGATGTTAAATTAAATATGATTTTTAAAGTAATAGCAGGATTGATTCGTAGTTTGAGGGTTTTTTACTCACTGTTATTGCAATCACCAGTTGCGTTTTATGAGACATCCGTGATATTCGGATTAACCTTAGAATTAGTCTGAATAATAATAATAGTGTGTTAATATATTTTTGATAATAGTTTTGTTTGAATTATTTATTTAGAGTTATTTTAGAAAATAAGTATTCCTTTTTGAGGTTTGATCACGAGTAAAATGACATTACCTACACATTATTGTTAAGGCTCTTAACCTTTTGTAGGTAATCATATTTTAAAAGTACCTCATATTTATGAAACACTAGGTTCCGCCCACCGGTTTCACTCGTACTTTGGGTGATTTGCAGTTTTACTGGCATTAAAAGTGGCTTATGTGCTATTTCAAAACATTTTCTACCTGTATGCCAAATTTCATCCTGATAAATGCACCGGTTCTGAGGTGATTGAGTAACTAACACCCATCAATCCATCCATGCTTTTATACCATTATCTATAATAATAAAATGCGACAATGTATTTATAAGTCCTTTAGTGTGGTGCTGTCTTTATTGCCATGGTAGTAAATATGTATTACAAAATATAGAAAAAAAAAATGTTTTGCGTCATGCTTATGAATTTGGATTAAATTCACGCTAAAATTAACCCTTGGTTTACATAGAAATTACAGGACAATTTCATTGGCTTCTTTCAAGGAACGAGAGGTATAAGTAGTAGTGCAACCATAGTCTAATATTTTTTTCAAAACTTTTGTTAAAATATCGACCCTTAACGAATGGCTTAAGGAGGTGTTTGTGTAATCTTATGATGTCACTCGTTTGTGCGTTTCGGCGGGAAGTTTTATGTAAAAATATTCATTTGGGTGCAAAAAATCCCACATTTATTTTTTCTAATGACAATTCTAAGAATATAAAGAGAAACCAACATTGATAATGTATTTATAAATAGTCAGTTCGGAATTACCCGATATTAATTTAAAACATAAAATAATGTGTCTATTCAATTGGAGCTTGATCTTTTCCAATTATATAAAAAAAAAAATTTTTCGGCGGTAAGAGTCGAGAGCTATTTAAGCAAGACTAATAAACAACAATTGGTAGTGCGATTTGTTTGCACTCGAGTGTATATCGTGTCGTCGAGCGCTATATTATCGAAAACATTTTTTTTAAACAAAAACAATTTTATTAATTGTCGATTGCATGGTGCATTAAGACGGTTTTATTGGCAACTACCACAAATATTGCACAATAAATTGAAGAGAGTCGTCGAGGCGGCGCCGGGGACATAGCGGGCGGGGGCGGCGCCGCGGAGGAGTCGGACGGCTCGGGCGACGACAACATCACCGTCACCGTGCCGCCGGCGCACGCCCACCACCCGCCGCCGCTCGCGCCGCTCCGGCCGCTGCTCGCGCTCCACGCCCCGCACGCGCCGCCCCCGCGCCTGTCGCACCACCCGCACCACGTTCCCGCCGCACCCGCCGCGCCCGCCGCGCCCGCCTCGTCGCACCATAGAGACGGACTATCCAACCTGCATCAACAGACGGTTCAACAGACCTACGGTACTCGCCTCACTATGCAACCATGTCGACGCAAAGTTTTCACTGAGCATGCACTATTGTCACGTATTTTTTTTGTATTGCTAGCTATTAGTCGTCTCATGAATTACTGAATATGACTTCCAGTGCTTAGGTGGTTGAGATTCGTACCGTACACAGAACAGTAAAATAGGTTAGAAGGGCCATGTGGGCGTGGCAGGCGCGCCTCGCATATGAGCAAACGCTCATATCCTGACAAAAATATGATTCACCGTCCAACAGTCGTGCTTATATTGTGACAGTGTACGGAGCTCCGCAAATAAGTAGAACTATGCCGTCTTGCGCTATTATAACATGTCGGAAAAGAAGCCAGGTGTGTAGTGTGACTCGAGAAGGGATTTCTTTTCACCGGTAAGTCCAAAAACCTTAAAATACAAGTGATATTTGCAATTATTGCAATAGTATTATGATGTTTGTAGACAAAAATGATACTATTGCAAGCAGATACAAAAGTATACATTGCTTGCAATAGGTAGGTACCATCTTGTACTAATGACTGGTGATTACGCAATGTATTTCGTTCACTGCGAACGTCGCATGCGACGAGTCATGGCTTGTATTCAGCGAAATCTTTACGTATCGATAGTGTTGTACCGAGTTGTAAACAATGTCGATATTAATTTGTAATTTTATTTGTGAATGTATCCAAATGATATCAGTAAAAATATGATAAGTAATATGTGTTATGATTAAAATAACTGTGTTTTACTACCGATTAATGTTATTGCGGGTTATTAATTGAAACAGATTTCCTTATTGTTAATTAAGTTTCTACTGTAAATGGAACCGCTAATGGAATGGAATAACACTTTAAATGTTATTTTTAGATTTCCAAAAGATCCAGATACAAGGAAACTATGGATAGAGGCAACCGGTAGAATTGAATGGGTAATCTTATCGATATAAATAATCGACCTTTTGGTCGCCCTAGCATGTATGAGAAATAAATTGCTTTTACGCATGTGTGAGTGTACGTCGAGCACAGTGTTTGCACTAGTGTGACGACCAATAGCAAACTCGCGATCTAAGTAAGTGTGGTTAATTTGTGTGCGTAATGCGCGTACGCATTGCCTTCTTGCTTGTAGTGGTGATAAAGAGTGGGAGACAAGCGGCGACACTGGTTCTAATACAAATCAGGAACTATTTCCTTTCTAACCTCTTTTACTGTTCTGTGGTACCGTAGGCTTATCGTTTAAGAATATTTATAAAAAATTATCGGGACTATGAGCGGTTTCTTGATGACTGCTTATGTCAGCAAGTTAATTCAGATACCATCATATATTTGGTAAATTTCTATGATTCTTATTACCAGTCTAGTTAAAGTTAAATAAGTTCAAAGAGTATTTTTCGACACACAGTAGAAACATTTCTTGTGCCATTTGATAATTAAAACTAACATAACAATATCAAACATTCTACTCACATAACCGGTCACTATAACATATTTTTTATATAGTTTTCGTTTCTAAAGTAGCAATAATAGTCTTTAAAATGGCGGAAGGAAAACTGACGCGGAATTCACGGCGACAGAATTGAAACAAAAACCAAGCGCTTGCCTTTATGCATAGGCTTCGGTAATTAGGATATAATTATATCAGATATAAGTAAAATCTTCATGTTTTATATCATAATATTTTGCATGCCAAAAATCTGATATTATCTGATTGGTACATAACGACCAAAAATAACAATAAAATGGTAATGGCAACAAGAAATGTTGTCATGTGCGCCACATTTAATTATAATGACGTTACTTAGGTATATGTACTTGCAGTCACCAAAAATGTAGTTTTCATTTAATCATTAATTTGAGATAATATAATCTTTAAAATTGTAATACAATATATTACAATACAATTGTACATAGTGTAGATGAATAAATAAATAAATAAATAAAATAAAAATATTCAAATCACACATGAGACAAATTGAGACGAATACATAAGACGCCTAAAGTAGTGCTAACTCTTTTTGTTGCTCTAAATTAAATACTATGCTATATTATTATTTAATTTTACAATAAAGGACCTATCGAAATAAACTGTCATATTTGCATGCATCAATTAATTAATTAATTTTCCGCACGTGGTGATGTAGCGATTTTACTATTATTTTGCAATTCATTGTTATTATGACGTCACTATACCTTAACATCATAAGATTAGTTTTATTAGGGTCCTATACAGGAATCCTTTGTGTTCCTTTGACTTCGGTGTCGGTCTGACTTGATATCTGGCACAATTATAGTGCTAACTTGGCCGCATGTATTTAAGATGAAAAAATGCCTTTTATAGTATTGGATATGGGGCCCGAAATGGGGTTTTAATCTGAAAGTGTAGTTTATGGGTTTATAATATATGTTTATGCTATTTCTGAATACATATATCATATTGCATATAAAATAAACTTATCTATTTGATATTGGACGGACTTCGGTGGCCGACACTCACTCGCACTTACTGTTTATTTTTAAAATGCATAACCTGTAAAATACTTTCTTCTTGTTATAGGACCACCGCTGGGTTTAAAACCACCTGGAATAGATACTCCGCCTAACATGTCTATAAATGTAAGTAAAAATATAAAATATTAATATTCAACTGAGCCAATATTTTCATTGATTTTATGGTATTATGATAATTTTTGTATTTTATTATTTAGATGCCAAGAATTGATGAACAGCGTGCAAGCACGCCTACCATCGATGAACGCAGGGATCCGTTGACATCTCAGGTAAATAAGGTATCTGATAAGTGATAGTCTACTAAAAATTTGCTCCTTAGGTGCCTACTTTATCTTTCTGTAAGAAGCTTTAACACCTTTTTAATACCGCTTTTACAACAGTTTCTTAAACTGATAATTGCAATATGAGAGTAAAAATTTGCTATAAAAAAAGATTTATAATGCGTGTAGTTATGATTACATAATGTGTCAATTACAGGGCGGGTACAGTCGTGGCCCACCACCATTCATTCCTGGAGTTCCTCCACCTTCTCGACGTTACAACAAGTTAGTATAGTATTGCAATATGGTATTATGTATGTACTAAGTGATTGCTATTGATCAAATCCTTTGAGAATATATAAAATAACTGGAAATAAACCTTATTCTATTTGAACTGAGAAACTCATAACACGATGTATAGTATACCTACCTGAAACCAAAATTCATCGACGGTGCGGCTTGGGCAGCTAGAATAAAATTTGTTTTCTACAGAGTGGCAAAAGACGGAAATATTGCTCTTATTCCATTGTGCATAATAAAATAATTAGTTTCAATACAAATCATTTTCTGCAGATATTATAATTTTGTCTTTTTAGTTACTCCAATAACTTGTTTCTTCAACAGTCCTCCATTTGGGAGGTCACACGAGCCCCCTGTAAGAGCTCCCTTCAACGAGCGCTTTCCCCGCGAACCATATCAGCCGCCACCTCCTGGCATTAAGGATTCGCCAACTAATGGGTATGTTGTATTGTAATATAATGTGTTTTAGGTAGGTATTTTTGTGGAGACTTTAGACTCTAATAACTACCAAGTCGTAACACCATTTTCAAGAATATATGCGCTTCTTAAACAGCCAGAGGTACCTACTGCAAAAAACAAAGTCTATTTAGTTGTTGCAGTATGAACATTTTTGTTTATCTAGATTGTATTTCCGTCACGATGACTACAACCGAAATACGATTCCACAAAATTTTCCCGACGGAAAAAATGCTAACCAAAATTTAAATTAGACACATACCTATGTCTAATTTTGTCTCAGTGTGTAAATTATAAACCTATTTCTGTACCTACAATATGGTAGATATTTAACAATTTGAATTAAGTTGAAAGATTTTTTGATTGATTGAGATATTTTTGTGTCGAACAAAAAATAACTTAAATTGGCAGATGACAGCCTCTTGACATGATGTATTTGGATTTTAATGAAGTTGTTTTCGTACAGAGTTGGAAAGATGTTTAGATTTTAGAGTCGAGAGAGATAGTCTTTTCTTGTTGTACTATGTTTTTCTCTTTTTGGTATGGATAAATATGTGCCCTCCAAACGGATCAGCATTATAAGTTTTATCAATATGTTTCCTCATTAATGCACGTAATTGAATGGAACTACAGTATTATTTTTGAAACACGTTATAAATATATAAGACCGATTGCTTCCACTTCGCGGTTTTACTCGCGTAATTAACTTTGGAATACGGGCATAAATATAGTCTATATTATTCCCTAGTTTATTGCCGGCTATTCTCAGCAAGGCCAACTTTTAGAACCGAGCGTTAGAGTCGTGTCGTGACTATTCATAAGTGCTTGGGAAGGACTATTTGAATAAAATATTTTTTCTGTTTCATTTTCATTGGTGGATGAATTATTGAGATTGGTAGTAACAAAGTAGTCAGTAGTAACAAACAAACAAAAAAAAATGAAATCTTTCCGCTTCGAATCTTCAACAATTTTCTTCTGATATTTTATTTTCCAATATGTATCGTAGGAACTTTATTCGGTTTGTACAATCCCAGATTAGACCTACAACCTAGGGAAGACCTTTTACTGATATCTTTCTTTGTGTTGAGGGTGCCGACAGTGGCCTTATATCGTGCAATTGGCGAGGCGGCTCAAAGCGGCGGGACTGGCCCGTCCCATTGAGTATGACATGTCAAATGCTAAACTTTATATATTTTCACTTCGGCCCGTCTTTTCTACGACCGGGACATTGAATTTTTATAGTTTAAAGTTCTCAACCACAATGTCGATTACGTGATCGAGTTTTAACAGTATCATCGACACGAAGTCTGTTTTGCTACTCGACCTGGGCTACAAGATATATAATATACTTAGTCGTAGACTCTTACACTACCTAAGCTATAGGATATATAATATACTCCAAGTCTCTTTCGCTACTCGAGTTGAGCTATAAAGATATATAATATAGTGTAGTTCGAGTAGGACATGAGTTAGATGGTTGCGGGTGTTTCCGTAGGCACGGCGACGACCCGCTCGAGGCGTTCAACCGGATGATCCGCGAGAAGGAGAAGCGTGCGGCGCGGCGGGAGGAGCGGCGGCGCGCGCACTCGGGCTCGCGGTCCCGGTCGCGCACGCCGCCGCCGCGCTCGCCGCCCTCGCCGCGCCTGCCGCGCTCCCCGCGCTCGCCGCGCTCGCCGCGCTCGCCGCGCTCGCCGCGCTCCCCGCGCTCCCCGCGCTCGCCGCGCCTCCGCGTGCGCAGCCGCACCCCCAGCCGCCTACGATACACTAGGTTCGTTTCAATTACATCTATATACTCTTATGGGTGTATTATATTGCATGTCTGGTAGTGCGCTTTCTTCAATTTTGGTCATTGGGTGTATAGTCGCTTTGTTGCTTTGTTAATGTTGCTGTGCCCCTGAAGGTGTGATATTTATGTGTCACGTAAGCTCACGCTACTTTTGCATGCTCTAACCATAGATGTTGTCCTAACCTAATATTTTAGTAGTTGCTTGTTATGTGTCAACGGTGATATTTAACAGTCATTGCATGCTTTTCCAGTAATTGTTTTTATGGTTCAGGTTCATGGCTCATTTTTCTCATTAGCACAATAATACAAAATAAAGCGATCTATTAATACCGCAGTTAACATCACAGTTACTAAAACATAACTAATATATTGTGTATGTTTTTTGGGTTTGTATTTCTGTACTTATTGCACCAGAAAACCATCTATTAGTCTGTACGTCAGTATGTCTCAGACTCTCAGTAGCTTATTTCCGATTCTAAGGGTGCGTTTTCACCAGAGATGTGCGAGGATGCGTTGCGAGGAATGTGTTTTTAAGAACCAATAGAATCGCTTCATTGAGCTATACTAAGCGAGGCTAGGTCAATGAAGCGATTCTATTGGTTCTTAAAAAACACATTCCTCGCAACGCATCCTCGCACATCTCTGGTGGAAACGCACCCTAAAACTGGTATACTTCGATTGTATATTTCGCTGATTAGATATATTACATAGTCTTGATTTTGAGACTGACTTGACAAAATGAAAAAAAAACATCCCTACTTCCCAGAAACCTGATCAATTTTAATATCTGATTGTACGTGTCGTAATCCATAACATAAATAAAGTGATAAAAAAAAGATATCAGATATTTTTTATCAAATTGCCGTTTCGTACCTATTCAATTCACTTATAATGAAAATAATTATTGAATCAAAATATCTAAACTATATGCAAATTATTACTTTCAATTGGTCAATTTCTGAGGGTTTCGAACCATAATGGTACTAAAAGAAATTCTTGTGGCGTGACGTCGGTGACTGGGGGCTGGATGTTGCAAATGTTTCTTAATTTCATGAATAACAGAAGTAATGGAACTACGATTTGAAATTAGGGTTGTTTATAGGGATATTTAAAAGTTGAATATAATTATAAACTTAATAAATATTACATTTTTTTTTTGTGAATAGGTAGAGAATGTAAAATAAACTTAATTTGGCCTTTACTTACCAGGCTTAAACCTCTTCATCGATCTATCTATCTTAAATCTGTTAATAGATTCCACGTAACATCTAGTAGTATAATATAATAGTTCTCATTCGGACTTGTTTTCGGAAAAATCTGTAGGTATCAATTTAGAGTTGTTAACATTTTTGACATTTATTTTCCAGATCTCGGTCGATATCTCGCGGTCGGGTGCGGCGGTCCCCGCCGTGGTCACCGCGGCGGCGCCGAACCAGGGAAAGAACACTGTCACTCACACGGTAATATAATACTTTAAAATATATTTCCTCTTCGTTTAGTTAAGAATACCCAATCAATCGTTCGACGAAACTTCACACTAATATTTTAATGGCGAAAGTTTGTATGTTTGTTACTTCTTCACGTTTAAACGGCTGGAGCGATTTTAAATTTGGTATGGAGTTAGCTGACATCTCATAGCCTATGTGCTGAATGGAACAATACATGGGCTACTTTTTATCATGCGAAAATTAAAGATCCCCGGGAACGCGAGTAAAAGCAGAAGCTAGTTAATAAATCATGATGAAACATCGAAACATGACTTAGGTGGCTACAAAAAGTAAGGGAGGAAAATCATAAATGCGATTGTATGTATCGGTAGGTCACCATCGCCACGTCGCCGGCACCGCTCCCCGCTGAGGTACCGGTCGCCGCTGCACTCGCCGCCGCCGCGCTCGCCGCCGCCGCCGCGCTCCCCGCCGCGCCGCTCGCCGCCGCCGCCGCGCTCCGCCCGCTCCCCGCGCTCGCCGCGCTCCGCCCGCTCCCCGCGCTCCCCGCGCTCCCCGCCGCCACGCTCCATGTCGCCGCACCGGTACGTACTCACAATACTGCTTTTAATTCGACAGCCCGGTTGGCTTTGTGGTTAGTGACCCTGTCTCTCAAGCCGCGGGTCGTGGGTTCGAATCCCACCCAGGACAAACATTTGTATTCATGAATATGTCTGGATGTCCTGTGTCTGGATGTAAATATCTACATAAGTATGCATTTAAAAATAGTATATGTAGTATATCAGCTATCTGGTTACCATATCACAAGCTCTGCGGAATCAGATTGGCCGTGTGTGAAAAAAATTCCCAGGATATTTTATTTAATTTAATTCGTATCTATTATGCCTAAATAAGGCTATAATTATATGCACGCTTTCGAAAGCCTGCTGCTTTTGTGGTTAGCGACCCTGACTTTCAAGTGGATTTAAAAGTAATATATGTAGTGTATAAGCTCGATAACTGATGATTACTATGGTAAGAACTTTGCCAGTTTGGAATGATATTAACTAAAGCCAAAATATAACGATATTATTGTTAACTAGTGGCTCCCCGCGGCTTCGCCCGCGTTCCCGGGGATCTTCAATTTTCCCGGGATAAAAAGTAGCCTATGTCATTTCTCTGGTTCTAGATTATCTGTGTACCAAATTTCATTTAAATCGGTTCAGTAGTTTTAGCGTGAAAGCGTAACAGACAGACAGACAGAGAAACAGAGTTACTTTCGCATTTATAATATTAGTATGGATTGTATTGCCCTGAAATTTTGAAGAGTCTAGTAAAATGTATAATAACATTGTGTGTATTTGTTAACAGATATGCCGGAGTATACGACGAACTGTTATCCCCGCCGCGTCGAAGCGTAGAGCCGCCGTATGGAGCCAGGTACGATTGTAAAAGTCCTAATAGTGTCTACATGCGTCCTTTAACGTCGTCTACAAAAATGCGTTCCGTCCAACGAATGATATTGCTTAGCGGATTGAACCTGTGTTCTCGATTCAGTGCGTTAACTCGTTTTATGAGATTTCCCTGCCTTTTTCTATTATGGCCTACGGTTTAATATTGTGATAGACTAAGCAAAACGATGTTTTTTTCGTAATTGTACTTGGTCCATATGATTTTATGTGTCGAGACATCATATTTCACGTCGCCTTGATGGCACTTTATTATGTTTCAATGGTAAGTAAGATATGTAACTTAATTAATTAATGTATCCAATCATCGAGCAACTGTAACATCGAGTCATCGCCACGAGCCGTGCTGATTGTAACATATAAGATTATATATTATTAAGATATGAAATTGTTAATCTTTATATTATATTGTCAATTTCAAGATTGATGGTGACAACTTTAATTACTGGAATTTATGAAAATCATGTACATTATTTTAAGAATTAATGCTTGTAAATTGGTCTCGGACGGCTCGATATACCAGAACAGTTCGTGAACCGAACATTTCTTGTCAGAAGATTACTTGTACGCTCAGATGTGAGAGATGAAAAGTTGACGATATTATTGCATTTTCGTATACTCTATTCACGTTAGACGTATATATAGAAATTTCGAGTAGATGTTACATTTATCTCAACTTTTGATTTGTGGATGTGGTCACTAATTTGGGGTTGTGAAACTTATGTGATTAAGACAATTTCTGACGAAAAAAAGAGTTGTAATAATTTTCTCGTGGGGTATCTTACGCCCGATGTCAATAATCAATCCTGATCCATTTTTTGCTATCTAAGATTGATATATCAATCCATTTTCTGGGTGAAGCTTTAAAATGAATCTATCTTCGATCTACGATCGATCGAATCTGTTCGAAAATGATAGTTTTTGCTTGCCAATAAGCTATCCGTCCATTTTGACAACTCGTTGGTTTTAATTACGGATTGAAGATAGATTATTAACATCGGGCGTTAGTCATTCTGTTTATCGATCTCATTTGATATATTTGTTATCTAGTTTTATCTTATTTATAGATTTTTTACTATGTTTTAATAATAAGTACCTATATTATTATTAAATCCTGATGTAAAAATTATTACTACCAAATGTTTAGTACCTAAGAATATTAATATAAATAAATGAAAAGACTGAATCCTAAAATAATATTTATAAGTATATTTTTTTCAACTTTTTACAATTAATAAGTATTCAATAATGACTAAAACATTCTTTCATTAGTTTTTATTATGATTGTCTGTAGGTTATTTTTTATGTATACCTTAATGTTTTTGTCTTATATTATGTCACCTGATGAAGGTAGGGGATAGGAAAACTATCAAAAAGTGGTGGTCCTCCTATAATATGACTTTCTAATTTGATTCATTGTTACATGGTATTATTTAAGAGCCTTATGCCGCTATATACTTATAATAACTTACGCTCAGACAATATGGTAAATATTAGACTTTTTTTTTTTATCTTAGAACTTTACAGGAGTGCTTTATGTAAGAGAAATGCCTATGAAATAGTGTCGACAACACTAACAATTTAACAACATATGCCTAACGCTAAATGATTTATGGATAATGCCCACGGTTTGTCAGAGCCCCCTCGACCCAAAGTTCATAGCGTAGCCATCCTTTTCTACTTGTTAATGCACTATCGTTGACTGGGTGTAAGTGAAAACGACCCAAAATACATCAATAAAAATATAGAGTACCTATATATAAGAACATATATATATGTTATAGGAACACGTTACTACTGGAAAATTTACCATGATTTTACTATAAAACCACAGACCTACAAACTAACTGAAAGTCGCGTCAAGTGTCAAAAAGCAGCAAAAATTTCTTCTTTTTCCGCCATAATTTAGTCCCCGATCGACTGGTTTTTGACTTCAGACGTCAACCGACATCTAGAAAAAGTGTCACGGTTGGTCTTCATACAAATTGAGACTTATGTTATCGAGTTAGATTATAGGGGTGTGGCTTAAACATTTTAAAAATAAGTACCTATACGCTTCATGGTGATACCCAAAGATTATACATAATTGTTTTTTTTTACAATGTTTTTGTTTTAGTCTGTGATACCATCTGTGATAAGTATTATGAAGTAGGTAGGTATACCAAAGAATGTGTTAGATTTTTTTAACTAAGTCTCCTAGTCTTGTGAATTTGTTAGGATGATGTTTTTTTATGTCCGTATAATACTTATCAAATGCTCAACGAGTGACACGCAGTGTTTTCATAGCACTTTGAAAGCAACTATAATATTTCCAAAGTCTGTTTTACGATATTTTTTTTCTAATGTCATTTATTTAATTAGTTATTTAAAAATAAGTGAAAGAGTTTTTGTTGATTTATTTATTAGTTAGTAAAACAATGAATATATGGCACTACTAATAACTGTTCCAGAATGTCATTGGAAACCATGTTATTCTGAATTATTTCATAAAAAGTTTGCCGTAGATTCTTTTGTTTGTTACATTTATTTAAATGTTGTATAAAAACGTAAAATGATACGATAGCTAAGGTAGATTTTTACCTATACTTAAACACTGTATGCTAAAATTTATACAAAAAGTGTTTATACGCTGAGATATATGTTATATCAATAGTTGTTAACTATTTCAATATATTTCCGGTTTGTTTGAATTATTTCGTTATTTAACGAAAATAAAGGTTATTGTTTCAAGATACTGATTTTTATTTCATTAGCCATAATACAGAGTACTGATATGAATGCTTATCATTTAATGTAACTCATTTATTACTTCATAAGAGATACAAAATATTTGAGTATTCAAAAAATGTATAACATGACAATGTACATTCTTCAATGCGACAGGTATTTATAACTACGAACTATAACACCCCTATGGTTGACAAGTAGATATATGGGACGATGGATCGACTATATAGAATATAGATATACAACATAATTATTTACTAAACAGAAAAAATATTTAAAATTTGTCCCTAAAAAAGGCAAAAATAAATATAAATATTTGTCCAAATTGCCCTTAGAGCACCATCAGACCATGCCAGTAACTTAGGTACGGTAAGTAGGTGACATGCATGAAGTTCAGAACCTTGTGTTGTATAGGTATAATTCAATCTTTCTCTCTTTGCCTTAAGTATGAGATGACCAGGATCACTTTCGCTTTTCTAAAATTAGTAAATATTATGGCAATGAAGATTAGATCAGTACTCTGTATTATTTAAATTGAAAATATATTTGCACGTTACTACACATAAATTTACTGTACATATTTATAGAATTGTATGATTTTTGTGTTGGTATCCTTAATTGAATGGTAATCTTATATCTCTTCAATCAAGTTTCTAGAAATAAAATATTGTTTACATGTTTAAGTAACACTACGGAAAATTTTCGCTATATGTACTTGCATATTTTGTTCGTTTTTACTTCGATGTTAAACGAGTAATGTTAACTACTAAAGCTTTAAGAAAAGAAAACATTTGTGACAATAGATATTTAAACAAAATAATTATTGGCCTTCCTTTCTGTTGTTGAGTGGTATGGTTAAAAACAAATGACACATTTAAAATATCAGTGAATGTACTGAATAGTTTAAAGTAACGGTGTAATTGATATTGTTATAAAGTAATATAAAATTTAGATTTAGTATAAATAAAATGTATCGCCTGTTGTAGAGTTTTTATAACAAATATCCTGCATAATAATGTGTATTATGAATTAGGACGATTTGTTTTAAATAACTTAAGGAATCTGTATTTAAATAGCTTATAAAACACGTCCAATCGACCTGACTATAGCAACAGTAATTTCTCGCTAAAAATCTTGACACTGTTTTGTGAACATTCTGTTTATGATAGAGAATTAGATAAATCTTTAAAACTAAGATAGAAATAAGAGACACCTCTATCTCAAACTAGAAGATCTATCTATCTTGATGTCTTATGTTTTAATGTAATAAGCGACTGATGTATTACAAATGTTCTCTGATCTCTCACACTTACATTTTACTGTAATGAATGGAAGTCAGAAAAAATTAAGAAGGTTTAATAGAGAATGTTTAAGAATATCAGCTGCTTAGAGTTAAGTAATCATATCGTTGTCAAATATGAAAAACAAACTTATTTGTTGTATTTGGTAAAATCAATATATTTTATTTACTATTTAGTAGATAGTATATGGAACCTTATGCACTGCTTGCTGCGGTAGTGGATCTGTGGGGGATAGTTGATATAAGCAAATGTACGTAGCTTTGTAATTTTAGTTACTTAAACGCAATAATAATACGCTTAATCTCTGTACTCTGTTTTTAAATTTATATAATTTAAATTGAAACATGATTATAATACTGTGGTTAGTGAGAAAGATAATTTTGCAAGCAGCTTTGACTATAGGTATATAAGTACCTATTTAGGTCTAACTGTTTAGCGTGTTAAATGGAAAAAAATATTTAAGACTACAAATATTTTATCTGCTATTGCATTATGTACTTATATTTTATCTAATATTCTTTTTATAGAATTCTACCTGTTTAAACAAAAAAAAACATTACATTGTGTCAACAAACGGAATAAAAAGGTTTGTCAGTTTTGATTTCTAAGTATGCTAGAAGCGGCCCCTTAAAAAAATACACTCTATGTGTCTGTATGTCATTGTCTATTTGTTTTTAAATGACCGTTGGCAGCATCAGCATCAATACTCAAGATCAAATTGCTCTCACAGTTCCCCACCATTCGGGCGCAAAACGCTATAGCAATTTACATTTAGATACATCGTTTTTTGACAAACCTTTTAACTTTATTCCATTATTGTTGTATTAGGAATTTAAGAGAATTATGTAATTAAATAGTTTTTCATTTCGGTTAGCAATGAATAGCAGTAAGTTCATTTGGACAGCATTCAAAGATTTTGCCTGTGATAAATAATAAAATAATCATACTGCGTTTCTTACATATTTCAAATATTGATGTGAATAATTTTTTTCATTGTTTATTACTATTTAATTACCTTTCAATGCAGCGTATATTTATGTGTTTAACTTGCCATACACTAACAATTTAAAGCTGTCCAGTATGACATAAATTGCTGTTCGATTTAGAGATGCCATAAGTTACGAAACAACTATGGTAAATGACCCAATGGTGGCCAGTTTAAGAAAAAAAAACTGGTTTTTGTGAAATATTACCAAAATTGTGAAAGTTTCAGCACTGAATATAGTGAAACTGTAAAGTCCAGTCCTTATTTAATATTTGTAATGTGTTACGCGTGAGATACGGCAAAGCTGGATTCAATAAATTTAACAAATAAAAGTTGTAGTTTTGTGCCCCAGTCTTGGCCAGGGAAAATCCATTAATGGATACCCCAGTCTTAGTTTATCTTTATTTTATGGCTAACACATCAAACAAAACCAATTTTGATTTTAATTAAGCAATACTATAAACTTTCTGCTCACCGCCTTAATGATTTCCTTAAGAAAAGCCGTCGTTGTCAATTTCAAATCACTTTACACTTTGTATTCTCGCAAATTTGTACATATAACTGAGTGAATTGAATAAAACGTTAAACTTAGATAGTTCGATGTCTAAAGTCTATGTCACAGTGATCCCAATGTAAAAACATTCGCTCATGTCCGAATTCTAGATGTTTCTTTAAATTTTTGGCCATTACTGGTACCGTGGCCACCACTGGTACACTTACGATAGCCATTTTGGTTGACCAAATACATTTTTCTGTTTGTTGACAATAATATAAATACATACCTACATTGCTAACCGAATCATTGATATTGAAATTATTTATGTGCTTATGTTTGTTTAAATCTAGTGAAGTTATTGCGTTATAAATATGTGTGTTGGTATTGGTTTATCTGGCCTAAAAAGGAATGTCACATTGTTTTTTAGATGATAATACCTACTATGAAATTGCAGCTGGATTTTACTCTGAAGGTAATATTTCTTTTTACTATATCTAATTTAATATTAACATTAAAATTAAGATAATTAACTCATACTTTTCCATTAAAAGTTAGTGATATTTATTTCATATATGTAACGTGAATGGATTTAGATTTCGATAATATCCTCTAGTTAAAGCTCATTACACGTCACCGCGAGGGTAAAATCAGAATCCCTACTTGAAGTGTTGATCCAAGAGATTGATTGCTTATGATAGTTATCACAATAATTTACATTCGAAGTAGGTACTGCTATGTGTGTTTAATTGTATTGTTTTTTTAATATCAATGTTATGTTATTATGAGTAAATTTTTACTGATGTATTGCAAAGAGGAAAACCCTCTATTCTACATCTTATTTATTTATGAAAGTGTAACTGATTCGCACCATTATAAATATGTATGAAAATCTCTTTTCTATTGGGTTTGTTACATCCTTATCTATCCTGCGTTCGAATAACGTTGGGTCAATTCAAGAAGCAAACCAATTTTTTAAAGTTCTATACTTAAAGATATATGCATAGTTTTGTATGTATGTTTATCTGTCTACAGAGATAAACACTTATTTTAACAGCTATTTGATGACGTCAATGCTCTTCATATTGAGGTATGAAAATGGGGTTGCAACTTTATTTTAATTTTATGTCTACCTTTCAGCCGTACCTACCTATATGTTTTTATAGAAAAAATTATAAAATATAGGTTCATACACCTTATACATCGGGCAGTAACAAAACAATATGGTATATATTATTATTTCAGGACTTTCATGAATAAACTATTGTCCTTTTGGTAACTTTTTTCTTCTTATAATATTAATAAAAAAAAAAATACCGAGTGTAATAGAAATATCTGTACTTGACCGTACTGTCTTCGAAATAAGCGAAATGCTTATTAAAAAGCATATATTTTTTTAAATAGGTAATTGGTATTATATACTGGGCAAAGGTTAGGGATACATACATTAATTCAAAACATATCAGGTTCGATTCGCTATGCAATTTCAATTTAAACTTGTTACTTTTATTAATCTTCATTTAAGTTACAGTCCGTGAGTTCGATTTCTACAAAAAAGAATCCGATTCTAAATATATTTCAATTATATTTGACTAAGTGGACTGCAATAACGCGTAACTACATTTTTCATTAAGAGTTATTTTCAGTGTTATGTAATGGAATGTTATACCTCATAGCCGATTTGAGTTACGTAGCATTAAGTATTTGAAATATAGTATAACAGTAACTTAGTCCCTAATTTCCTTTCACGGCACCAACCGGGATTTCAAGTTTATTTTGCTGAATATCATAATTGCTACATTCAAAATTACACTAACATAGTTCTGCGACCTTGTAAATTATCTGAAAAGATAATTCGTATTTTAAAAGTATTTAGACTATGTGTAATTTTAAAGGGGTATTTGGTATCAAATTAGCGAAATTTTTTGGATATTCAGCAATTTAATTATCTTATCAGGATGTGTCATAAAAAAAAAAATCTTGACCTTTAATTGTACGTCTTTAATTGCAGATATGGACCTAGAAGCAACGTTGCACCGCCATTGTACCCATTAATGGCTATTAAAACAATTCCTCCTATGGGAGCCATACCCTTACAGTCAGATCATCCACCAGGGTATAGAGGTCGATATGATGCACCTCCCTTTGAAGATATTCCTCCTGGTGTTGAACCGCCAGTACCTGGATTTGAACCATCACCTTTTGAAAAAACCTCTTTTGGTCCATCTGGTCAACAAGAACGTGAAAGATTACCACCTCCTAATTATAGAGATCCATATCGTCCACCACCCTACGAAGGTTCTGCTGGTTATAGGGATTTGCCAATACCTACTATTCCAAATGAGATTCCAGTTCATGTCGCAGACCAACCTCCACGTTTTCGGGAAAATTATAGACATGGACATTCATTCAGAGATCAAGCTCCTGTACCATATAGAGATGGTCAACCATTTCGCGACCCCGCTCCACAAGGACCTTATCGTGATACTAATTTCCGAGGAGGACCTCCGTTTCGTGATGGTTCATTTAGACATGCTTCGTTTAGGGAAGGAAATTTACGAGAACATTCATCACATAACAATTTCCGCGAAGGTAATGCTCCATTTAGGCCACCAAGCGCTGATCCTAGGGACCCGGTTGTAAGTAATTACCTAGAGCCGAATTTCCGCGAAGGATTTCGTGAAGATAATCCAGCAAACCGAGAACATTTGCGATCAAGCCATAGATCTAGCATTCGTAGCAGGGGTGGGCTACGCCGCAATCCAAATGTAGACAATGAAAGACACAGGGAAGGCCGCGATCGTTACAATGATAACCGAGATCCTTCTGATAAAAGAGATAGGGATATTGAGAGGAGATCAGTCTATGATAAAAACCGTGAAGGTCGGGATGATCGACCGCGTGAATACGACAGGAACAGAGACTACGAAAAGGAACGTGATCATGATAAGACAGCACCTGATCAAAAAGTACGCATCTCCCCGAAGCGCAGTAGAGAAACTCGAGATAAAAAGAGAAGTGAATCAAGAGGTCGTTCTCGTGATCGTGAAAATAGACGAGAAAAGAAAGAAGAAAGAGTTCGAGAGAAGAGTTCTGCTGATAGAAATAGAGATCATAAGGAAAAAGAAAAGAAATTGAAAGATAGAAAAAAGAAGAAGCGTGAGAAAGAAAAGGATACTGAAAAGAAAAAGAAACGCGATAAAAAAGAGAAGAAAGACAAAGAAGTCGGTAAAGATATAAAAAAAGATCAGGATGGAGAAATCACTGGTACAAATGACGAGAAAAATGAAAAAGATTTAAATAAATTGGAATCAGTGAAAGTAAACATGGTTAAAACAGAAAAATCTGACACAGAGAAAATAATTAAAACTGATGATTCATCAAAAGTGGACCGTAGTGATAAGCCGCTTGACGACTTATATGGAGAAGAATTGGCCGAAGCTGTTGATAAAGAAATCATACAAAACTATGTTAAAAGTGAAGGAAATGATGGAATATCAGAAGTGAACAAGAATGAAATATTAAACAAAGAAGATCCTTTTGACGGTATAGAACTTCAAGCAACTGCAGACGAACTAGATTTAAAAGTTGATATCGAAACAACTAACCAATCAAACAAAGAAATGCTAGCACCTCTGCCAGGGTTATCTAAATGGGAAGTAGATGAGGATAATTCAGAAAAAACTAAAGAGCCTGGCGAAATAACCTCTCCAGAAGAAGAAGACGGAGGAAAGGTTACATCTGATGTTATTAAACGGGCCGAAAATGCTATATTTGCTAAAGCTATAAATTCTTTGAGGCCTATTGAAATAAAGAAAATAAGCAGTGACCGCGTTAAACTCTACGGTGACGAACCACCAAAAACGTCAATGAATAACATTCAAATAACTGTCCCTGTGATTGAAACTGAACAAAGATCTATAGAAATAAATGAAAAAAAGAAACGGTATTCAAAAACACCACCGCCTAAACTCTCAGTTAAAGAACGGCTTGGTGGGAAAGTGGAAGATGTCCGTAGAGGCAGAGAATCACGAGTCGTTCAAAGTACAGTAGAACGCGTAAAATCTAGATCCAAAACACCTAAAAAAGACCAACCATACCGTAGAGTTACTGTAGATAGAGACAGAGGACGAAAACATGAAAGTGCAGGAAAACCAGAATCGTCTAAAGGTGACCGTAGAATCGTATCGGAACGTGCAAAATCAGGAGAAAAACACTGCAGTCGCAGCATCTCAAATAATGAGAAGAAAGAAGTTGATAATAATCGTAGAGAAGATAAGAGATCGAACATGCACGTCGACAGTAATCGTGGCCCAGAAAAGATTGGGTCTGTTGAAACAAAGAATTCGATTATAGAACGAGAACGTAAAAAATCTACATTAGATGAAGCTCATTTTGAACCTGACTATGATGAAACGGTAGAATCTGATAATGAAATAAAAGAAGAAATAGGAAAAAAGCGAGAGCGACCAGCGTCACCAGGCGTTTCCATCGAAATTAAAAAGCCTAAACTTGAAAGCGAAACTATTAAATTGGACCTGACTAATGTTAAAAAGAAACCGGATTCGGATAGTGAATCTTCTAGTGGTTCTGATTATTCATCATCTTCTTCATCGTCTGATGCTCGTAAGCGCAAAAAGAAAAAGAAACGGAATAAGAAGAAGAAAAAACGCACGGCTGCGAGCGAGAGCGATAGTGAATCTGAATCAAGTTCTGATGATCATAAGAAAAAGAAAAAGAAACGCAAGCACAAGAAAAAGTCTGCCAAGAAGAAGAAGAAGTCAAAACATAAGTAAGTTGCTTATTTATAGTTTAACAATAAGTAACATCAAACTTATTCGGAGTTATTCGTTTACTAAGGACCTAGTTAATAATAATAGTATAGTACATTTAGGGGTATGTTTTAAACTTTTATCTAAGTTATCTGTTTAAACGCAAACTAATTTGGTTTATTTCTATGTAAAGGACAATGTAGTGTTATATTCATAAAAATACTGTCTCGTGTAACACCTACCTTAATTAGAAACAATAAATTTCGTAATAGACTCACTGCGTTTTATTAAAACTGAAAGGATTTTCATTTTTTATCTGGATTTTTCAAACTCAGGTAGGTAAAATATGCAGCAATAAAATATAAATCTTCAATAAATAGTTGTTTATTTCATATATTGAGATAAGAGATGAGATAATGATGATGACTTTAAAATATACTAATATTACCAGCGGTAACCGCCTGTAAGACTAAGCCCTATGTGATGGAACCAGTTCTTGCGCTTCATTTCACGATCGTATTTCGCATCTCTGCGGAATTGACGCCATTCTTCCCGTTTCTGCGGGTCATGTGGACCATATGTTTCCTTTTTGCGGAATGATCTTTTTACAGTCTAGAATAAAAAGATACCATAATTAAAACTGATCCTGCTCATCATTGTTAATCTAAATAAGGCCTAACATTTTTTAATGCAGGAACAATACCTCGACAATATTGCCTGATCTGTATTTCCACAAGGCAAGCGCAATGAATATTGGTATCAATGCTATTCCGGTGTACTGCAGAGCATTACCAGCAACTGGAAAACATAAGAATACATTAAAAATACTTTGTATAAAAAAATTATATGGCATGTCATTACGACATCGCTACAACATTAGATTGGTTTTTAGACTTGCCATATCTTATAGTACAATAATGCGTAGGTAACATTTAAGTATATGAAAGGTTTAAACAGGAAATTCGTATAGTATTCTTGTAAAAAAACCAATAACAATGTAATATGAATCTGTCCCGTCGATTTCGTTCACAAAAATCTAGTAGATAGAAGAATAATACAAATCTTGTTATAGGTAAGCAAATGTCTAGTGACCAATAAATAATATAATCTGTTCAGTATACGCTGTCCCGTGACGTGAACCTCGATTCACTCGATTCATTCAGTACATTAAAGCTAAAAATTAAATCATAACAAACCATAAGCTGCTTGAGGGTATATATATGTTCCTCCAAATACAAGTGCTTCTGTGACTATTAGGGCGTACATGAATACAACAACCATTATCACGGGTGTGACAATTCCCCAACATATGCGCCAATAGAAGGAGGTTTTTATTCCCAACATGAATTCAATATCCAGACAAAGGTTCTCCAAGCCTAAAATAAACGATTCTTTTAAATCATGTCATGATCACTCACAAAAGTTTTGTATTGTACGAAACAAAATCTAAATAGTGAGGCATGTACGTTACTAGTACATCACAACTTACCGTAGATCCAAAAGACTCCAAATGTCTCTGCAATAGCTGCAAACAATCTCATAAAGGTTCCACCGTAATAGTCCACCAACTCTAATATGTATTGTCCTCCCTAAAATTGTACGAAATATTGAGAAAAAATATATATAACTAACAATATATATATATATAATTTTATATATTTTTAAATATATATATATTTTTTCCGTATTATATAAATATAACACATTTTCATTGTAAACTATTTGAATTAATAAAACATACCGGTGTCACATATATCAGACCAATCAGGAAGCCGGCGCAACAGGTCAATGAAGACATGTAAATAGTCGGGATTCTTGGGAAAGCATCCAATAATATGGTGTTGAGAATGGAGAGTAATGCAACTCCGGAACCGACACCAAGTACTGCCATCATCAAGAAGAAAAGAACCGCAAAGAGCTGAAAATATTTCGAATTGTCAGCATGGTGAGTAATATACCTTTAAGACCGTAGGTATTAGCTCACCGAGTATAGGTTACAAGTTTTTCATTCAAAATATAAGTAACTAGCTGCCTCCGCGCGGTTTTACCCGCGTAGTTCCCGTTCCCGTGGGAAAACAGGGATAAAATATAGCCTATGTTACTCGGGGATAATGTAGCTTTCCAAAGGTGAAAGAATTTTTGAAATCGGTCCAGTAGTTTCGGAGCCTATTCATTACAAACAAACAAACAAACAAATCTTTCCTCTTTATAATATTAGTATTGATGTATTAATGCTTTTACAAGTGGATTAAAATTAAGTAAATTACTCACTTGTGGTACGAAGGGTGACTGAGCGATTGCATCTGGGTATGAAATAAAAGCTAAACTGGTTCCTCCACTACCTACTACTTGTTCAACATCATCATAACCTAGTTGGTACGCCAAGTTACCCAACACTCCAAAAATAGTCACTCCGGAGATCAAACTTGTAAACGTATCAAGTGTAGTGACAATCATTGAATCCCTGAAAAGAGTTGAACAAGGTTTAGTATCAGAGTCGTGTCCATCGATCATTAACAGCAGAGTCTATTACTGTTCAAATAATGTAAAAAATGTATTAATTTTTCTAATTTGTTTTTTTGTAAAATATACGTCATTTAATCTATCGGCTACATTTATTTCTGAATATTCTGAAGTACCAAAACTTGAATTTGCCGGTCAAGTGGGGCTAATGTTCCATAAGTAATTAGACACAATGATACAGTAGTCAATAATAAACTTTTACATAAGATATCCAACAAAACATAAGTGCTTACCTGTAAACGTTTTGTTTAAATCCGTTGTATGATGCAAACATGATTAATGCGCCGGAACATACAGAAAGAGAGAAAAACACTTGTGTCACAGCCGCATACCAAACCTGTAAGAAAATAAAAACAAACTATTAGCAGGTACCTAAAACTATGGTTGGACATTGTATAGGAAATTAATAACTGTGTTAAATATATAGCCAGCAATCTAGGTAATGGTAACTACTGCCTACTCAGCACCCGTAATAAAATGTCGGCACACACCTTAATTTCCAAGATCTTTTTCCAGTCTGGGGTTATGAAGAACATAATTCCTTTACCAGCTCCAGGTAAAGTCACAGCTCTGAAAATAAAACATACAAAAGTCTGTTATCTTATTTACGAAATAAATATAATTGCATAAGATAAATTATTTATTCTGGGTAATTAAGTAGGTAAGTAAGGCTTTACTAGGTATATAGTGAACTAACCTGATAAGCAGTATGATCATGACCACATATGGGAAGAGGGCTAGGAAATATGCGGCTTTACCGGAACTTTTAACGCCGCGAGCCACAATGACAAAAATAATCACCCAAGATGCAAACAAGCACAGAGATAAGTCCCAGATTGGGCTACCTGAAAATTATAATTTCACATTTTTATATGTCATCTCACCACACTTAACATCAATTTATAAGCCTTGATATTTGCCATATATTATGCGGTAATACCTACCGATTCCGTCTTCAATTCCATCGGATTGCCTTAGAACCGTTCGCCTAAAAAATTAAAGTTTGTTAAGATCCAAAACATCACATTATTTTTTGTTTTACTTTGAAGTACCTACTACGTATCAATTCAGATTACCTACTTGTGAAAATATAACATATTTCTACAGAAATAGATAAAATTTCAATTTACACAGGTACCTATAGATAGCATTATGGTATAGATATGTCCCTAAAAGTAGTAGGAGGTATGCAGTGGCGGCGTAGTATAATTTACCTACCAGCAGCTTAACACCCAGGGCGGTTTTCTATTGATCACCTAAAGAACAAGAACGAGTTTTATTTTGATTGAAAGTAGGTAGAAAATTTCACGAATTAATGTCATGAACACCCCATTTTGTTCCCAATTAGTATTGCAAGAACACATGCATGGTCAAATGGTGCGGGTGGAGGAAGGACGGAATCACTGGTCTCTTCCACCCGCGCTGTGCTAGCTAGTTGTCACTCCCTGGTTCCCCCCCCCCCCCCCCTTCCGCCGCCACTGTAGGTACTTATGCATATAAATAAGGTAACTGTATCTGTTATCTCGCGTTATCAACAGTTTGGTGATAATTTATTGAAGTAGGTAGTTAGTGGTACTTAGTAAATAATAATATTTGCAATGAAAAATAGATTATATAAATAATAAGTAATCCCTAAATAAATTCACAGAAATACCTACGTAAATACCTAGTACCTATTTGTTTACTTACGTGAAGTATAATTCAGCGCTACTGATTGGCCTTCCATCTATTTCAGTCAAATTGACGGATTCGCCGGATGGTACACAGTTCAACCACTCTGGTTGACAAATTGCCCATGGCAATGTCGATTGAAAACTCATCGCCAAGTAATACAGGCAAAGGGCGATGATAGACACGTAGTAAGATAAAACGTATCCAGCTCCTAGGGCTTGTGCATATCCAGTACCTAAGAAAGTAAAAAATATAAGTACCTAAATAAGTTATCATAAAGGCTGCTTAGGATGTTTGCAAATATTGTCAGTTTAATATATTTACCAGTCCGTATAGGAACTAGAGTAATTAAAGTTCAGAATGACGATAGAAGAAAATGTATTGTCTATAAGCGATATTTAGGTTCAGTTATATACATATAGCTACATAATTAGCTAACAGTCTGTAATAAATATAATTTTAAACTGTTACAATTTATGTACAGGGTAACCTACTGGCATATAGGTATTCATATAGGAGGTACCTACTTTATAATTATTAATCATGACGCACGATCTTTTACTTATTTTAATCCGTCTGAAATATAGTAATGCGTTATTATAAGCCAACTAATTAATGAATAGGTATGGATGATTGAATATGACAAGCCATTTTCAATTCATACATTACTGTCAACGGTTTCGCCGACGAGACGGGCCGCACGTGCTGATAATTGCACAAAGATAATTAGTTTCGTTCCTTATTAATTAGCGCATTGTTTTATCGGTACAGAACTACATATTATCCTCGAATATAATGTCATATAGGCAAATTTAATTATTTTGGAAACTTTGCTGGATTTAAAGGAACATTTGAACATGTACTGAACATGTAGGTAGGTACCAGCGTTGCCAGATTTATTTTTTGCCAAGTCGGGATTTTGGAACTTTTTGAGTGACAAAAGCGGGATTCCTTTGTCGAAAGCGGGACATAGTAAAATATTGACGTCGTTTTTTTTTTTTTAGTCGTGTCTCTCTTTTTGGTGCCCTTGTAGACGTCACAAAAATATTGACGTCGTTTTTTTTTTTTTTTTCGAGTCAATGCACGCACTCTCAGGACGCTGCACACACGGTCGAGTTATTCCCGAAAAGCGGGACAGGGCCTGTCCCGCGCGGGACATTACAATTTGGTATAAAAATCGGGACGGTCCCGCCAAAAGCGGGACGTCTGGCAACGCTGGTAGGTACTAAAGTAGTTAAATTGTACAAGGTAACTCACCCTTCATGGCTGGTGATAGTGCCCAAATTTTCACACAATTACTATTGCTGAACTGCCCAAGAACCGTTTCCAGGTAGTACATTGGTTTTCCAATTACTAATAGTACAATGATGTAGGGTATGAGAAAGGCACCTCCTCCGTTTTGGTATGCGACGAAGGGGAACCGCCACACATTTCCCAGACCCACAGAGGTGGCGATGCATGACATTAGAAATTCGATTTGGTTGTCCCATTTTGGTCGTTCGTTGAGTTTCTTCTTTTCGCCACCCTAAAAACAATTTACATGTAAATTTACCTAACTAGGTAAAATGTATATATGGTAGAAGGAGTTACTATAGTTTAACTTATAAAAATACTCTTGATTCTTATCCACGATTTCCACAGAAAGTTCTACTCACGATGCCAAATAGTGTTTTGCGAGATATAAAGAGCTTTGTGTCTCACATAATAGTATATTTTATTATCTTGGCTACCTTTCAGAGGATGTTCCTGTCCAGGGAGTTGAATATTTTAAGCAACTCTAAAATTCACGCAGGTATCTTAAAACAAATATCTCTTTGTTTCCTTTCCCAACATAGGACTCGATATGAAAAATTTGAACGTACCCCTAACACGCAAACTGGCTAACATAACTTGTTGTACCTTTATTCATAAAATTATCAGTATTGGCATATCAAATTCCAACTCAATCAGCTGTTTATAAAAAACAATTATAATTATATTGATAAATACTTGTAACTTGGGATAAGTAATCAGGCAATAAATATTTTATTTGATACACATGGTTTTGAAAGATACCTGCTAATGATAAAAGTGGCAGTATAACTTATGTTAATATCTTTGTGTTGGTACCTATATAGGAATCATTAGAATCTGTATACGTGGGCCTTTTCGGCCAGTCGCTCCACAGCATTATACTCTTTGCATAGCATGGCACGCTAAGTTTGTGGATGGGAGTAGAATTTAATAACCCTTAATTTATTGAATCAAAAACGTCGCGATTATTTCAGATTTCATGAGTTTTTGGGGTCCTATGTAATTTGATATATTTTGCAGTTAGACTTCAATGCTAAATTTGGGATTTGGTAAAGCCATGAATATCTATCAAATAAGTCCCATATTAAATTTAATGTAGGTACTTAGTATATAAAACCGAAATATAAGATTATAGGTACCTACGGAAGTAAAGCCGCGGGCGGGCACAAGGCATAAAATCAATAATTTGTTGCGAATCTATCGTGGGGATCTATCTACACTTATCAGTTTATCGAAATTACTACATAATTCAAGGTTATTTTTATTTATAATAATAAAACTTGATACGCCAGAATACTTGTAAAAAAATTGAAACTGCAATAACAAAAATTACTGTATTACCCATGTTTAATACCTACATGCACTGAAATGCGAGAAGATTGTCGTTATAGATAGGTGCTTGTATTTCTCTCCCGAGGCATCGTGGTGGCATAAATGGATTTGGATGAAACATGACATGTAGATAAGATTATAAGTTTATTGTACCCAGGATTAACATGTTGAATAGCTCGTTTTTATCACGTGAAATTATAGGGATGAACGGTGGTAAAATAAAGTAGCTCTAGCTACTCAGGTAGCCAAAATCAAATGTAAACGGATGCTGTAAATAATTTAAGACCATTGGATCCCATCTTTACTAAACAGAGCTTGAAGTAAGGAAACCAGATAACAGAAATTACAAAACTACTGTACCTACATACTAAAATATTTCATCCAGACACGAAACAAATAAACATAAAATACTAAAAACAAATGTTTGGGTGTGAATCTATTCCACGACTTCAAAGGGTGTATTGATTATTAATTTATTTTATTTAGCTAGCTTTGAAAGATTTTATGGTCCTTAGAGGCAGTGGCAGGACTATCAAGTGAGACCTCCATTCAATATTCTAAATGATAACATTACTCCACATGTATTGTAAAACGACGCATATACATAAACATCTCCCAAATTTTGTCTAATAGCGACGCGAATAACAAAAATGTGAAAATCTTACCCTAGATTAGACTAACCTTTTCGTTGTTCAGATCGTTGCCTGGATCCTTTTTTTTTGTATTTACATTTTCAGGAGATGCATCGAAGGCACCGTTCACTCGCTCCCCTTTCTCAACATTTACAGGGTTGGGCTCCTAAAGCAAAGCAAATTATGTATATAAAAATGTAGATATATTTTATTATTTATACTACTGTTACTATAGGTTAAAAGTTAGGTGTTAAATATAATAATATATTAACCATTTTAAATGTTACCGGTGACTGTAACGCACACCTCTGCGTGTGCGGTGAATGTGACCACAAGTTTTTTTCCTTGTAAAAATGTATTAGTAAGATAATTTAGTTATCTCCTAACTCATTGATAGATTAGTTAATCTACGAAAGTATAAAAAATGTACTCTAGTCGTATGTATACCTACTTTTTAGGGTTCCGTAGTCAGCTACGAACCCTTATAGTTCCGCCATGTCCGTCCGTCCGTCCGTCCGTCCGCGGGTAATCTCAGAGACGGTTGGTACTACAGAGCTGTAATTTGGTATGGTAGTAGATATTAACAGCGTCTACAAAAAAAATACATAAAATCTTGAAAAATATTTTTTTAGGGTACCATACACGTACAACGGGAACAAAAAATTATTTTCCTCCATTCCTATAGTGTGGCATATCGTTGGATAGCTTATAAAAAAATAGCAAAGGTTTGTTAAGCTAAGAACGCTTTCGGATTTAGGGTTCCGTTTACGAAATATTAAGCTTTTAAGCTGTAATTTTAGTTAGAGTCATGTGTGGTGTCATATCAAAAAACTAAACCATTGTTTGTAGAGTTGTAAAAAAAATCATGCTAGTAGCATATATGATTAATTTAAAAGGAGAACTATCACGGCTCAGTTGGCTTTACAGGTTAACGAGTTATAGTCGGCCAAGTAAAAAAGATCCTAAAATCAACCGAATACGACTTTTAACCATTTCGTTGCCACCCCAATATAAAAAAAAAAAGTTTAAGTAAATCGTTTATGTATACATAAAGTATTGAATTTTGTCAATCTAGCTACGGAACCCTACATAGCGCGTGTCCTAACACGCTCTTGGCCGGTTTTTTACGTATCGATTAAACTTTAGAGCTTACTAGAAACTTAACACTCGCTAGTTTTGTGCCAGCAGCTTTGCGTGCGTCTAGTTTATAAATGACTGAGTACCTACTTCTTTTTCGCTCATAAATCCCAGGGTGAATGGGAACACCATTATAATATAAGTGTTAATGCCAGGGCTGGATTTAGGGGAGGGCAAGCGGGGCGAAAGCCCGGGGCCTCCACAAACGGGGGGCCCCCACAATGAAGACTTCGAACTTTTTTTCCCCAAATTCCAACTAATAAAGACTAGTAAACATCTTTATCTTTGATAATTTTTTTTTGCTGTTTCACTTTCACTTACATGTTTTTGTTGAATACTAAAACAATCTACTTTGATTCACATTAAATGATTTATTGAAAAACTCGACAGAAAAGAATTGTTCATTTCATTAAGACAATAATTTGAGACGAGGGGGGCCTCCGCTCCTTTGTTGGCCCCAGGCCTCCAGACCACTAAATTCGGCCCTGGTTATGTAAAATGTTACCAATTACGACAATACTATAGTAATATTTTCACCTATTCTTAGTGCGTGAAACGGTGATGGAGTAAGTTCTAAGTACGGGATGAAATATTTTATTTTATTTCGCTTAATTTTGTTATGACATAAATCATTACACATGGCCAATCTGATTCCAAAGTTAATTAATAATTAAGAACAATGATTCCAACAGGCTCTGCTTGAGCCTGTTGGAATCATTGTTCTTAATGTAATAATCAAAGTACCTGCCTTATTATGGTAACTAAATAGCTGATATATTTTAATACATACTTATAATTACTTATTTATTCATAGATACATAACAAACAGGCACCATAAACATAAGCACTTTATTGAATTATTTCTCAAAAGTTACGACTTTTCTACAGAATTAGATAAAGTATGTAGTTAAAATTGCCTAACTGGCAGTAAAGCAGTAAATTTGCGCTTTAATAAATAGATAGAATTAGGGGTAGATATAATATACTAGTGGCTCCCCCCGGTTTCACCCGCTTACCCGTGAGATCTTCCATTTTCTTTGGATAAAAAAGTAGCCTATGTCCTTTCTCAGGCTCTAGACTATCTGTGTACCAAATTTCATTTACATCGGGTCAATAGTTTTAGCGTGAAACAGACGGAGTTACTTTCGCATTTATAATATTAGTTAGGATAGCTGCCTCCCCGCGGTTTTACCCGCGTTGTTCCCGTTCCCGTGGGAAAACAGGGATAAAATATAGCCTATGTTACTCGGGGATAATGTAGCTTTCCAAAGGTGAAAGAATTTTTGAAATCGGTCCAGTAGTTTCGGAGCCTATTCATTACAAACAAATATATCTATACTAATATTATAAAGAGGAAAGATTTGTTTGTTTGTTTGACCCACTGACAATAAATATAATGACTACAGAATACCTAGACCTACCCATTAAAACAAAGATTATTTTGGTATATTTTGAATATATAGACACCTACATGCCACGTGCTTGTTGGTTTATCTTTTACCTTATCTATTGATCTCCAATAAAAATATCACTTTGTAAATGAAACATTTACCTAAGCATTTATATGAAATCAATTTTAAAAGTTAGCACTGCCTAGCTATATCAGTTGATGTTGTGAAGTGCAAATGTAGTGATTCCTTATTCTATGTTACGTTAATGATTTGTCAGTAATTTTTAGGTTTATAATTATTTTTATCATGAATGAAGTCGGTCCTTTCGAACAGTCTTGACGCTATCGTCAGCGGTATATAGGTTGAACAGCTAGTCAGCAGTCATAAGGTAGAATAGGTTTTTTATGGAACTGGTACCTATTGATTGGCTGGCGAGACAATTAATAAAGTTTTGACACCTAATCAATTACCTTATCTTAAGACCTTAAAATTGGCTTTGACAATCTTATCAGTTACAATAAATTTTGCATTAAGTACCTAATCAAATTGATTGAGCGTTCCACTCAATCAACCGAACAAAAATAATAATTTCAGACGGAATTTCTTTTATCTTACCGCATTGTCGACTCTTGTTTAGGTAGTTAGGTAGATACTTATCTTTAAAAATCTACAAAAGAGTACAGCCACTTTCATGTGGAACCCTGAGGATATTAATAAAATGCAACTTATGTTATGGCAAAGATTAGATATGTTTCCAAAATCAATAGGTATGTAGCTGTTTTTATTATATTGGATGGTCTGCGACACATGATATCAGTGGCACCAATTATTTGAAATTGAATTGATTTAGCTTACTTAGTTTTGAAAATAATAAATATCTAATAAATAAATAAATATCCTGGGACATTTTTTCACACACGGCCAATCTGATTCCAAATTAAGCATCAAAGTGAGCTTGTGTTATGGTAACCAGATAGCTGATATACTACATATACTACTTTTAAATACATACTTATATAGATATTAACATCCAGACACAGGACAAACAGACATATTCATGCATACATATGTTGTCCTGGGTGGGAATCGAACCCACGACCCGCGGCTTGAAAGTCAGTGTCACTAACCACAAAGCCAACCGGGCTGTCAAATGAAAAGAGTTATTGCATGGATTATAACAGCCGTGCGTGTAGAAAAGTCGCAATAGCTTCTTTTACCTTTAGGTACGATTTATCTTGAGGTTATGTTTTTCGAGGAATGTATGATTGTAGTACATATTTATACAATAAATTTTTATTGCCTAAACGACTTGATAGATTTTAGCTTGTGAGTTGTCTTTTGATCGTTTTGTTTAAGAGAATGACACTAAGTTACAATCAAATTATAATAATTTACATGACCGACTTTTGGCGACATATTATTCATTTGCAAACATATTTTTTGGTCTAAATCTGTCGAGTGGCACACCACTCACACATCCAAATAAAGGGTTTTGTAAAAATATAGATGATTAAATTTGAAAATAAAATAATTGTTATAAACAACTAAATACCTGACTGCGTAATACCTAGTACTTGAACTAAACATTTTCAAACGAACTCAAAAATGAATTGAAACGATGAAACAAATTGAACAATTTGATGTTTGGTACTTATTTAATGATGGTTAAAAAAAATCGAAAATGTATTTATCTTGGGGATAAGTTATATATTTTAAGTTTAGGTACCTATATTTCTTCACGCATTTGAGTAAATTTTTTTTTAAATAATATAAGTGACTTTATGACCCTTCGCAGGATATTATTGCTTGTTATACTTATCCTCCTCTAGATCAAAACACTTCAGTTGATCAATAGAGTTAGTCGCATAGATATTCCAGTCACAAAAAAAGTCATAATTAGTAAACGACGGAACCCATCGCTTAAGAGTCCAACTCGCCCTATCCCCGCATATTTTTTGTGATATCGATAACATTTAAAATACTCACCTATTTCTCACAGACGTTATAAGCCTCTTAACGTAGTCGTGCCAAATCATTGTTTGTCTCGCGTTTTAGTAGGTACTTTCATATCATTATCTACTATTAATTTAACATTTTATATAAGAATAGACTTGCTGTATTACTTAGGATATATCTTACACGAGAGCCCTCGATATTTCAACTCTGGCCATGCGCTACGAGTGCTACGAAAAAACGCTACGATCATAGTGATGTAACTCGGATCACGGGA
Organism: Thyatira batis; assembly: GCA_905147785.2. Taxonomy (NCBI): domain Eukaryota; kingdom Metazoa; phylum Arthropoda; class Insecta; order Lepidoptera; family Drepanidae; genus Thyatira; species Thyatira batis. The sequence goes on along the minus strand of LR990496.1, from coordinate 5,558,324 downwards.
AATTCAGTGGGAGGTAACTTTATCTTGTATACTTGTCATTAAACTTTAAACCTTAAATAAAATTAAGGAACGCCACGTATACTAGAGTTAAGTATTTAAATATTAGGTATTTATGTGATAAGTTTTAATACTTGTGTAAAATGTTTATTTCTATAAATTACAGTTAATATTTCACAGTTTATCACCAATGAGAAGAAAATAGTAAATTCCAATCTGTCAGTCAGGTAGGTTCACAGTATGTTCAGGGGCCTTATATAAATTTGGCCCCCTTCTAACTTTACTATGTCCATGGGTGCTACTGTCTTAGTAATGGCTATTACACTACATTTTATATAACGTACATTAGACGTATTTATATGTCCTGTATAAACGCACGCATGCAATTCTTATATTCATAAACCGCTGCCAACGTCAGATAGTTGGTAATTTCAGGCCTGAAAATATCTTCACATAAAAACTGTGCTGAAGGATCTCTGTCTGTAAGTGTACGCGAGGTCGGTAGGCCACAACTGAAGTTGAAACGTGGCTGTTCTATCTAAGCATATCTGGACACATCAAGTGCCAATGAAACTGACGATCAGGCTGACATGGTCTGAGGCAATATACGAATCTCAAGACGGAACTCGATGGTGGAGTACTGTGGATACCCAGTGCCTCATATAGAGGTTCAGTTATTAAGTTAAGTAATTCAAGTCATCGTGTATATGTTATGTGCTTGGAAACGATCATATTTATAGATTTACGATTATTTAACGGAAATCTGGCAATAAATATCCAGATGAATTATTTTCACGTACCTACAAATATAAATAAATAAATAAATACATAACGTTTATTGATACAAAAATTGTTTTACATTGTTGTATAACATTGGTCCCCAAACTAGGTATAACCTGTATCTTGGGGGCCTCCTTCCTAGTGTTACAGAGATAATTTAAACATACGTTATTTACATTGAAACATTTTTTTACTAAATATAATTCAGACATGAAAAAGTGAAAATTATATGTAAAGGTTGATAGTCATTGTGTGTGAAGTACCTAGTGAGTGTTTTGAAAGTGTGGTGTGGTGTGCAAGTGTGTGAGGTGAAATATACAAAATAAATTTAACAATAACATATAATAATGGTTGCCCAAAGATGCTAGGTATCTATCGTAGCCAAGCTAGAGATGAAGCGAGCCGGGTAGATCATAAGACCTTGTATAGACACCAATAATAAAGAATCAGGAAGACAGTGGGTACGATTGGGACAGTGCCTTATAGGTGGCCGGAATAAGAATAAATCCAATCCGCAGCAGTTCATAAATAACGGCAATTTAAATAGGACGATAAGAATACCTATAGTACCTATTCTTATTTAGCAATTTATGAAAACACGAAAAGGGTAGGTATATTACAGTATCTACCTATTTTAATGTAATAACTTATATAAACCACATTCAAATAAAAAATAAAAACAAATAAATAAAAACAAACCGTTTGGTGTCGTGGGACACCGGATAGAAACGAAGTCCTTAAAAAAATATTAATTTGAAGCTCTATTCGAGGTACTTAGATAAAAAATAATAAAATTATTCGGGTATACAATCCACACCAAACGACCAGAAAAATAGTATTAATAATTTGAATTAAGAACGAAGAAAAAAGTCAAAAAATTCATATGACGTTCCAATTTCAAACCGATACAATAATAAAATCTTAGGATACGGAAGTTCTTTCCCGGTAGGATACCTACCTCTCCGCATTGTCCCCTAAGGAACTTAGAAATTATAAAAAGGGACCCTTTTAATAATTTGTTTATAAGTAGACTAGCTTCTGCCCGCGACTGCGTCCGCGTGGAATTCTTGGGGCTAACGCTAACTTTCAACCCCCTTCGTTTGCGTAGAAGGATGGTCTCGCAGAGCTAACTGATGACTGCACGCCCCGCGCCGGCCCGGCACATAAAGGCGCGCGCAGTACTTTATCATTATTTTGCTGCAATGTTATTTTTAATTTGCGATATCTCCTAAGATATTCATTGAAATCGAATGATGTAAAAGGCAATTTTGTTTTAAATTAAATATTTGTGATGAATAACGTATTTATTTGGATAAGTATTAATATCATCTTTATAAAAACACCTTCACAAATAATGCTTAATTTTCGAACAAATTTGGTTAGTATAAAAATGGTCACAGTGAGCCAACCTTAACAGATAGACATATGAAGGGGAACAATTCTGTCATATTTCATTTTAGCGTATCTTTAACCGTTACCTGTACGCAGCGTACGCAGCGGAAGCTCTCAACTGGTAAAGAAATCTCCCGATTTTGAAACATTCTTCATTGGTGCTCCGCTCCTATTGGTCATAGCGTGATGATATATAGCCTATAGCTTTCCTCGATAAATGGACTATCCAATGGCGAAGAGAATTGGCGAGAATTTTTCAAATCGGACCAGTAGTTCCTGAGATTAGCGCGTTCAACCAAACAATCAAACAAACTCTTCCGCTTTATAATATTAGTATAGATGAAAGTTAGCAAAATGACATTTTCATGGCTGCCCAAGAACATTGCCACTCGTTTTGTAGCGAAATGAAAGCTGCACCACAACAAATAAGAAGAAAGAAATCGTCACTTGTTTTAAAAACTGACCAAATTTGCACGTAAGTGTAAGTAGGAACCTATTTATAATCACTACTTTTTACTTCTTTACTATAATTGTTTAAAATTCCAATAGAAGTCTTGAAGAATTAACTGAGGGACATCGGCACTAAGTAGGTAGGTATATGGTACGGGGGCAATTCAATAAAGTTAGTTGGTTTGCTGCCGCTGCTTAAACTTTTTTATTTATATACCTATAGATTAAATGGATCCGGGGAAATTACGAACTCCTTGACATACACGATCCTCTTAACGTAAAAGTTGTCGCTTGAGATAGTATCGCCCCTTTGTTTACAGACACCATTTTAACTATAAAATTGCTCATTGCTAATTACTATTAAGCTGGTGATTTGTGATTAACTAGGTCAAAGACTTGGCTAATGTTAAAATATTAATAAAAAAATATGAGCACAGTACGACTGGATACAGATTTGTATGCTTCGCGATGTTCTCCTTAAATGGTGTTAAGAAATAAAAATAATGAATAGTAAACCTGTTAAATTATGTTTGAGTTTGAGACATTAAGCCTATGAAATGGTGACTAGCGAGTAAAGATCGGGTATTACACCTAAGGCAAATAGCCAGCTCGCATCCCGTCGCAGGCGCGCCGGCTACTGTCGCCGGCGCGACGATATGCGACCGCCTTGAGCGTGGCCTGCGGGCGGCTGCGGGTGATGGGTAGGGCAACCCACCACTCGCGCAGACACAGGCCCAAGAAGAGGACGGACGCGTATTGCCCTGCGCGTCCGTCCAGACGGAGGTAGGGGGGCATTAGCCCCCCAAAGAAGTGGTCCAAGAGACCGACGCTGGCCGGGGTAATGTGTAGAATGCGAAAGCGTACCCGCAACTCCGGCGACGGCCAGAAGTACACGGGGAGGTTTTAGTCCGTGCAAGTCGGACATAGCACGTTGCTGGGCCCTCAGCGGCGGGTATGCGAAGGCATTTCCTCCTCGGTAAAAAAAAGGGTATTACACCTACCTCAGTAAGAAACACAAATAAATAGACATTGTAAATTGTTCATGTACTTACAAAATTTATTTACAATTGAATTGGCTTAAATTTAAATTATTTACAAAGTTAATATAAATAGTTCATGATATAATTATTGTTGTACCGTAATATATTATATTGTAGTTACAAACATTCACACATTCATAGATTTTAAACAAGATTTGTGTGTAAGAAGACAAAAATATAATATTAATATCACAAAATCATGCAAACATTTACATGAAACATCAGAAAAAAAATTGATCATTAGAAATAATATGAATTAAGGAAAACTTGTAAATGTCCGATTTAACTTAATCTACAGTGCAACCTTAAATTTGATTCGATTTCACTCATAAAATATCTATGTAAATATCCTATATCTCTTAAGGCGTTTAATTTCATAAATATATTTTTTTCTAAACTAAATAGGATACCTACTAGAGACTAAAGCTTTTCGAAGCAAATGAAGGAAAATTCTGAAATGGATTCAGTATTCAGTAGTATACAAATGCATTAAAACTTAAAATTGAATACTTTAAGTGCTTATAAAATACCTTAATTATTAATAAGCTATTAAACTATTCCTACTTAAAGAACTTATCCTCTTCTATATCCACCGGTCAAACTGAGAACCAAATGCCTGAACCAAGTTACGTTCCTTTTCTCTCGCTCCGAATTTGCTTCTTTCTTGAATAACTCCCATTCAGCATAATCTTGTGCTAGTCGTGGACCCCATGACGTCTTGGTACGGAATGCCACATTCAGGGTCTGCGGAAAAACGTAACACATTCATCAAGTAAAATATCCATCGCATAGCAACATAATAATATTAATATTAGCAACTTGATAAATTAGATACTTTTTAATTCTATCCAGTTTAAAAAGAATAAAATCTTATTAGTTATGTAGTTCATGTGGTATCAACCAACCACATACCTTAAATATTTCTTCCTATCTAAAAAAAATGTCGTACAAATTTTTTACGAGAACAAAATAAAAATCTGTAAAATACAAGCCTATCCCACTCCGTGCTTTTTATCAAAAGTAACTAATAGTACTTACTTGGGAAAAGTTGCCCGTTCTATTTTTGTACAGAGCCAGGCCGATGAAGATAGGAACGAAAGCAATTCCAACGAATAACATCATGTATCCTGAGACTGAAAAAATAATAAAAAAATTACGTTACTTTAAGTAAGTAGGCAGATGGTAATTCTTGCAATCTGATTCCAAATTACGCAGTAAGTACTTGTACTTGTTTATTATAGTAACCAGATAATAAACCTGCTATATTAACTAAAATAAAGTATAGTAGGTATACTACTTTTAGTATTTACATCCAAACACAGAACAAAAAGACATGTTCATATTGTTCATGCATACAAATGTTTGTACAGTTTGTACTAGGTTGGAATCGAACCTACAACCAGTGCAGCGGTTTGGAAGTCAGGGTCGTTTATTATCAAGTCTATGGTGGGATAATTCATTACTCTATATAGGTAATTTTTACCACTATTAAGCTACTGTGATTAAAATACAAATCTAAAAAAATGTTACTGTTATTGCCAACTCACCGTATGCTGCTACAGGGTACACATAGTATCCACCGAAGAGTAAAGCCTCAAATGAAGCGAGAGCGTAGATGAAGACGACAGTCATCAGAGCTGGAGTGATTATGCCCCAACAGAATCGCCAATAAATTGAGGTCCTGACACCCAACATAAACTCTATATCCAAGCACAAGTTTTCCAATCCTGTAATAAAAAGAAAAAGGCGGGATCACCAACAGAGAAACGTCGATCACACGAACAGGCACAATGAACAAAAAATTACTTACCTACAAAAAATCTTTATATAAGTATTCGACATTCTATCAATCTACAACTTGCTAGCATATAGATATAGGCGCTTTTTACAAAACACAGTGTAACACACAAAAATAGTGTTCAAAAAAATTATTAGTAATAGATACCTATTAATAAAAAATATTAGGTACGTTAGTTATTCCTTATCTAAGTATTCAATACCTGCCTAACAAATAATTATTTTAGTTTCATCGATTTATTACAATTAACATGAAATCATAAACACATCTTTATGATGGAGGTATACGTAGATAGGTATAAAAAATATGATATATCTATCTGTTAATGTCGGCGCTTTGTATCATACTCTAATCTACTGCTCATTAAAGGACCTTAGCATTTTTATTGTTTTTTTTATAACACCTACCCAATATAAATCGTTAAAGACATACCATCGTGATGTAGGTAGAACATGATCATTTCATGATTGTAAAGATAAATAAAACTATAAAGTAGATATAAACAAGACCTATCAATATCCTTTTAAATAAACCGATATTTTGCGATGTCTCCCTCTGTAAGAAGTGCCTAATATATCTGTGCATATTGATAATTACAAAAATACATTAAAGTAAAATATATTACCATAGATCCAGAAAACGCCAACAATTTCCGAAATGGCGCAGAATAATACAAGGAACGTTCCACCGTAGTAATCAACCAGTTCCAAAATATATTGACCACCCTGGAATATGAGAAAGATCATAAATTAATAATCGTTTCCAACAATTTTACTTTAATAAGCATGAAGGTTTCAAGGTTCTCATTTTAAGACGACGAATTACTAAAAGATTTTTCTAACTAGTAAGAAAAAACTAGTAAGATATCGTACCTTACTGATATATCTTTTTACGCTGACAATGGGAGTGAAGCCTAATATTGTGTACCTAAATCGAGAGGAAACCATAACACGGTGACAGAAGTACATTATAGTACCTGGTTATATAGGTATATTTATGTATACATCGGAAAACAAATAGCTATTTACATTATTTTTAATAGTAGGTACATAATGCTTTGATTCGAACTAATAGCCTTTTACAGGTTTTCACCTATGGAAATAATATTCCGTTTATTACCCTCTAGTTAAAAATTGGCGGGTAAGCCGTACCTCCTGTGTCCCCAATTTCCGATTAGCTGTACTTGTAACTAAATCTCGTCTAGACTTTATGAGCTGTAGGTACAACATAATAACACAAAATACAAGCTATATAAATACTTACAGGTGTAACATAGATGAGACCAACAGAGAAGCCGACAGTGCAACTCATGGCGGACATGTAGACAGTTTTGATTTGCGGAAAAGCGTCCATCATCACTGTGTTAATAGTCGAGAGGAGAGCCACGGCCGAGCCTACACCCAGCACTGACATCATAAGAAAAAACAGCACTGAGAATAGCTGAAAAGGAATAAAATAAAAGTAAAATTAATTTCATGGATGTTTATTACACGCCTAACTGAGCAGAACTTCTCCTACATAGTTACGAACTTCTCTAGATATTGACACCAAAACACAGAATCAAGAGTTAGTTGATCATGGACACAGTTATCTGTCACACTTGGGCATCTAAAACACAACAGACGGCTTGAAAGTACAAATAGTTAACCGTCAAGCTAACCGACCTATCAGCTCACAGATTACTTTATAGACTAACTCCATAGGGTTATTCGAGCTACATTAAATGAATAAATGCTTATTGTTTCGTAGTCATGAAACAATGCGATTAATAATTCTTAAACTATAGACCAGAGACCTATATTCCACATGAACATGTGGAATTTATATTCTCTTATTGCATGTACGTGGTTGGCCGGATAATTTATTTATATAAAAACTATTTACGCTATAAATAAAGTACATACCTGGGGCATAAACGTTTTGGCGATGGCATCTGGGTATGAAATGAAAGCCAAACCAGTTCCTCCTGAACCAACGACTTGTGAGACCTCCTGGTTAAGTTCATAAGCCAAGTTCCCGAGGATACCGAATATTGTTACACCTGATAGTAAACTTGTGAAAGTGTCCAAAGTAGTCACAATCATAGCATCTCTGGAAATAAAAAAAATATATTAAACCTATTACAAACTTATAAGGATGCATAAGACTATTTTATTGGCAAGTTATTTTAAATTATATACCTGTAAACATTTTGCCTAAACCCATTGTAAGAAGAGAACATAATTATGGCTCCAGTACACACGGATAGAGAGAAGAAAACTTGTGTGACTGCGGCATACCATACCTGGAAATTATAAAAAGGTATTGAAGGACTATTGCCGAAAGTTTGAATTCATTTAATATTACTACAAATTAATTTAGCAATCTTACATCGAGGTCAATGAGTCTTTCCCATTGTGGAGTGATAAAGAATAGAATACCGTTGCCTGCTCCGGGTAGGGTTGCAGTGCTAAAACCAAATAGAAGAAATTGTTTATAATAGGGAGATACTTTTAAATAATTTACTTGTTAGGGACCAACATTTGAGCAGATACTTACGTAATGAGTAGAATAATCATGACCACGTAAGGAAAGAGAGCGAGGAAATAGGCTGCTTTGCCAGAACTCTTGACACCTCTGGCTACGATGACGAAGATAATGAACCACGAGGCTAGGAGGCACAGCGTCAAGTACCATATCGGTAAACCTGTTAAATAATAGCTTGTTAGATAATTTGGTTTATTAATTATACTAACTGATCGCCTGCATTATATTTGATAGCAAACTCACCTAATCCACCTTCGATGGTATCTTTTTGCTGAAGTACCGTTTTACTGGAATATAAAAAAATATTTAGGTATAATTTGAATGCTGTGGACCTGTGATAGTATAAGACAAGTATCCCTACATACTAAAATATTCATTTTGATTTTTAATTGCAATAACAGATTTGATTAGGACATTAAGTACCTAGTAGGTAACTAATAGGTATGTCAAACATTAAAATTTAGGATTCCGAGCAAAGTGGTTTCTGTTGTATATCATTTGTTTGCTCCGTTATATCTTCACTCGGATAAAATAATGTAACATTTTCATGAATGAGAACTGCAGGAGATGAGAAAGGGTTTATTTATTTATTTATTTATTTATTTATTTATTTATTTATTTATTTATTTATTTATTTATTTATTTATTTATTTAAGGGTTGTAGGTAACACCCTTTTTTCTCCGTCGGACCCATAAAAACCTCCAATATAACTTACAGGAAATAAAATTCCGCACTGCTCGTGGCGTTTTCAGATATTACCCCGACTGCCTGGCTGGCGTCGGAAGGAACACAGTTATCCCACTCGGGCTGGCATAATGCCCATGGAAGAGTGTCTTGAAAGCTCATAACCAAATAGTAAAAGCATAATGCAATGATGGCCACGTAGTACGATAAAATATATCCACATCCTAAAGCTTGAGCGTACCCCGTACCTTTAAAAGAAGAAACAAGGGTTGTAAAATAAATCTTCAGGTTCAATAAATCAAAATAATTACAAAATAGATATAAAACATACCTTTCATGGCAGGTGATAAAGACCAGACTTTTACTGAATTTCTTGAACTGAACTGTCCCAATACGCATTCTAGGTAGTACATAGGTTTGCCTATTAAAAATAATACAATGATGTAGGGTATGAGGAAGGCACCTCCACCGTTTTGGTATGCGACGAAGGGGAACCGCCACACATTTCCAAGACCCACAGAGGTGGCAATGCAGGACATTAGAAATTCAATTTGGTTGTCCCACATGACACGTTCAGGCTTATCATTTTCAGGGTCATTGTCCTGGAATTAAATAAAAATAATAATAAATAATATATTTTCACTAGTACACAGCATTGCAGGCATAGCAGCTTTGTCTAAAATAATATTGAATGACCTTGCAGAAGTTGCAGACATACTTACTCGAATGGATGGAACGTGTTGGAAATTTAAGATTTTCATAAAATGGTAATAAGTATGTAGATATTATAATAAGGTTCATCTTTATAATTTAGTTATAGTGGTATTGTTTAAAAGGAAATATAAGCAATAAATTATGATTCTCTTATATAAACATACAATAAATTGATACGACCATTACGACCTTAAATAAAACGAGTCATTCAAAAACCAAAATGGTATTTCCTTCACGGTTTTACCTTGTCACTTTATATTTATATACTTATATCTCTGTACAAGTTGTTTCAAAATTATGTTTACCTGCATCCCGTTGTCTTGTTTTGGAAATAATCATACCTTCTTAAGTAGGTAAGCGTAGGAAATCTAATATTTTATTTAATGTTTACAGAAATTACAGAAATCAGAAAAGGCTACACATTCGTCGTAATGGGAATATAATATTACAAGACAAGACTTACTTACAACGTTTAAAGCATATAATAACAAGTCCAGTAGAATCTAAAAGCCTAAAAATATTCTACCAAAACAGGTAGTACTTTTGTACTACCCAGAGGTACTAGGTTTCGGGGTACCTATATAAAAAGAAAATCTTACCATCGTGTAATGTGGTGGTACTTTTATTGCAGGTGGAGGTAGATCAGGTCGTGAGGAACGTTTTGGTTTTGGAGAGCCAGAGCGGGCTTCATCTCCAAAACCTTTCTTCCCAAGTTGACTCGGCTCCGATCCCGCGTCAAACGCGGAGTTCTCATTACCACTCTGTGTGAGGTATAAGATTGATAAGTGAAATTCATGAAAAATTATATTAACCTGTTATATATAGTTTGTGCTTTTGCCGTGTAATTGAAGAAATAATGATTTCATTTCAATAACAACATCTAACCTATTTTAGGCCTTGAATTGCCTTATAAGTTATGGTATATTTCCAAACAAACATTTAAAGAAAACCTAGAAGCTGGATTTTTTGTTTGGGAAAACTAGTTACTTAATTAGTTTAAAACCTTGTAACCTACATTTTAGGGATTATGTTAAAAAAATATATCATGATGAAAATGGATACAATCCTGCAATTACTTGATTGAGTTAAATTTACCATAATTAAATCCTACTACTATTATAAAGGCGAAAGTTTGTAAGTATGGATGTATGTATGGATGTTTGTTACTCTTTCACGCTCCAACGGCTGAAGGGATCTGCTTGAAATTTGGCACAGAGCTAGAATATGTTCTGGAATAACACATAGGCTACTTTTTATCCCGGGAACGCGGGTGAAACCGCGGGGAGCCACTAGTTTACCATAATTTAATTACACCCAGTCTTTGTTAGTCATCATCACGATTTATGCTATGACGCTTAGTAAATGTTATAAGGTCGGTCGGCGAACTCTATGTATTGACAATGGCAGGCTGCAATTAATCTAAAGGCGATTAAGTAGCCTGATTGAAGTAAACTTACACTTGCAGCTACGTGCTTGAGTAAAAAATAATGCCACTTCATTAATAGGTACTTAATACGAGTAGATAGGCAATGAAATTAAATGTTTAGGTATGTTTATGTATCGTGTTATGTTTGAAACGTAAAAAATTATAAGTGTTAATAAAATGATAATAATAATGAATGTTTTTTTAATATTTAAGTATATTATCCGTTGGTAGGTACCTATTTCATTTGGGCATCACATCAAATTGTTTACAGCGTTTTTCTAAATTTTATCGATTAAATATTCATAATTAACGTTATCCTCAAATTATGTAGGATTAGCTAAGTAGGCACTTTTATTATCTAAACGACATTGTAAAATGCGCAGAAGAAAAAGGATTTTTAAATCTCAACCAAATTAGATAATTCGGAAAATTCCAATTTCTAGATACCTAACTACAGATTTCTAATAAAAAAAAAAAGTTGATAACATTTTTGATGTCTCCAACATTTGGTTTAATGCCGTATCATGCTTTACTTTAACTAATTTAATTACAAAAAAGATAATTAATCATATAATGACCTACAAATGGTTATCAATAATGACAGAATATTATATCTTTAAGATATCTAATCATATTCTTATTATTGACATAGACCTACCTAATTATAAGTATATATTTTTGATTACTTTTTAACCGGTTTCCAAAAAAATTACGTTTCTTATTTATTACGCGTCAATTTTACCTAATCTGTATCATCGAAGATTACAAACTGATTTGGATTATTCAAATTAATAAGGTAGATAAATAACTGATCTATAATTACGTCTACATACATATGTTTCTATGGCTTTGTTGAGAGTACACCGACCCACAATCATGAAGGAGCAGGTTCAAACTCCTGGCCCGTAACTAAGTACTGGCTTAGTTTGATGAAGGTAAACATCGTGAGGAAGCCTGCATGCCCGAGATGTTACAAATAAATGCGTGTTAAGTCTGCCAATCGGTACTAAGCCCACGTAGTGGCGTGTAGCCTACACCCCCTCGTTGATAGAGAAGGCTCGTGCTCCCTAGTGGAGACGTATATGAGATGATGGTGATGATGATTATATTTACTTAAATCTGTACTCCAGAAAGTTAGGAAAAAACGGTTTATGAAGGACGGTATTAAACTAGACTCTTTGGGCATGGACAATTAATTTTATTTTTCTCATCTGGGTTCCATAATAAAAAAAAAATGTTTTGAACATGAACTTTAGAAGACACGATGGCGGAAGGTGGCATCTCTCAAGGAAAAGTGAAGCACGCGAAGCGCGACGATTGCGGATGAAACATTAAAGAGACATATACCTACCTAGATAATATTACAAAATTGATCGAGAAAACATCAAATAAAACGCTAGTTTCAATTATGAATATGTATACGAAATAGTAATTACATATTTAATTATTGTGATATCGACAAATGTCCTTGTCTGACTGTAAGTTTTGTGACCAATAAGTCATTGTTTTTTTAAGGAACGGTGATAAGTAACTATCGTGTTTAACAAACAAAGTACGTAGGTAAGTGCCTAGCTGGATGTAAAATATTCTTTATAATAGAACAAATCGGCGTGAAGTGAAGTGACTGATACGGGTATGACATTGTGTTCATTCAGTCAGTGCCCGAGTCGTGCAAAAATAGCACGAACCTTCAAGCAATTCAAGTACCTGTCGGTGTGCGTACTCTGCTTTGTTATGTCAATTATTAACATAACTAATTCGTCGTTTTACGAAGATGTTTTTAATGTTTATATTATATAAATCCACCCCTATAATGCCTATTTTATACATATTATTTATTTGCATTCCACAATATTAAAATTAAGATAAGTTAAATTGACATTGTGGACCCTGTCGGGCACAGCAAAATACATAAGAGTAACATAGCATTTTAACATTTAACGTTTAACTTAACATTTTACCAACTGTGCCTAAATTTACCAGACACATAGTTTAAGTGCGTTTCCGGTTTTCCTTCAAATTTCCCGCAGTAAAAACTCTCCGCTGTTTTATTAAACTAGAATTTAAATTCCTTAACCCATTAATGCTTAAATCGGTAGTAGATCTATATACATCCATCATAACGGAAATTTCAGGTTAAAGTACTTACTACAAGTTACTGCAGAGATGTTAGTAGGTACCTAAATGGAAGTAAATATAGATATGGCAAAATTAACATATTTTATTTTATTGATCCAAATTTCCAGCATTTCCAATCATCCGATATCACTAATCGCGTGTAGGTATAATTAATACTGATAACTTAATGGTTCAATTTTACAAAAATAAATCTCCACGTACCTAAATTGTTGATAATATGATTATGTAGATATACCTACATATAGGCATTACATATCTTGGCTTAGGATTATTATGATATTAGTTTTTTCAAACAACAGTAAAATTCCAATACCTAATAACTTAATTGGATGTAGACCTGTGTTGAAAAACATCTATTTATTTCACATATGTACATATGCTATATGTACATATAGGCCAATATTAAGGTATGCCACACATTTGTATATTTGTAACTTCACACCTATTCAGGAAGATAATGGAAGGGATATACTTAGGTGGAATATATTAATTATGAATGAGTAAATATCCTGGGATGTTATTTACACACCGCCAACCTGATTCCAAACCAAGTAAAGTCGGTTATTTTGATATCTGATTGGCAGAAATATTTCATTTAACTAGACGTTTATTTTTATAAACATCGTCAGAACTACGATTTCGTAAAAAAATCATGTGTGTATTCAAATGAAAGGTCGCAAAAATTCAGTTGATTCGTAAAATATATTATGCCATAATATAAAAATTATATCCCTATTAATATAATATCAGAATTTTTAAGAGAGTAATAATTAAATAATGCCTCTACCTCCATTTGTCATAATAGTGCTAAGATGGCGGTAAAGCTCCCGGGAAGGCAAATATGAATGACTTCTGGATGTTTACTAAAAAAATATTTACTTGTTATTAAAATACTGATAGCTTACATACAATGGTTTAAGACACGTACTTACCTACCTACTATCCCATATCACACGCGCGAAGGTTAGTCAATTTTAATTATTAATAACAACATTACTCATATAGGTAAGTTACAAAGAAAGGATGATGACATATATTTTGCGTATAACAAAAGTCCAGGTACCGGTGTACGAGGACTCATACAGGATAGTAAAATCAATAGAAAAAATTGTAAAGTAAAAGGAAACAAAAAGAGAACACATTTTTTGCGGTATTACATTAATATTGCTACTATCTTATTACTTAAAAGGATTCTAGAATTCTAGAATCTAGATTTACTTAAAAGGTACTAAGTATTGTATTTTGAATTAAAAAAAATATCGTTCAATATAATGCAACTCCTTGTACCTACCTCCGGCTACCTTCCCAACCGAAGCAAGGAATACAAGCGCGCTCCGATGTTTGAAATTTAAACTGTCGCCAACATACATTACACTACACAGTTACTTTCCTGAACAAACTCTACACTCTCCACATTTTACCAACTATTCTAGAGTAAGTAACGTCACAATATTTTTAACAATATTTACTGTTTATTATATAGATACTAAACAATTAAATATAACTAAATAAATCCTAGTCTCTAACGATCTTTGACACGTACGATATTTTAGGATTTAATTGGGGGTTAGTTTAGCGCTCGTGTTTTTGCGGCAGAGAAGGCTAGTTACTAAGTTCTGTTTGGTTTAAAATTTAAGCGATAAGTCGATCTGTTATATTGAAAAAAAAAACACAATTAATTTAATAGGGCAGACTACGAATATTTTTGTGACCTTGTTGCTAATAATTAATTTTGTGTGCAAAGGTTGCTTATTCATATTTACTGTACCTACCGAAATTATTTTATTTCATCTTCAAACTGGCGCCGGCGCCGATGGCGGCGGTGTTTAAAATATAAAGACAACACAATACACTTATTTGAAGAACTCCTCACCATTTTGTTTCACAATATCACAATTTGTTTGTATTCTTTGAGCGGTACCGGGCGATGCGATGCCACTTGCTATTCGTTAACCAAGAGCGTGGTTGCTCAACTAGGTAACTCACACTTGCAATACGCGAGTGGACGTTGCGCCGATTCTTCGCTGGTTTTATAATACCTATCAGCTGCCAAACGCAGCACGGCCCTCGCTGAATTTTTTTTATTGTTATCTACGACAACATTCTGAGTATACTTCCTTTAAGCACTCGATTAAAACTGGTACTGATTGTTAGTACTTCGTACTTAGTATTTAATGTTATGTTGGGTACATTTAATTGTGTGAATATTTTTGTACGTAGGTAACTCGTGCTATATACAGCGTGCTACCTGTGCATGCGCTGCGCTCTGGTTGAGATTGTCGGCTGATTTAGTTTTCAACCGAATCACCTTGAGGTTTCATAATCGCTACTAGATATATTCGTGTAAGTTATAATATCATACTACTAACGTGCAAGGATGGAAGAGCCGTGGTCAGCAAATAAGGTGTTTAAACTTGGGCAATGACATTTGATTGGTCATGCCGATTCTAGGTTAAAGAGCCTGCACTACATATATATAATATCTTAGTAACAACTGCAGGTATATTCAATGAAGGTTCTTCCGCGATATTTCCTTGCGGGAGACAGGTAAATAACGTAACTTAATGTAACCAATGTCGGTGACTTAATATAACAAGATGCATACCGGCCAACCTTGTTCTTCACCATACTCTCATACTTACTAGGGCATATTTAGATCAAGCCGGCTATAAATAATCATACCACCACCATTGCTAATTGGTTTAGTCGATGATTTACAAGTTTGAGTAAATTTAATAATAGAGTCTGAGATACCTAAGGAAAAATCTCAGCCGTACAAACACTGTAGAGTATACACTATACTAAGATCATTGGAAACTTCCAGCGGAAGTATATCATTAAGTATGAATTAATTTGTGTTATCATAATCTTACCATGTTTTGTGAGTGATGAGGTAGACGAAGGTCGTTCTGACAAGATGCTAGACTCTCAAATGGTGGTGAACTCCTAAGTAGGCTCTTTGTGATAGATTTCTTATAACTTCTGTACAGAAGCCAGTCATCTAGGCGCAACAAGATACAGTATCGTCGAGGCTTTTACCCTTGTCTCCCTTCGCCAAAAGCTCATTGTAAGATCCGGCCAGTGTCACTGATCTCTGATCACTGTAGTATTGCAAATGAACTAAACATATACATTATGGTATTTCGTTTTTGTTCACGTGTTTTTGGCGAAAAACAAAAGATGATCGGATGACTGAGCGGATTTACAATCCGATAGCAGGTAGCCGATGTATCATTTACGCACGCGTCTCATAGTATGTATTAAAATGTTTATCTTATACTATCACAAAACGATTGTAGGTAAGTAAGCATAATTAATAATTAATTATGGATCAGTGAAACATATGGTACCATTTATAATAACGATGTTCCGGTTCATCATAATTTACCATAATATCAAGAATCTCCTCTTTAGATGCCGCTAGTCTGTCGCTAGTCTTGAAACTGTGTCTGAAACTTACATGAGAATATTGACCTTATCTAATTCTTAATTATTTTTTAAACAAAATCAATCTTTCTATAGAACTTACATAAAGTATAATATGGTCCAGTCATTTTAGCTTAAATTAGGTAAGAATCTCGGAATTCCGGAGGCACCGGGTGACCTGAAGTGATGCGGAGACCGCGCGGTCTCCGCCCTCTATCTCGAAAACGGTTCACCGTATAAAAAAAATTTTAAACAAAATTTGTAGAGAATTTTGTTTTCTACAATATTGATAGTAAATACAAGTAGCAAAAAACCCATAGGAAATGAGATATTTCCAAAAAAAGCGCAAAAAACCGATTTTTGTGACTTTTGACCTTGAAATTTTATAGTTGCTTCACCCTACCATATGTAGGTTTTGAGACAACTTTTAGGGTGTCAATAAACAAGTATTTACAGACTTACAGCTGGGTATCTCGAATTCCGAGGTGAACTTACTATAATGACTGGCCTATAAGTTTTTAATAATGATCATGAACCATTCGAATTGCTTTGCAAAAAGTAATGTCATTTAACTCTTACGAGTAGGTACGTTAAAGAAAAAAAAATCTATAAATAAAATCATATATTATTTAATTATAAAAATAAATCTACACATCATTTAATATGTATTTAGGTATAATAAAAATAAACTACCGCCAGGACCATATTTTACACTATTTTTACATGTTTTAACCTTTGAAATGGTACAAATAACCATTGCACACTGGGTAGGTGTGTATATTAAAGTTCTATGAAATGAAATTAAGTTGATTTTAAACAACCAAAGTAACCAACTATTTTCGACTATACCTAGACTTTTTTCAGAGCAGTAATAAGTGAATATACAAATCTTACACATTTGGCACTCCCAAAATCTCGGGTTGCTCTTTAAAGGACTGAAAGTCGTACTCTTAAGAGCCAGTTTTACTTCTAAGGTTAGGCAATCTAACATGCATATTTGGCTGCCGTCAATGTAGAAGTGATTAGCTGCTAGCGAGAGCTATAGTTACAAGAAGGGAAATGATGGGGGATGAAGCCGAGGTATCATGGGCACGAGCCCTCGTCAGGACAACGGCTGGCGAGCTCGGAGGTTCCACGCTCTGCAGCAACAACGTCACCAGTGCGGCATACGCCTCGTGAACTACTCGCTGTTAACAAATTGTAAGAGATAAAAGTTTCATAATGGAAGAATTGAAATTATAGACACGGACGTGACATAACAAGTCATTAACGCAGACCTAGGTACTGCAAAGTAAATGTTATGCTTAGTATAAGTTATATTAGTAATAGAAGGTATAATTGTATACAGTATGCTGCAGTAATAGATACAAGATTAATTCTCATCATGATTTTAGGTATGTCAAAAAGAATGTCCCCATTTTGACAAGGGTATTTCGACATGCTGTTGAGTTTCAAGTTGAGATTACTGCATGTCATGCTTTCAAATTAGTACTCAAAGCGTTAGGTTTCTCACGAGCACGATTCACCTTCGCCGTGATATCCGTGATTAAAACAACATAATATATGTTTTATAGGTAGGTTTACTTGAACTGCTTAAATAAGACAACTTATTATATCAAAACAATTGTCAAAAATAATGTATGTACTACCTACAATTGTTGTTCATTAGACTAATATATAATAATTAATCACGGGCCTGCAACGTGCTCTATATAACTTTATTGTGACGACACGACATAAATAGTTAGATAGTATTTTATAGGATACATAAAAAAATCGACGAAGCATACTTTATTGTGTACCTACGTACTTATATTTTATTAAAGAGGCAAGTAGATATATTATAAATTTTTGAATGCCCAAGGCATGGCCAAGGCAAGGAAAAATACTAAAATATTATTTTATGAATGTTTTTACTTTCCGTAGAACTTATGATTCATGGATTATGTTTGTAAGTCAAGTAAAAGGTTATTTAACGAGGATGAACTGACCTCAGTGATGAGTTTAGTGCTATGGGTATCCGCGGGCCGGAACATCATGATTGTATATGTGTTGTCGATACCAAGATGGCCGTCGACCCAGTCCTCGATACCTCCAGCGTAGAGAGCTGAAAGTATACGCCCAAACACAAATATGTATTGTTATTATTATAATCTTAATAAGCTTCTGTTGATAAGTCATGCCTACCTTATATCAACAAACATCGAAGAATTGAAACAGATAATAATAAAACATGTATCTAATATTATGTATCAGATTTCAAATGTCAAGTTGAAATTTTGCTCTAGTTCCTGTAAGATTAAATGTTCTTTTATGAACTTCCAAGTTTCATTCAAACTGTATCAAATCCATTGAATTGACAATCATTCACAAGAGTAAGGCATTACTTTACCATTATTAAAGTACCTACATAAAGGACCCTTAACATTCACATTAAATTATTACCAGTAAAAATAATCTTCAAACATCGGTTTATGAATTAAAAATATTTTTTCTAAGTTGCATAGTATTGAAATTCTTGACAAACTATGTAGGTACACAGATAGGTGATATAATTTTGTTTTGGCTCTAAAAAACTATACAAATTAAACATTATTTTATTATTTATTTACTAGCTGCGCGGTTTTACCCGCGTAGTTCCCGTTTCCGTGGGAATACAGGGATAAAATATAGCCTATGTTACTCGTGGATAATGTAGCTTTCGAATGGCGAAAACGGTCCTTGTTTTTGAGCCTATTCATTACAACCAAAAAAACAAAGTTTTCCTCTTTATAATATTAGTGTAGATTTTGGTTCACCAGCAGTTGAACACTACATTATTGAGCATTATCAATTTATCCTGATACTATTATGATCATGATTTATTTCTTTATCCTATATCGACTTATTCAGACTTGATGAATCTCGGCTATATTTAAAATAATTTTCATACGGGAGTTTCTAACTTTTAAACTAATAACGCATCTAGTAAAAGGTAACAACCTCTTTAGTATCTATAATGTTAGAGGACATTAGGATTATAACAACCCGGCAACAAGTTCAATGCTATCATTAAATGCTATAAGCCGTTAATAATAAAATTATCTTTAATCAAATCAATTGTGGTCACTAACTAATGTGTAGGATAATTTTGTTTGTTTGTTTTAATCAGGTGAGATAGTGCCTACCCTTATAAACTAATTAATAAATGCGAAAGTTTAACTGAAGGTTTAAAGCTGGAACTTGGTTCAAAAATGGAATATGTTCTGGTTTAACACTTTGGAAACTTCTTATTATGTAAAACAGACGAGCAAGATCGCAGGTAAACCCGCGTGACGGAAGCTAGTTGCGCGTGAAAATAAAACTGCCGCCCTCTGTTGATTCTATTGACAAATAAGTAGGTATCTCCTTTGGGTTATAATCCTGAAGATAAATAAAATGCCATGTGGTTTATACTTGACATTTGCTGTAAATTACTTTATTGTTACCTATTTTATAATCTATTTGTTACTAATTTCCTAAGCCCAAGGCTGACGTATCCCTTATACCTATGTCATTCATACTATTAATATGTAAGTAACCATTACAATTTCGTGATTACCCAACACATAGGTACCCACTCGTTATCCAGTCTCGTGGAAGACACATTTTTGACAAAAATTATAACAAGGTCATAAAAATTATGAATTTCCAACTCTCCCTGTTATCTAGAAAACTTTGAATTAAAACTTCAATTAATACTTTCCAACAAGATGTTTTTTTTTTTCTAATAAATCCATCCAATCGAATCAATCCATCGAATCGAAAATCGAATCGATTCGTTTATGGAAAATGTTTGTACGTTCGATCAACGATTGGTGCTGATCGGAAAAGTACCTGCCTACTAACTATTTACATATTTTCCAAAACAACTCCAACAACGATATATTCATAACGATATACTTATAATCAATGCTCACGTAAGAATTCTGAAGTCTGGCCAGCGACGTATGGCCGCCCATTGATGCTGTTGGCCGCCGAAGCAGCCCGTGATGCTCGTTGTCGCTACAATTGTAATAAAACGTAAAGTAATTTGTACTTACAATGAAAAAAATCGAAATAGCAAAAAACACTAACATAGACGTGATCAAACGCACGTTTTTTTTTTGTATGCGAATACGGATACATCACACCCTGAAAAAGAAGAAACACACGGTCGTTAAATCATCATCAAGGGTACCGCTACATTCATATACCTACATCCTAAGATTTATGGTCTTATCCGTTGTTTTTTTTTGTCTATATCTAATCTAATTGATAGGTATCAGTGAATGCGAATAAGATAAGAAGGTATTAATTAATCAAAGCCCCCCACATGCAGCATACATTCCTAAATGCAATTTTGATTAAATTGTTAAATATACTTATGTTGATTTATTTTATCGATTCATTATTTTGTACTATGTATCTACTTAATATACTGGAACTATATAAGAAAAACAAAAAAACGATTACAAGTATTTCGCCTTCTTTAAAGGCAACAAATGTGAATAGTTGTATCCGCTGGTGGTGCAGGTAGCTAGTGAGTGCTCGAGTCTCCAGCTCGCTCAGCTGCCGGCCGCCGGCGTACAGCGGGCCGCACGGATGTTCCGCGCGCAATTCATCCGCTGTCAATATTTTACATATATTAAACATTTTTTACAAGATATTAAATAAATATAAGTCGCTAACTATAGTAACGAAACATATGTCACCAACCGTACCTTTTATCAAAATTAATTAGATATGTTCCGATCTTTCAAAATGTTGTTGTTAATTATTACACAATGTCGATGTAGGTATATTTGTAATTAGGTATTCACAAATTTCGTTTATGGAGGAAAATCGATAGAAAAAGATTAAAAGTACCGGCTGTAGGTACCAAATCGATAAAAAATATTTATTGTAATCAATACCAATTGACCTTGTTGTGGCAAAACCCTGAATGTTGGCATTAAATTATATACAACGTTCTAAGCAATTGACAATATCTTTGGAAAATTGGAAATTTGGAATTTTTTTTCTCAACTAATTTCCCATTCCTATGTAACTTATATATATGTTTTCTACTTACTTGGTATCCATTGATATTCAAAATTTCGATCAAGATTGACTCCATAGCAAGGTTGTATAGTACATCGAATTCCATGAGTAGCACAGGCAGCACACGACTCTCTACCTTTGCAAGAGTCCCACGCTTGACGCAAATTTTTTGTCCATTCTCTCCGCTAGCGAATTAGAAGTCACTATTAGTCATTGATGTTTATATAATGAATGAGTTTATATTCTCTATCTACTATCTACAGATTTGCGGCTTTAACCACATTCTTGTTGGGCCTTATTTAAGTGGAATAAAGGTTCATATTCAGTAATCTAGAACTATGCAACTGTTTTTGTAATTCTGTTCAAACGTAATAAAAAAAAAAAAACAAAAACCATATACCTAAATATCCATCCCCATGTTTTCACAATCATAATCTTTGTAAAATTACGAATGTAGTTATCTATATCCCAAACACTTGTGCAATAATGTAAAAAAACTACAATTTCAATAAACATATAGACATTTCACTAAAAGTAATCATAAAACTGTTGTAGGTAATTACAAATTTTGGTTGTATTTGACGTACATGAGGAAAGGTCATAGAGTAGTCGTAACCGTCAGGGTTGAAGACCGGTATGACCCAAAAACGAAATTTTGCGAGCAAATCGACGTGCGAGTCTCTGCGTTCTATGAGTTGATATAAGACGTACATAGCTGCTGCTACCGCATAGTGATCTCTGCCTTGTATACCTGAAATTATACATCCTGTAACATTCCCAAAATCAATTAAGATTATCAACCTTGGTAAACAAGTACACCTACCTGCAACCAATATGACAGTTTTCTTTGCTGTGACTATTTGACCGCTACTGGGGTCATCTATAATCATCATGTAAATAGGGTTTTCCATGGTTGTTAAGTTTCCACTCGTGATATCCACCCATTTTGCCAAAGGGCTTTCATCTGCCCATTTTTTTAATTGTGTTACAATCTAAAAGACACATTGAAAATAAAGATTATGCACATGTTTTATATAAATCGTATGTAACGACGGATAGGATTAACCTTTACCTCCGGTAGAGTACGCGGGGAGTTAAAATTCAACTGTCTAAATTTAAGAAGACTACACACTTTTCGACGACTATCTCGTATTTTATTTTTCATAGACCTCACAGTTTTTATTTCTACAATTCCTATATCATGAGTAACTGCTTTAACTATGTTACGGGCCGTCGTAATATTTTCAAAATCATATTCTTCACTGTTATCACGATACAAATATGATTCCGACGTTGTTTTGATGTCTGGTGTACTCCTAACTGTGTCATTTTCTAGTATATAATCCCTTTCGGTTGTTTCGGATCTTTCATTTTCGCGTACAACATTTTTATCATCATAAGATTCTGTCGATTCTTGGTCAATTTTTTTGCTACTTTCATTGTCTTCGTCCAAATAGAACATCATATTATAGGACGACTCTGAATCTTTGTCTTTAAATTTATTTTCGATTTCTTTATTTTTATTATAATGTAGGGTTGTTGGAGGTAAAATGTCTGGCTCCCAGGTAGCTGTCGTTAAGACATCTATTATAGTAGATCTCTCAGGGACTAGTTGTTCTACTGAAGCAGTTCGAGTTAAGAACACATCATCATTAAGATTTGAATCGTCTTCTTCAAACGGCTCAAAACTGTGGAACTCAAAAGCACGCAAAACCGTTCTCGTTGGAGTTGTTACTTCCATTAAGGGAGTTGTCCTTGAAGGTAGATTATTAAAATTTTGATTGCTCTGAAATATATAATGTTTATGTAGGTACTAAATCAATAACTAAAAATAAGTTAAACAACCAATAAACGAATGAGACTGTTTGTTTGGAAATAAAATAAGTACTTAAAATGGTTAATGTTCACAAAATGGTTAATGTAAGAAAAGTTTGCAAAGTACTACTATGCAATTTAAATATTTTCCCTCTTACGTAAGGATCGGAAGATGGTGGAGTCAATGGGGCGATCGTAGTTCGCCTTGTAAATGAAACAGGCGCTATAGGTGCATATTGGCGTGCTATCAACAACGGTGTTCGGGCTAGAAACTGGGGACTAGCAGGGGGACTCTCATCTCGAAGGGAATGTTTTCCTGCCACTTGAGCTAAACGTTTTGGTGGGGGTATTGGAGAAATGTTATCAATGTTCATGCGACTCGATACCGGATCAAGAATATATTCTCCTTCATTATCAGTCACGGCTAATGTAGTAGGAGGAACAAATCTGGTATAATCCTTTACTAGATCTGTTGAGGTCGTAAATGACACTGGTGACGGAACCATAGCACCACCAATAATGATCTTCTCTTCAGCCTTTGTTGCCGGCTGAATATTCACAGCTACAATTTTCTTCGACTTGGGTGTTATCAAGTCATCATCTAAAATCTTGACTATGAATTCAGAAGAAGTTTGTTGATTTGCCCTCCACCGTGTATATTCTGAGAGTGCTCTTTTGCGACGGAAAACTGAATCATTAGAAAATTTAAATATTACTCATTACATTAGACAATATGTAGAGTTACTATGTTGACATTCCAAAATCTTGTAAGAAGATACTTACATTTAACTGGACACAGGGGAATTGAACCATTTTCTACAATATTGCACGATAAATTGCAAGATACTAAATGTGTAAAACCTAATAATATCAAAAATATACAAGTTTTCATGTTAACAAAAAGTTATTCCTTTTATTTTGACGTTGCATGGTTACTCTATTTGACAGATAAAATGAAAGCCAGACCCTAAGAAAAAAGAACATGGGTGGACAGAATCAAAGAACATAATAAATTTGGCTTAAATATATTTAAAGTTTCCTATTGATTATAAATTGTTTTTAACGGGATCTTCCTTTCTTACTGTCCACGTATGATTGTGAGACCCATCTGCTACTATCATGTTATTCAAATTAATAAGAGGACAGTATAATAAACCTATAAATCAGTAAATGTCATGGGTATCTATGGGAAATCCTCTACAAAAGAGGTAAAATCTTCGTTTACGACGTCACTAGAGTGATTAGATTCGGTGCTGTCAGCGAGCTCAAGAATCGGAAGTAGATCCTAATTTAATTTCGAAGTATTTCCATTGTGAAAACCACTAAAGAGCTTTTTTGAAAATGTTATTACAAATTAAAGTTTATTTAGTAGCAGTTATATATATATTTGGTGCTACATTTATGATTCTTTTTCCTCCTAGAAATTTTAAACAGTTAAGTTGTAATTTATAATTTTAAAATTTAAGAAATATTTGTTTTAATCATTTTATAATATTTAGTTTATGTAAAAGAATATCTTATGCATAGTTGTAGTCACACCACAGGTGTCAAAAATAAGACAATATTTATAAAATTATCATCAGTTACCTACCACGAAGAGCTTCGTTTAGTTTAGGCTTAAATTAGGCTTAATTTAGAATTAATGTATGTTTACATTACACACGCATAATTATTCCAACTACGAACATAAAATAGGTATTTTAGGACTTAAAACATCATATTATTATCATAATATTATTATTAATCGAATACTTAGTACGTACATAATTGTTTATTAAGCCAATATTAAAGTCATAACTAAGTCAATTATTGATCGGTTATATCGATCCTGATATCCAGGGGATATAACAAAGCCCATAGTTTTATTGTTTGCGGTCTAGGTTTTTGTCTTCTAATAAGTAGATTCATGAATAAGTAAGTTTTATTCTTAGCTATGGCAAAACGAATCTCTTATAGATTTTAATTACGTTGATGAATATCTAATAGGTAAGCACTTAAAATTAATACCTCTTCATCCTTGACTTTCTAATTTTATTTGCAGCAATGATTTTATGTTGACCTTCTTTCCAACTATTTCGTTATATACTATTCCTTAGATCTGGTGCTAAAATGAGGACGATACGGAGTATTGGGTCCAGTATTAAGTACAGACAGTACATTGACCATATGATTCTGCTGAATGTAACAGAACGGATGGCACGTGATGATCCAGAAGTAGCGCAAGTGTTGCATTTGTCTCCTCTCACTTTTGAAAATCGCAGTATCGTGGCGCTAGAATTGCGCAGTGACCAACGCAGTAGGAAACCAGGAATTCTTATTATTGGAGGTAAATTTTGGTACAGGACCTTTAAGTTAAGAAATAGGTATTATGTATGGACGTTGCGATCAAGTTGCAGCTGCCTTCTCGTGACCACGATCAATGCAACTTGATCGAAACGTCAAGGTTAGTCAAAATAATATTAATTTTGAAAGTGGTCTACGTGTCTATAAATATACCTATGTTTAAATTTGAATCATAAATTTACTTCGCGAATGTTTAAAAAATTCGAAGATCCCATGTCACACTTAACAGATAAAGTAAGAAAGCTTAGGTACTCATACCTATATCTAGTGATAGTAGGCTTACAGAAAATAGTCATGTTGTGACTGTGTTTCGTACAGCTTTTATAATAGAAGTAAGTCTGAGTGGTAAAATGACGCACTTTAAACCAAATCGCATCTCGCCCAAGAAACATATTAATTGCAGCGTTAAATGGCATGGCATGGGGTGTCCCAAACGCCATTATAGAGCTCTCGGAGAAACTGCTTTATGATACAAATTATCAAACACCGTTCTTCAACGATTACGACTGGTAAGTATTCATTTTGTATTCCTTTATATCAATTTATCTACTCGCAACTGGAATCTTAGTAAGCTCAAGGCAAAAAATAATGTTTTCTTTGCGAGATGCTTGTCAAGGTCTGTAATAAAAACGGGATACATTACATGTGATCCATACAAATGTCCCAGGATGTTTTGAAAAATCCTTTGGAATTTAAAAACCTACTTATTACTATCTATTGTATAACCTAAATAATAGCAACTATTTAGTTCATAATAGAATGTAGGTATCATCAATCAATAATTAGCCATAGATAAATTTGCAAAATAGCCGGTAGCAAGCGGCTGAGATCTATAAATTTACGTCAGAATATGTTTTTACATAAAATAGATAATCAACAAACATTGTAGTAATTAGATACATATCGGGTTTTCTAATCTAATTAACTGTGTGATAAAACGTTAAAAAAGAAATCCCCTGAACAATTTTCTATACCTAGATTGAAACTACATAGGTACTTTACTTTTGTCATGTGAAATTATTACAAAAAGATGCCGCTTAATAATAAGTTATCTTTTGCGAGGTTATACAAAACAGACATTATATGACCGACATTGACATTTTTTTTTTAATATCCACCACTAACCACATACCCAACCGACCAATCAAATTAGGTAGGTACCTACACCCTCCTCCTGACGATAAATGACGAACGCCAAAGTTAAAATATTTGTAGTAATAAAATCGACGAATTAATATTGATAATGATCTGTTGTAGGTATTTAATACCGATGGGGAATCCCGATGGTTTGCATTTTACACAAAGCATTCGCTCATTCCCTGCTCTTGCAACGAATGAATGGTCGCACAACCTCACAGCCAGAAAAAGGACGAGGCCGGCCGAGTGGCACAAGAATATGGATAGAGAATCCAGCAAAGATGCGTGTTACGGAACAAATATTAATCGCAATTTCGCTTATCACTGGCAAGGTTTGTCCCTATGTACTGTGGTATGTTGATGATTATAATTAGGTAAGTACCGGTAGCGGTCACGAGCCTCGACTTGACCAATTTTTTGCCAGCGGACGGCCGGTGCGACGACACTTATGTACCAATAAATTAGTTCTATTCTTTGCATTTTAGATAATATGCAAATTCGATTATATTTAACATAACAAATTTAGATATGATATATTTTTATTAAACTCTCACAGCCCTACTCTCTGTCATTTGAGTGCGCAATCAGATGCAATTCATCTTCTATTGGTTCTTTTTATATATCCTCGCATTTCACCTTTTTGTATGAAGGTAAATGCATACGTAATGCAAATAGAATAAGTACTTACTTTATACCTACTTATTTATTTACAATTAACACAGTTATTTTATCTCCAGACATCTTTCTAGATAAAATAAAAATGTCTGTGAGTGCCGACAAGTACTTAGACAATGTTTTTAATTTCTTTCTGTGATTTTATCATTGTTTTGTTCGATAGATGACGTCCATAAAACTCCTGAGCGTTGCTCACAGTTCTACCCAGGTGATAAGCCGTTCTCGACTACTGAAGCTCAGGCTATTCGTCGATATGTGGACCGTTTAGGTGATACGGTTGATTTGGCGATACACTTACATGCAAGCTTTGTACCGAAAAAGGTTCATATATTTATTTATTTTTTACTTAGCTTTTACCTATAGGTTGTTCGGTTTTCATTATTTATTGTCTTGCGATAATAGAAATATCAATCACATCGAGGACAATATTTTTGATAGAAACAGTGAGCAACAAAATTTTTATTTCTAACTAGTTGACCCGGCAAACTTCGTACTGCCTCAGCATCAATTAATAAAAAAGCTGAATGCTTTAAACCTTCCCTGTACTTACACAAATAATTCAAGACCAAACATAGCCAAATCAGTGCATCCGTTCTCGAGTTTTTGTGAGACTAACGAACAGCAATTCATTTTTATATATATAGATTAGGTAAGGAACGGACCTGTCAGGGAAACTGCTATAAGAAGAGCCAATTTGATCCAAACATAGATATCTAGTATAAATATCCCGGGACATTTTTCACACACGGCCAATCTGATTCCAAAGTAAGCTTCAAAGTGAGCTTGTGTTATGGTAACTAGATAGCTGATATACCTACTACCTACATATACTACTTTGAAATACATACATAATATATGTATATATGTATTTACATCCAGACACAGAACAAACAGACATTTTCAGGCAAACAAGTTTGTCCTGGGTGAGATTCGAACCAGGACCGGCGGCTTGAGAGTCAGGGTCACTTACCATAAAGCCAACCGGTTTAATCTATACTAATATTATAAAGAGGAAAGATTTGTTTGTTTGTTTGTTTGTAATGAATAGGCTCCGAAACTACTGGACCGATTTCAAAAATTCTTTCACCTTTGGAAAGCTACATTATCCCCGAGTAACATAGGCTATATTTTATCCCTGTATTCCCACGGGAACGGGAACTACGCGGGTAAAACCGAGGGGATGCAGCTAGTTAATAATATATTTATATATCCAGTATACTTAGTCTGGCCATAAATACTGTTACACCTAAAAATAACAAAATATTACATTTGAATTTGGAATCTGTTATTTTTATATGATTGTTTATTGTGTTTTCTCATTTACGCGCCAATCATTGTACAATATTTTGCGATATTAAAATTGTGCGGGCTGATAAAGAGAACCGAATCGCTATGATTGCGTAACACAAAGTAGGTATGGAGCCAAATGCAGTTTTGAAAACTCTCTATACGCTTGGTATTAGTAAAATGTTAGTGTACCGGGCTATTAATAGGTACAATGAGACCTCCTCTGTTTGTGACAGAAAAAGATCTGGCCGTCCACGTAGTGTTCGTAGGAAAAAGGTGGTCAAAGCAGTAAGGGAAAGAATTCGAAGAAATCCTCTCCGAAAGCAAAAGATTTTATCTCGGGAGATGAAGATAGCACCTAGAACCATGTCGTGTATTTTAAAAGATGACTTAGGACTTGCAGACTATAAGAGATGTACTGGTAATTTCTTAACTGATGATTTAAAAAAGAATAGGGTGGTAACATCGAAACGACTACTGAAGCGGTACGCAGAGGGAAGTCACAGAAAAAAAATGTTTACGGATGAGAATTTTTTTACAACTGAGCAACATTTTAACAAACAAAATGACCTTATTTATGCTAAAGGCTCTAAGGCAGCTTCCCAATTAGTCGACAGAGTGCAACGTGGGCACTATCCGACTGCAGTGATGGTTTGGTGGGATATTAGCTATTAAGGAGTGACTGAGGCATACTTTTGTGAAAAAGGAATCAAAACATCGGCGCAACTGTATCATGATAGTATTCTTGAGAAGGTAGTGAACCCCCTTATCAACACCATCTTCAATAACCAAGGATGGTCCTTCCAGCAGGACTCGGCGCTGGGTCATAAAGCTCGGTCTTCGCAGTCGTGGTTGGAAACGAACATTTCGGACTTCATTAGAGCTGAAGACTGACCATCGTCTAGTCCCGATCTTATTCCGCTGGAGTATGATTTATGGTCAGTTTTAGAGAGTATGGCTTGTTCTAAATGCCAAGATAATTTGGAGACCCTAAAACAAACCATACGATTTTCAGTGAAGATTTTATCCACGAAAAGAGTGCGTGCTTCTATCGATAACTGGCCTTAACGTTTAAAGGACTGTAATGCAGCAAATGGAGACCACTTCGAATAAGCTTTTTATATTTTAAATTGTTTTATACTTATGTATTAAACTAATACACTGTAAAAGTAATAAATGTTATTTGCAGTACAAAAAATATTTTTTTCTTTGTATCAATATTTATGGCAAGACTAGGTATAAGTCTACAATGCTCTATAAATAAAAATGTGTTTTTCAGGAGTTTATTTTGTATCCATGGAGATATTCTCTGCGGCAACAAAGTAATCATCGTACGTTACAAGAAATCGGCGAGTACGCAGCGAGACAAGCGCGATTGCCCGATGGACGACTTTATGAGGTATAGAATCTACACGTGCAACACGTGTTTTCTCTATATATAAAAAAAACTGACAATAAATTCGGAGTATGAAAATAATATTTACACAGAAAAGGAGGAACACTGGACTGAACAGTGTATCTCTGTAAGGAGCCAGCTCATGTTACTTACTACAAATTTTACTAGATACCTAGGTACCTACCTACTGTTGCGTGATTGACACGCTGGAAAATTTAAGGATCCCCTAAGCTAATAAAAAATAATAGTTGTTGATATATGTATTTATAAGTTCTATTCAGCTAAATAAACCAAACGCTTTTTTTAAGGTTTTTGACGAATTAGTAATGCTGACTTAATAATATGGATTTTAGTCTAAACACTTTTTTTGGTTGGCTCGTGCTCCTGCAGTGGAGAGAACCTATATAAGCGGATGATGATGAACTTACTGAACTTGGCAATCTCCAATAATTAAACATACACATTGGTCTCCAATTTATCATCTATGCTGGATCTGCAATGTCTGCATAATTTTCATATTCCTAACTTTTGCACCTCTAAGCAATTTTTTTTAATAATACCATACCATAGTAATAAGACTAATGATTATATTATTATTAATTATTAACTATGTTAAGGTTCATCAAAGCAGTAGCGACGAGCGCGTGGCGGGATCGTTAAGTGACTATTTATCCGGAGTGGTTGGCATTGATCTGGCCTACGTAATCAAGCCCTATCATCAATTGTTTCCTAACTTTACTGATGCCAGGATACTGGGTATGTATACGGTTTTATTAATTAAAATATGCCAACATATTCTCATCGTCCAATAAAGAAGGCGCTACGATAATATTCAGGCGCCAACGACCGCCACGGCTCAACGTTGGCATTTGGGTTTTTATTGGATTTAAATCGATATGATATGATTGTTGATGATATAATTGTCCTTGCTACGAAATTCGCTAAAACTCCATAAAGAAAATCTTTATTGAACTGGATTAACTATTTAAATGATACGCTTGCTTGTTGATACTATACGATACGTTGATACTACCAATAAAATGCTATCTTAGCGCCCTAAAGATTATTAACTATCTAGTATTAATTGAATATTTGCAATTTTATTCCAGAGGTGTATACTAAGAAAGCGATTGCGGCAGTGTTGAGTGTAGTGCGAGGCTGGCGAAGCAGCACCAAACAGAATACACTCTCATTTTTCGGGAGAGATATTGAATTCTGATGTTTTTACCTCTTGCTGTACAATATATAGAATTATACTTCATAAATTCTTTGAAATTAGTATGATTGTTGTAGTGGTATATTAATTTTATTCTTAAACAGTAATCAATAGTCTAAATAACCCTGATTCTTAGGAAAATCATTAGTTATATATAGTGACTAACAATATTATAGGAAAAATCATTTGAGTAACTTTTGTTTTCAACAATTTTATAGCACTTTACAAATAAATAACATACAATATAAGATGAGCACTGTACACTATTTACATTGTTAACTCAATATCAACTTGTCCCTGATGGGGTGTAATTTCTCTTTAATAGAGACTCGTCAATGTCCCAGTTTTTAGATAAATCACTAAGGGAATTCAGTAGCGAAGATTGTTTATTGGTATCACTAAGGTCAGTCACGTGGAGAACACTGAGGTCCAACGATACTCTGTGAAGGTGTTGCAGTCTTCTGAATAACGCGTCTTTTAACTCCTTGCGCTCGGCTCGCCGCCAATACTTGAGGTTCCTGCCGATGACCGTCGTCATGTGCTGCTTCAAGTCGCTCAAGCAGATTTTCTTTACATTATTCGCCTGAAATCAAGATAATAGTTATGGAAATGAAAATGAAAAATGTTTTTTTATTCAATAAGGCCTTCACAGACACTTAAGAATAGTCAAACTCTAACTCTAAAAAAAGTTATGTAAGTAAAAGATAGATAGGCAAAAGGTAAAAGATTAAGATTTCAACACTTGTCATTGGTTAGCAGATCAGCAATAAGTAATACTAAAAAGTCGCACGATACGGCCCAGATAAAGCAATAGGTATCACGCGATACATGTCGTGGGTACAAGGTTATTACTCGCCCTATGTATGACCACAGTATAATATTATGGAGGGTAGTAGTAGATTTGACTGTTCATGGAAATCAGTAGGTACTCATAAACATATTTTGATAATTCCATTTGTTTCTAAAATACGAATAATTTCACACATCACATGGCTAAAAGGAGTTTGTATTTAATTTCGTGATAAGAAATTATAATTTAGAACAAAGGTTATAAACATACAGTATTATTGTATCTATACCGAACTAAACTTTTGAATGTAGGCAATTAATTTGTCGATTTTTGGATAATGAAATTGTCTTTCCAGCGGTATCATTCCAAATATTGTGTCTAAAATAATTATAGGCTTAACAAATCAGATAGACACGTACACCGCATGACCTGTCACTTCACCTGTGGTGATAAATATATATCAATTGATATACATATTTGTAATTATAAGTATAATTGATAGCGATAGACAATGACCATGCCTACTCTGATGCTTACATACACAATTTAACTTAGTTAAATATATGACCATCTCTCTCATATTTAACACGTTAAGTGCGAAGCGAGGCCTAAATCACCCCTGATGCAACTTCCCTGTGGTGCGGCAAGCAAAAAAGTGAATTTCTCTGTCGTGCGAATGGCATAGCTTTGGTTTGGTCCAGTGTAGGAAAGAGATAAATATATATTTGAGATCACTAATGGTTCCGGACTCGGTGGTGTACCTACCTTGGTACCGGATGTCTTAGGCCTCGTGCCGCACTGAATTAATATAATTTTAATGCAGTGCGGAACGAGGCTAAAACGTCCCATATCCCCCCTGACCTCGTACCGCACTCAACGCGAGCTTCCCGCGACCAGTGTTGTGCATCACGTCGATTGGAGATTGATTGAACCGCATTAAGATTTTCATATACAAATAGAAAGATAAACCTTATGCATAAACCGTAATCCATTATTTTCCAATAATAAGTCTGTAATAGGTGCCTCTTAATGGTATAGAATGGAACGCTTCGTGCGCGAGTCCGCCTCGCACTTGGCCAGTTTTTTTTTCTTTATGGCGCCTTCAAGCACAATTTAGATTATTTAAAAAAAATGTATCCTTTGATAGCTTTGTGTTGTTTTGCCAGATTTTGCCCTTAAAACGATCTAATGAGATATAATTGATCAAAATCGGTCAAGTCGTTGCGTAGTTAAGACAGTTTAAAAACGTCGATATTATTTTTCCCATCACTAATCGCAGCGAAAATTTGCCCTATTTCAGTGCGTTACGAGGTGTATAAGATCCCATATTTTGTTTTGCTAATAATTCCTAAACTAGCCATCAGATCCCGGGGCGACGGTGGATTAGGGTTCATCAATTCACTGTCTATATCAATAAGGACCAAAATTCTCATTTATCTTTGATTTCGCGCCAGAAAATGGATTTTAGTCTGTAAAAGGAGATGGGGTCTAATAGACCGCGTGTCGCCCTAACGTCTGGTCACGGTACGGGCCGATTATACCTCGTGCCGCAGGAACGGAAAGTATGCAAAAATTGGTGCCGCAGCTAACGTGTTAACAAGACAAAAAGAGACCGAGTGAAACCGCGGGAATCGTCCCGCATGCAAACAGAAACCGTGTTAAGCAAATGGAAAAAAGACAAGAAACAAAATTTTTACCGAACAACTGTTAGTATAAAATGCCAGAGGAAAGCCTGTGACATTTTTGTTCCTTGTCTTTTTTAAATTGCTTAACAAGCGCAAACAGAAGGTTGTTAAGCAATTTAATTAAAATTTTGTGCTCGGTCGATGATGTAATGTATCGGTGGTGGAATACGTTTCCTCAATGTTCGAGAACCTCAATATGTGTATATGTATAGTGTAGTGTATTGTATATGTGTAGTATATTGTATATGTGTAGTGTAGTGTATAGTATAGTGTAGTAGCTAAAGTGTATCGTAGTGTAGTGTTACCTGGTTGGCGGTGCAGAGCGCGAGGCGCACGCGCAGATGCGGCGGCGGCGCGAGCGCCCGCAGCGCCAGCGCCGCCACGCCGCCGGCCGACACGCGCGCGCCCGCCGCCGCCGGGTACGCCGCGCTCTCCCAACCCACGCGCTTTGTCCTGACCCACACACACATAAATAAATAAATATCCTGGGACATTTTTCACACACGGCCAATCTGATTCCAAATTAAGCATCAAAGTGAGCTTGTGTTATGGTAACCAGATAGCTGATATACTACATATACTACTTTTAAATACATACTTATATAGATATTTACATCCAGACACAGGACAAACAGACATATTCATGCATACAAATGTT
Organism: Thyatira batis; assembly: GCA_905147785.2. Lineage (NCBI taxonomy): Eukaryota > Metazoa > Arthropoda > Insecta > Lepidoptera > Drepanidae > Thyatira > Thyatira batis. Next base: position 5,523,909 of record LR990496.1, on the reverse strand, counting down.
TGTCCTGGGTGGGATTCGAACCCACGACCCGAGGCTTGAAAGTCAGGGTCACTAACCACAAAGCCAACCGGGCTGTCACACATATTATAAAAAAAACCTCATCCATATGTGTCATGCCACATAACTGTCATTATAATAAATTGAGTGGTTTTTATACCTGTTTGTTAAATATTAGCTTTCGCTTTACCCGCGTAGTTCCCGTTCCTGTTGGATACGTGATAAAATATAGCCTGTATTACTTCATGATAATGTCCAGTAGTTTCGGAGCTAATTTGTTACAAGCAAACAAACAATGATAGAAAAACATCAAATCATTCCTTTCTTTACAATATGGGATATGTAACATATTATAAACATTATTGCAAATATTTCTTAGATAAAATTAGAATGTTTTGTGAACCTCACTCATTATATGAATTAATTTACTCATTATATAATATGCAATAGCATATTAGCGTCAACTATGACCTGCAGCCACTTACAAAATAAACATTGCACATCGTTACTTCAATTTATTTTCTTTCAATTTAAATCTTAGGTAATTTTTTAAAGAAATAATGAACATGCGGAAACAACTTGCTCCTTGACATTGTTTATTCTAATTACCTACATACTTAGAAAACCCAAAAAATTTAAAGATGACCTTTAACGATATATAATAATATTAAAATCTTATCTGTCTTATCATTTTAATAAAAGTTGTATTTGTAATTAAACCTTATTGATAAAATATTGATGAATCGTTTTATGTTCATTCCTTAAATAAGATTGCTTAGCTCATTTTAAATCATCATTGACGAATATAACCCTGTTATTACATTTCTTATATGAACTTATCTTATAATCCAACTCTCATAATTATCTCTAAGTAAGTAGTTGTAATAATAAGTTTGATAATAAAACCAGTGCGGTATTTTATGCCAAATATATTTTGGCGAAAGTAAATAGCAAACGTCAACCAGAATCAGTGGCTACTACCAACGCAAGCTACAAAAAAATATAGGTATAAAGGTAATTATCCAAATGAGGTCCTTATGGAGAAAATTGGAATGTACATACAGGAAAGCAGATGTAATCTCGGGGCGAACTTATAAATTTGATTCATTGTCCATATAAAAAACTGTGTAGGTACTGTGTATTGTATAGAAATTGACAGGCCAATAACTATCTACTCACACTTATGGGTCACTCTCACTAATAAGTCACAATTTCCCGGTTTGCACAAAAATGTTCATTGATGCTAGACTCCTGCATGCATAAGTCGCAGCGAGATACTTTCCAGCCTTTCTCGATTGAGACATCCAAGTTCATCCAACACAACAACAACAATATTTTTTCACTAGTTCCTCAGATTTATGAGTTCAATCAAACTGTTCAGCTCTATTATCTACATGTATACTAATATTATAAAGGGGAAAGATAAGATTTTTAAAATTGTTTTTATTAATGAGCTTCGAAGCTGCTGGATCTATCTGAATAATACTTTCACCAATAGAGAGCTACATACGTTATTTTTTAGTGTCATAGGCTTGTATTCCTGTATTTCTACGGGAACTTGTATATATTGAGTAGTTTTAAAATCAAGAAACACTTTTTGATACTAGTCTTTAATATTTGCATGTTATGCTTACTTTTAATTAGTTGTAGGTACATAATAGACTAAGATTTTTTAAATAATTGTAATTTGTGTAACAAATGTTAGTTTGCTAATAAATATATATAAGTAGTAGTGAAGAAACTTACGTACGGATTCACACCACTGGCTTTCGGTGAAGGAAAACATCGTGAGGAAACCTGCATGCCTGAGATGTCACAATTAAAGGCATGTGAAGTCCGCCAATCCGCACTAGACCCGCGTGGTGGACTATGGCCTAAACCCCCTCGATGTTAGGGGAGGCTCGAGCTCCTCGGTGGAGGCGTATGTGAGCTGTTGATGATGAGTAGTGAAGTGAAGTGAAGTGATGTGTAGGGTAGTTACCTATCGGCCGACAAGACGAAGACGGTGGGGTAGTGGTGCGCGGTGTAGTGCCAGGGCAGGTCGTGGCGCAGCGCGTCGAGGCGCGCCACGGCCACGCGCTGGCCGGCCGCCGCCACCAGCCGCGCGCCGCCCACCAGCGCCAGCGACGTCAGCGCGCCGCACGCGCCCCCGCACACCATCACTATCGTCAACTGTACACTCGACGGCACTCAATCTTTACCACCATACTTACAACACACACGTTTATGTCGCAAACTCGATATGACATTAAGTACCTTGATATAGTATTATGGGCTTTACTGCACACAGTGTGATAAAAAATGTAATTTGGAAACGGGTAAACATTTTTAGACCGCGACTGCAAATAACATAAGTACTATCTACATATGCGCGCACACGCAAAGACGCGCACGCTCACGCGCACGCACACGCACACAAACACGTCGAGATGGACCTATAGGACGTTATAGGACCTATAGGGGCGATAACTGTCACGTCATATTGGCTACACATCCTACTACTATTATAAAGGCGAAAGTTTGTAAGTATGGATGTATGTATGGATGTTTGTTACTCTTTCACGCTCCAACGGCTGAAGGGATCTGCTTGAAATTTGGCACAGAGCTAGAATATGTTCTGGAATAACACATAGGCTACTTTTTATCCCGGGAACGCGGGTGAAACCGCGGGGAGCCACTAGTATTAAATATTTCATTAAACATTTTGAAAATGATGGGTTTCTGTAGTGATTTATATAAAAATGATATCATGTGGTTATTTGTTGTAATCTGTCTATGCTTGGGATTCCAATCAAAAATATATGTGTTCAAGGTTTCCCTATATATTTAGATGTTTAATTCGTCGTCTTCAGATGTTTAATTAACTGATTTAATATTTATCGGCGTCCCAATTGTAGGCTAGTATATTTTTAGTATAATAGAAAACAAAGTCATAGTGTTCTAAAAATTAAATGAGATTGACGTACCTACTCAAAGAGAGCTTTCAGTGTACAAATATACCGACCTGCAATGTTCAAATGTAAGTAATATTATGTTTAGACGAACCTTTCCGGGCGTATTGACCAATCTTCTAAAAGAGCGGGTTGTGAGATCAATAATAAGTACAGTATCGTTGCCGATCCCCATCTGCTCCGTGGGGCCGTCAGATCCGAAAAAGTGCGTGTGATCCGCCTCATCGACGTGTGACCGTAAAGAACGCTTCAGATTCTTATTCGTAAAATTATATATAAAATTTCTCACAGATTTGGCACTGTATTCTTCCGAAAGCACGTATTGACTTTCTTGCTGTAAAGTGTTTCAATTAATTTAATATTTTGGACAAAATCACCATAATATAGGTACATAAATAAAAACAATTAACGTTAATAGATATGTATAATTTTTACCTTGCTGTCTAATATAACTACTGCAGTCATATCCTTTTTGCTCAGAATATCTACACCAAGTGCTTCGGCAAAATGATGGTTCCGTATGCTGTCAACAGCTAGCATGTACATACTAAAGTTGTTAGCGCAAGCCAACCCATTTATAAGCGTTGCATTGTCCATTCTTTCATAGTTAGGCACTCTTGCGGGAAATATAGGAGGACTCAATTCATGGGCAAACTTCAAAATCTTGCAAAAATGTTTGACATTGTCTTGTATTAAATTCTCAGGTGACAAGGGATCATCTTCAAATGGCAGCATTGTAGTCTCCATTCTGCAATAAAGAATATTAAGTATATTAGGTTACAAAACAGTACACATTGAACAATATCTTCAAATATTAAAAATGATATTTCGACGCATACCTACCATAGTCTACCATAAATTCACACTATACAAGTAGATTAAAGAAGTATGTGTTGTGGGTAATTAGTCCTAAATTGAATACTCAGCCTAAAGTACCTACTTCGATAAAATTACTATTCGTTTTAATTTTAATTGCATTTGCTCTAATGGGATGATCAGCACAATACACAATTTTATTATAATAGTAGGTGTTTGTTTTTCACATCAATTTACATGAATGTCGACAAATTTGAATAAGAAAACTAAGTGTTTGTATTCCATAATAAACAAAAGTTAATAACGAATAACTTACGTTCCACTGTCCGATTCAACCTCCTCATGGTTCAAGGTTGAACTATCCTCATATATTTGACATTTTTCGTAACTGTCATAGAAACTCTTCTCAGCAGGCAATACTTTCAAGCTGCATTCATGCAAAAGCCCCAGAGAGGAGAGCAAATGAGTTTCGTCATCGGTACTTTCGATTGCCTTAGATATATCCACACCTCGTTTAAGTAGAAAGTTAAATTCACCATTTTTCTGACCCTTCTGTGTCAAATTGTTCCATGGATATTGCGACTCAATTTCTTTTTTGTAAAATTTACTTTGTTTCCGTATAGGTTTTTTGAATTTATACTCTTGACAGAATTTGAGAGTATTTTTTTGTTGATACAGAAGTCTTTGCACATGTTGTAACTTTATTAGTTCCGATGTCCATTGAGTGCTGTCAGAGTTGTTACAGTTGTAGTACTCCATGGCGACTTCACGTAACTGAAAACATAATTTTATTCATATCATAAAATGGATATTTATTTAACTAATAATAAATAAATAAAACTTTACTTAGTTTTAGTGATGGTACTCTTAATCATCAAAAAAACATTTATTAATTTAAAACATATTAGCATGACATACATCACTTACGATATATAAATAACATTAAAATAAAACTATTTGAAATTTGCAAATGATGATTATGCTAAGTGGTAGTTTTGTCCTAGAACTTTTAAGTAACCATTAGTCGATTGTATGTAGAAAGTTCATAAGGAACAATGTATTATACTTACCAATGAGTATGAAGGCAGTTGTTCATAAAGTGGATTGAGTGGAGTGAATAGCATAAGTATTGGATTACCATCTACATATCGCTCAAAACTGAAAGATTTCTTCCACATGGGGATTATTCTTGCTACCGGTTGGGCGAAGTTCTCCAGTACAAATTGCATTACAGTTGATTCATTCCAAAGATGAATGTCACTGTCCACAGACATGTATTCCTATAACAAATAAAAATATGTATATGTCATACAATGTTTTGATCTACTTGTTTCATTTATAACTCTTTTTTTATTAATAAAACTTTGCATAATAAACACAAATTAAATTATACCTTTGTAACATTCCACAACATCAGACGTACATTAGGAGTCCTCTCCACACCGAGATCTACAGCAAGCTCCTCAGACGTCACCACTGCAAAGCATATCTCTCCAATAGTGTCAAATTCAAGGGATTTCAATGCAACATTATACCAACTATTGTAATACTTTGATGTTTCTGTCAATGGCGTGTAACCAACTGCGACTGCCTGTAAAAATAATATACTAATAAGGATATTTCTCTTGTTGATATAGTTATAGATAAGTTATAAAGTACGAACACAAAATATCAATCATACCTAACCATGTTAAAACACCACCAATTTAACTTCTTGTCATAAATGAGGGTAAAGGCATAAAAATTAAAAATAATATAGTTTGTTAATCAATCTTTTATTTTAGACATTAGACCTTGACCTTATTGCAGACCTTTCTTAGAATCAAGGATGAAGCCAAATCCATAACACCACACATTCTTGGTTTGCATCGCGCTCAGAAATATTAATATGACTACTCAATTATAAATTGGATATACCAACAAAAATTTCTGCTGTTAGGGTGCAGTCATTTGAATATTTAGAAAAAATCTTAATACAAAAAGTTACAATTAGAAATCATTGTATTCCTCAAACTAAATCAGATTATGAGTTGGTGAAAATGAATGAAAAAGCTATGTACATTTTGTGAAAAATCAAAATTACCTTTTTTTGTATAGTTTTGTATTTTATTTTGAATTACATGATGTTTGATACTTTACTTTAGTACTGTATGGGAAATGTTTATTCGATTTGGGACTTTTCTAACTTAACTTAGCCCCTTAGAACATATTGATGGAAGAGATAATTGAAATATTTATAGCCCTGAATTATAAAAATAATAAAGTGATACATTTTGAAAATATATACCCACATCACAGATGGACACTAAATTTACTAGATCTTCTGCTGTAGATACCCTTTTCAATGGTCTCATTATTAATTCTAAAAAGTTAACCATGCTTTGAGCATCACTAGGTCCTGAAATATGAAATAAAATGTTTACCATGACATTTTTATTTTTTTTAATATTCTTTGATTAATAAATCAATAAAATGAGAAATATTTAGAAATTAATTTGTGTTTCTATTAGTGGTATATGAGTTGTAGTTTTAACAAACACTGAAGACAAACTTTTAAATTTGCAGAGTTGATATTTTAGAAAAGCAGTAAGTATTAAAGAAATAATCTAAAAATCATGCAGTGAGTGTGGTTGGAATGTTCAAATAAGGAATAAATATTGTAGTTACCTTTGTACAATACACCTTTAGACGTGACTGTGTAGGCCATGAGAATAGGCCATGATGGTATTTTATTGTGTTGCATTCTACATTCACTGCCAGGGTTCCAGCAATTTATTGCTGAAAAATGGACCTGAAATGTTAAAACACCTTATAAGTGACTAGTGTATATTTTCTTATATGTATTTAGATTTAACAATATAACTTTGTTGAGTAAAATTACATTTATCATTATGACATCAAGCATCAATAAAATTGTAATAAAGAGTAAATAAAGCACTCCTTAGTGTCATTCCACATGCACTTAGAGATTGACTCGAGTTTAAGCCCAGTGATTACATAGAAATAAATGGAGCAGTTGTGATACTAACACTGTGAAAGTATTATTTTCTATGGAATTGTAAGTAAATATTACTGGGCCATGAAAAGGATAGCCTATTTACTTAAATTTATGATAAATTATCTACAGAACATTTTTATCTAAAAACAAGGTATTCAATTAATACCTACACGACCATTTAAAACAATGGCTGCTTTCTCAAATTCTCCACGAATGTACTGAGACTCAGCATCCCAAGGGGCATAGTACATAACAAATGATATATCAGCAATGTTGATTATGGCTAGAGCATTGCTCAGTTGCCCTCTGTACCAGTCTGTTACTATCGAGTCAGCACCAAAAAATCTTACAGCTTGGGGATGCTTGGATATCTTTGTGGGTCTGAAAAAAATTATATTAAAAGCAAGAAGAAATTACACTGCTATTAACCACTTATGAAATTACATTACTATGTTAAAGATATGCACCCCACAATGTTTATGAGCTTGACAGACAAGGTTTACGACAATAATCACAGTGGTATGTAAACCAGAAAATAAAACAACAAGTTGTGCCTTGTTCCCTAGGTCAAGTACAGTGTAATAGATCAAGAATTCAATGAAAGTAAGAACTCTTGTTCTTTGACCAAATCATTTTTTAAATATTTAATCTAGAAAGTTTGTACACTTACGAGTTATGAAGAGCCCCGTAAGTGGTGAGTGCCAAAGCGATACAGAGCACCAATTCTTTGACCAACATGTTGAGTGTTAACTCCCTGTTATTGTTTTGTGTTGTAACCTGAGTATTTTCAAGGGACTCACGGGCATCGCTAGATGTGCCTGATTTAACTGTAGACGTGACCTGTATTATATCTTCAGCATCCACCGTTGAAAACATTACACGTCATTCAAAAACAAGGGTGCCGAGTTTGTGTCACCGAAAATAATATAGCATAGCAAAATAAATTGACAAATGATGCCCGAATGCAGATGGTGGTATATTTATTTGAATTTAAAAACATACTTATAATAAGTAAATAAGGATTTGATTATTATTGATGATCATTAATATAAAATAATAAATTTGCTTGCAGACCCTGCCTGAATCAAAAAACTCCTGCAAAAAATGACATTGACATATTGATTGAAGGCTGAGCTGACAGTTAATATATATTTTTCTAATCAATAAAACCGAACTCCTACTACCTAAGTTCTAGTACCCTTTACAGGATTTTAATATTTTTAATGAAATATCACTCGTCGTTCACACTTAGGCCAAGATAAATAAAAAATTCACTCATTCACATACGACTAATAAATATAATGTTTCGTGTGTACGCTGGCATTACATATTATGAGGGCTAACGTGACGGGACATAAAATACAACTCATATTAATAGGGTGTAAGTAGTACGTAAGCAGAAGCTGCCCTGCATGTTTTTATTTATCTGTGGACCCAACCGAAGCCTTATTTTATTTATTTCTTGCTTGACTGACATATTGTCTATTGTCTCGTTTGACATATGAAATTTTATGTCGTCGCAGCCATTTTAAATTCACAAACATTGGGATTGGAATTAAAACTGAAATCAGTTGTCTTGAAAAAACTGATTTAGATAAATTTATTTTGAGCTCTAACGGCTGATTCTGAGTGATACATGTCAATATTATTATAATATTATCTTTGTAGAAGTATTTACCCGTCATTTACAGTTAGTATTAGTTTGTTATGTTCATATCCTTGATTTGTGCTTTATTAAAGAAATAGAATACATAAAAATATGGAAACTACGAGAGCTTCAGAATCAGTAGAAGTCGTAGAATATTGGAAAAAACAGGCCAAACAATATGAGCAAAAGTAAGTATAAACAAACTGTGATGGAATCACTGTTATGAATCACCAATAATCACTACAAATTTTGCGTAAATTTTTAGGGTAAACGATATTCAGCAAGAGTTAGATGAATATACAGAAAATTCAGCACAACTCGAGAAAGAATTAGAAGCATCACTGGTACAAGTTGAAAAACAAAATAGGGATCTTGAACATCAAAATCAACGTTTAAAAAATGAAATTGAAATGTTGAGGGTAAATGTACTTCCTATATATATCAGTAGCTTGATATTTTTAATAGTATATTTGGTAAATAAATACTAATGATTAGTAACATATATTTTTAGAGTAAATTAGAGCGCAGCCAGCATGAAACAAATGCATTAGAAAATGAGCTACAGGCTTTAAATATAGAAAAAGATAAACAAGGAGTGTACATAAGGGAACTAGAGCAGAAGAATGATGACTTGGAAAGAGGTCAAAGGTAAACTATATTTTATGGTAGGTGCTTGTTTGATTTGTGATGATTTAGATTTTTTTAATACATTACTTTGTTTTTAGAGTTATATCAGAATCAGTCTCTTGTATAGAGACATTGCTAAATCGGGAATATGAAAAAAATGCTGTCCTTGAAAGTGAAGTGGATGAAATAGAAAATTTGAGAATTAAATTGCAGCGAGCCACAGATGAAGCCAGAGGTATTTACTAGTTCATTATATGAGTAGAACATGGCATGTATCATATTTTGACAGTAAAATCAATATTTTGTAAATGACTTACTCAAATCACTTTGCCTATTTTTCCCTCACAAAATAATGAGGTTATCAATGCTCCAGAGGAAGACAATGGTTACATTTGAATGTATTGTTATTATGCCAAAATTGTAATTTAAAATTTCAGATCTGAAGCAAGAACTAAAAGTAGTAGAAAAAGTACCTCACAAGAAAGAAGATGAAAGTGCAAATGAATCTGCAATCAATGGACATATTTCAAATTCTTCCCGAACTCAAATTGAATTTGAAACACCAACATCATTGACATCACCACCAAAACGTATGATCATTGAATATTTTACAAAAATTGTATTAAAGCTTTCCTTTACACAATTTACACAAAATCAAATAAATCAGACACCATGTTTTCATACAAAATTTGAGTTCAATTGATTGGTTTTTGATTTGATTGATTCAGACTAAAGAAAAAACAACTGTGGTTTGGTTTATTTAAATCCCAGTTTATGTACTTGGGACATTAGTGTAATTTCCAATAATTTATATTAGTTCATCAATTTAGTAACATTTAGTCACATGTATATAATTATTTCAACTTCAGGTGAAATTAATGGTAATGCTATGACACCATCATCCCGGGTTTCTGCAATCAACATTGTTGGAGATCTTCTTCGGAAAGTAGGGGTGAGTTACATTCTAATCATATTGGTATTTCTTTTAGTTTTTATTTTAGTTTACTGTATCAGAGCGCACAATTTTATAAGTAATGTATTTACTATGTAGACATATTACTATGTATATATTTATTTATATTACACACTATAAGTATTAAATAAAACAGGAACCATATTTATTTTGTATCATTATGACACTAAAAGCCTCGCGCGACATTAGGCCGCACTCCTGCACCTTTTGCTTTGACTATTTTGCTGAAAAATTAATTTACAAACTATTGAAATTAATTTTTAGAGTGCACTCCGTGCACTTTTATTGATGTCTCAATTCAGATAATTTTGATAATATTCCCGCCTAAGAAATGTGTAATTTTATGTACATTTATTTATTTATGTATGTATGAACTGTTCCAATGTGACCCTTATTGATATAAATATTTGAAATAATATTTTAAATACTAACATAAATCTGTCTGTTCAGATTCTATACCTAAACCGCTAAACCAAATTCGATGGATTTTGGTATAGAGATAGTTAGCTTTGGAGTAGGAATAGAGTACTCAATATTATTCTCCGCAGACGGATTTGCGAGTACCACATTATTATTTATATAATATGTAACAATAACTCAAATGTCTTATCAATATATCTCTGGGCAAGCATGCTCCATCTTAGGTTTCGACAACATCCTTTAAAAACGATTCAGAGACCAAATGCAAGCCCATCGCTAATAAAAAAAAAACATACAGATGCAATATTTAGAATGTACAAACCATCACAAATATCACAATTAACATGATTAAATTAACACATATTTAGGTAAGTATTCATACTTATTTTGTTTACTTGTGTAAATGAAATAAACGGAATATGCTACATATACATATGTAGTAAAAATGATAGATGATATATTTTCTTTCTGAATAAAATTACCAAATTAAAAAAGACTCCCAAATTATATATACTTTTAGTAATGATATAGTTAATATTATTCTAGATGTAGATATGTAGTTGTAATAGTTGCATGGTTGTTTGTTTGTGTAGTATGCATGATATTTATTGCTTACAGCTTGAAAGGTTTCTTTGCCGTAAGTGTGGTAAGGTTAAATGCGCCTGCGACACTTTGCCTGCAGCAGCTAATCATCACACAACATCGTTGGGTGAGGCTGATACAAAAACTACTGAGTTCGGCGACGGTGACAGTATAGAATACCGAAACCCGAGAGTGTGCCTACGTCAGCTCTCGGACCATGAAAATATAGACCATATATCAAAGGACCAAGCCCCATTGACAAAAAGAACGTCGGAACAACCTTTTGTGCGGCCTATGCAAGGAGATAATGGAAAACTAAGACGATCTTTTGCCGTGAGATCTCGAGAAGGACTTGAAAACCTTTTAAGTTTTACCTCAATTCGTAAAACTACCGATCAGAATAAAGGAAAACAATTTCCAAAACAGTGAACAGATCAGATTATATTAAAATAATCATTATATCTACTGAGAATGAAATACTTTATGTAATAAATAGTTTTTGATTTTAGTGTTATTCTAATTTTGGTATAATATTACAGTTTTCAAGAACATTCATATTTACATGACACGTTTGTTGGATATTTCAGAAAACGTTTCTTGCTAGGTACCTAAGTACCTACCTACATACAGTCTGAAAAAAATATTAAGTTTCAAGTATACATGTATAAAGTATGTGTTTTGTTTCAGCTTTGTTTTTATTGGTTTTCATAAAACATCTTCAATATTCCTCCAATATTTGGGGTGGGCGCAACATAACTATAAATACATAATTATTACATGTTAGTTAATAATGTATTAGCTATATAACGTTGTAGTTTAAGTAAGATTACTTAGTAGCTTGTAAAACTGCGTAGTGTAAATGTAAATACATAGTTATAATTTGTTAGTATCAATATTAATTAAAAGGGTTTCGGCTTCGCTTATCCCATTAGTACATCTGTATACTATTATCGCACTATTCTAATTAGAGGTGACGGCTATAACCCCACAAAGTTTCCATAGCACCTACTAATATAAACATCATTCATTTATTGTGAACTTTTCTTCATTGTAGGCTTTGGAATCAAAATTAGCATCGTGTCGTGGTACAGTTAGACCTAAAGAGCATTCGCCAAATACAGCCTCGGACGTGAATAAGGACTACAGGTGTGTACTCAACAACTAAGATCGTCCGCGCGCGTCCAGAACACGATCACTCCACTGTGGCCCGCCCGCGTGTTAGCTTGTATTATAGTGTGATACTATATCAGATAAATGTTCAACATAGCTTCGAGTTATAATATTCTAGCTGATCATCATTCGACATAATTACTGTGATCGTTATCACATTTCCTAGTTTACTAATATCTGTGATGATAATGAAATAGTTAAGGTTTGGTAAATCTATGTACCTAAAATATATATTTTTGGCCTACCCACCTGAGAACGGGCAACTGAGATACGACCACTAAATGTAGCGAATAGCTTTACACAAGATGTGTATATTATTTATAATGTAGCGTCCATCCGACAAATTATTCATTTAACATAAATTACGTCACTGCGTCCCTTATTTTTTTTTCTTACGTATAAGGGTCAAAATCAGAGAGGTGAGCATTTTAAGTTTTGAAATTTCTGAGAAATTAAGTTGTCTTTTGAAGAAAATTAACTAGTGGAATCTGTTGTGTCATTTGTCAAGAACCATTCCTGTGAAGAGGCACGCACACAAATATGTATTTTAGAAATTCCACCTGTTATCAAGAAAAATGCCAGGGCCTTAGGTCATTTCGGGAACACTTTTTAAATATTTTTAAATAATAATATAACCATAGTCTTTAATAATCACCTTCAAGAAATTGTAATTAATCTGTCCCTCTATCGATAAATGCTGTTATGTTGTATATTTTTATAGTAAAAAGATTTTTTTTTCAAATTATTCTCTATAGAATTTCAATTAGTTTAAATTTCGTTTCATTATTTCAATTTATTGTATACATTTGTGCGGTACGTTTTAAATTAATAATATAAATACAAATGTTAAAAGGTCATTTTAGTTTGTATATGCAAGATTTAAGTGTAGCATTACTCTTTAGTGATAAATTTACCGTTTTTCTGATGTTCCCGAAAATGATGGGAGTGTTCCCTAAATGACTGCAACGTCTGGTTTATGCATATTTTATGCATGAAAATAATAGACATTTACAGTATTATACCTTTATTTGTACTTAAAGAATGAGCAACGCAAGTATCACCAGTTAAACTTAAAATCTAATAATAAACTTTGTAGTTTCAGTTAACAAACATAAGATGTTATTATCAGTAGCAGATAATTTATCAACGGTGTCTTTTAGTTGAGTTGCCAAAACTTCCCCAAATAAGAGACGTTTACGAACTTCAGGAGTAACAGAACATCCTTTTGTTAATTCATCAACTTTGCGAGTAGGCGTATCAGGATTCTTTTGGGATACTCTTTCTTTGCGTCTTCTATTTCTTTGTACTTTTTTCCGCAATCGATCTATGATTCTTTGCATTTTCTGTATTTTATCTTTCTGTTTTTTAACAGTTCTGTAAGCCTGTGCGTTATCTTTTTTTACCTGTTTTCTTCCTGATCTCTTTTTTAACACGCAATTTTCATTTTCAGAATGTGGCGGGGTGTTAGCTAAAATATTTGCCATCATCTTTTTTTTCTGTCTATACTTTTGAGATTTTTTTCTCCACAACTTTCTTTGTTTCCTCTACTGTCTTTCAGTCATATCACTTACAGTCTTAACTTTGTTTTCAGTCTTCTTTCTTTGGTAATATTTTCTTTTTTTCAGTCAAAATCAAAATCTTTTTTTATTCAAATAGGCCTCAATAAAGCACTTATGAATAGTCACTATTAATGCTCGGTTCTGATAGCAGTTTTTACTGAGAAGAGCCGGCAATAAACTCAGTAATTACTCTTTTCAAAAACCAACAGTCTCTTCATCTCTCTTTGTTCAGGTGTCATTTTGTCTAAAAACTTGCGTTTCCTTGCATTAGCCTTTTCACGGTGTTTTTTATAAGCTACTATCCTGTTTTGATAGTTTTTTCGACTTCTTTTTCTCATCATTTTTATCACATTCCATGTTACGCGTACTGAATAGTTCCCTAAAACCAAAATTTTGCATGGTTATACGTTTTTAAAAGCATTAGAATGTCATTTTGCCCAAAAATTGTCATTTCTGGAACGCCAGTCACGCATGTGAACGTTCCCGAAGTGACCGTTCCCGAAATGACTATCCAACTAATGTTTTCCTATCACGCTTGACGCCGCCATGTTAGATATTGGTTTTAGAGGTTAGGAACAAGTGAACTGTAATATATATAAGAATTTAGCAAAAAGTGTGCAAATTGTTGAAAAACTAATCACCAAACAGCGTTCCCGTAGTGACAAGGAATTAAAGTACGCTTCACGCATACGAAATAAAAAGGTACTTACCAACAAAGTCAATAATTTTATTTCCGTAAACACGACACACGCCTATAGCTTTGACTCGTGAACTTCACACTGGTGCTCGCTAACGCCACCTATCGCGTTTTGTTTTAATTACATCGGCCGAAATCGACCTCGCTCACTGAATGATTCAACAAACGTCGGTCAGCATGTGAATAGTAAAAATGAGAAGAAATTAAACTTTTTTAAATTTAATTTGTACGTATAATCGTAATCTAATGATTTTTAAAGCTAATACTAATAACTGGCAATTTTAAGTATTTTTTGTAAACATTTTTGACTTGATTCAAATATGAAACTTGCTATAAGGACGCATTCCCGGAATGATTATTTAGACTTGTTTGGTTAAAAATCGAATAAAATATAATTGTAGAAAATTAAATACTATACGTGTCTTGTAATTATGAACAGAATCTTCATTTTGAAATAAGTATTTTAGCGATATCACGTAATGTTATAAAAAAAACTTTGTCAGAAGCATGATTCTCACCTCTCTGATTTTGACCCATAAATGAAATATATATCTTAACCAAGAACTGCGCGCACCGCTGTGATCGAATTTGAAATTCTTTATTTAAGTTGTATAAAATTTTCTCTACGCGCCGTACGAGCTGTATAATACTACCCGTAAGTAATGACGTCATTAAATTATAGTTCGACGCGTATATAAGGGACATTATTTCACATCATATTTATATTTTTATTTCCTGAGTACGCGACACTTTCTGGAGGTTTTTTTTTATAATATTGTATTTGTAAATTTTTACCCAGAATTTCTATCAAAATACGACGAGTAAGATGGAAGATTAGCGAGTCCATTAAACTTAAATTCGATTACTGCGGAGCGTATTGTAGCTCGTTGTGGTTCGAGAAATTAGACATTCTCAAATAAATTTAAGCAAAATATCGGTGTTAAGACTTCTCACCTATATTATAATTAGCTTTTAGAGTAAAAGTCATTGATAGCGTTTATATTGGCGGACGAAAATATTTTGAAAAGATATTATGTAAATATGTAGATGATAAAGAGGTATGTATGAAATTGTTAACAATATAAATTTTATCTTACAATTATATTATAAATGCGAAAGTTTGTGAAGATGGATGTTTGTGACTCAATCACGCTAGAACGGTTGAAAGGATTAAATTTGGTTCCGGAAGAGCACATAGGCTGCTTTTTATTCAGGGAAAATTTAAGATCTCCGGGGAACGCGGGACGGAGGCTAGTGATTAATGTTTTCAATAACGAACATGAAGTCGTATTCTTATATGTATTTTATACCTTTGCAAAATTTATTATAATATTTGTTTCGTGCAAGTGTTCCGTATCGTTATCACTATTCAGGAAGTAGACAAATATAATTGTAATTGACATTTTATTTTATGTAGACCGAATTGTACAAATATGTAAGTTGTAGATGAGTAAACAACTATATGAAACAGACACACGTTCTGAAAATAAGGATGGTGCTTACTTTTGCTCAACCACTTATGGCAAGTAGAGCCACACAATTAACTCTTGAACGTACAAACTTAACAACTAGGTACTCTTGATAAAAGGTGTTTGTAGAAAATCACCCAGATAACGGCATGGAACACTGTTACTATATTATTACTTGAATATATTGTATCTCTTGTGACTGACCATTACTGATGGATAACATAACAATCACTACATAATAATATAAATACGTCATACATTACCTTTCTTCTGGCATGCCTGACTAATATTAAAATGAATGAATTTGTGAATCTGTGGCTAACTTCTCTAATTATTATTTTACTTTACACTGGCCATCTAAATGCATATTGTTTGTCGTATAGTTTGTCTTGCCATAATGTAATCGAAATATAAATTAAAACAATATTTAATGACACATAATTCTGTTACTTCTTATCAATATTAATGTCAAAAAATTCACTTTAAATCTGGAGCCTGTGTGGGTGTCTGATTTACATTGTTATTCTAAGATGTTTATGTCTTGCCTAGAGCTATTAATGTAGATATTAATATGGCAGCACCAGCAATATAGTTAATTGAAGTCTATTAAGGAATAATGGTTAATAAGATGATATGCTTAATCAAACAAACATTCAAATATTATTTTCCTTGAATAGTAGTTTGTGTGTTTTTCTTAAATGTCAAATAAAAACAAAATAGTAAGTAAAGACAAATACCCATTATAAACGTTAGAATCAGTTATTTGCAACTTACAGCTTCACATTGGGCATAGCAAACTTACCAGTAATTGTTTAAAAAAACTGTGTTTGTTAGATATGTATTTGTCCATTTTACTGCAAATAGATTTTAAGTATTTAGCATTTACAATGTTCACGTGTGTGGTGACCAAACATTTTTGCGCAATATTAAATATTGAACAATATTAAATAAGTAAAGGCAGAAAAGGTAGTTTTCCTTAAACCCTTATAATAATACTCATACTATTTGTTTTCCAATTAATATGTTCGAAATAACATTAGTCCATTCAACATGTTTTAAAACTTTCACTGGAGGTTTAAAATTATTCACCAGCTCATAAATAGATTTATTAAACAACTTCACTCTAAGAATTAAAGGTGAATCTTCTTTATTATCCCATACTTCTATGTAGATATTTCCTGTAACAAAGGTAATTAAAGTTTTGTTAACTAAGTTTAAGTGTGACATGTGTTTGTTTGCAATCTTTAATAACATCTGAAATAATAATACCCGATGTTCTTTTTTTTTATACCACTAAAGGTGGCTAACAGGCATACGGTCTCACCTGATGGGAAGCGGTTACCATAGCCTATGGACGGTTGTTAATTAAATTGTTTGCCAAAGCCTCGATCAGGGACTTAACCAATGCTTAGTGGACTATTTATTTTTGTTTATGAATATCATTATTAAGTTTTGTTGTATGTATTAAAATAAATGTAATAAATAAATATAGTTCAATCTTTACATACCTGCTACTTTAGGTGAATGGGCTAGCCATAGTGAACACACATATAGAGGCAATGTTTGCACTAAGTATATCAACTGTGCTAAAGTGTATTGTATCAATAGAGAAAGTACTCTAAACTGTAAAGAAAAAAAATCATTTTTGTAGACATAATTACAATTATATAACTACATATAATATAACTACAATTTATTGAAAGCTAGCAAGTACAGCCTGGTTAGCCATAGGACTGCATAGTTGCCCTTCACTCCCCATTTGAGACCACTTCGCCAAAAGGGTCACTTTAGGTAAATAAATAGAATAGCCCCTTCTAAAGCATAACTTATATAGTTAATAGAATTGTTGTCACTTAACAGTTTGTCACTGTACTTGTTTAAAACAAATATTGAACTTACCAAAGTGAATACAATGTAATACATGGCTGTTGTAGGCAATAGTAGTAGTAATATTGTAAAGGCTACAGTGCCCACAAAAAGTTCTTGGTTTGTATATTCACAAGAATCAATACCACCTCTCAAAGGATTGTACTTCCTTCCAACAAACAGTCTTAGTAAAGCAATAAGACCTGATATCTGAATGTTGAAAAGTCTGGAATAAAATATAATAATAAAAGGTTATACCTTCAAATTACCATATTGATTCATAAGTATCAAATTCTTAATGGAAAGAATTACCTTGCAGCATATACATAAATACAGTATGAGTGAAATGTTGCTATGCAAATCATGTCTGAGATAAGGGCAGTTTGAAATGTTAGTCCCAAATAGCCTAGGTAATGGTATATTTGAAGTATTATGTCCAGTTTCTCACCTGATACATCTGAAATATATTTGTATGTACACATAAAAAAGGACTTAATCCAAACAAACAAAGCTTTAACATGTAATTAAACAGCATGGGCTATTAATTACAAGAGATAATAATTTAAACATACCCAAAAATAGCCACCACAACTGTACATGGTAAGAAAAGTATTTTCCTAACATTTTGTTGAAAGCATTATTAAGCTTGAGGCCAGCAGGTGCACCCATGAGCCACTTAAGTAATGAATGTAGTAAATTTATTAGTTTCTGAAATGAAATAAACATAATTGAAGAGTATAATTTTCCCAATTCAAATTACCTACATTCAGTTTCCTTCATACCATATTTTTATGAAACTGCCACAGTAGTTTGACACATTCTTACCTCCAATATTCCCATAAGAAATGAGCTAATGTCTTTCATATCTTGTGATAGCATTTGTAAAACCACATAACCCAGCATAAGATCCATTACTATTGCTAGAATCATATTTCCCTGTCTGATAGATACCTGTAATTATAAAATGGTAATATAAATAAATGTATTTTTATGCTTGAATTTGTAGTTATAAAATTTTATTAATGTTATGATACATATCTATATTATACCTTTTTATCTCTCTTGATAGAATATATTAACCAGACAATCAATTTATAGTAATTGTAAACATATTGAAGAAACATGGATGAAGCTAACCACTGAGGATTAATATAACTTGATTCATAAGCACCATTGTTTTTTGACAGCCCACATTCATCTTGTAATAATACTTGGAGCTTGGAAAAATGACCATCAGACTCAGCTATCATTTGAGAATCTCTTATTTTATTATAATCATATAGCATTATGATACAGTTATTTCTTATGTCAATCTTTTCTCCATTTAATACTAGTTGGTTTATTTCAATATTCTGATGTTCTATTATCAAATGGTTATGATATTTATTTAACTGTTTCATGCGGGAGTTACCACAGTAACCATAAATAATGTTTATTGATTGCTCATTTGTATCCTCTAAAAATATTTCTTTCCTTAATGAATACTTTGTGATGTAAATAGTAACTGCATTTGCATTTTGTCCAGAAGTGCTCACATGACCCTTTAAATATATTTTATTGAATTTCTTGGGTAATATTGGTAGAAGAATTTTAATACACTGTGCCATTGTATATAGAAGTTACTCGAATTACTCGTACATTGATTTGCTAATATATTATTTTAATAGGTGTTTTTCTTTCTAAATCAGAAGCTTTTGGTAGAATAATATATAATACGTGAAGGTCCTAAAGTTCAATGAAAAGCTATACTATGGTACTATCCAAAAATATGGCATAATTATTAGTCGACCAGTTATCTCAATAACGACAATTAAACACAGCAAAATCCAAAAACTCCTAAATAAATAGCGGCAAGATCACAACAAAACAATCTTCCTTCCTTCATTTTTATTTTGACGTGACGTCACGTCAAAACTTGACGTACATTTGACATTGACAACCTAGTGCTGCGAAGAGGTATTTGTATTATAACTTTATTCCAAGAAGCTTAGTATGTAAATGAATAGCCATTTAAAAACTTAAGTTATTTCCTAATTAAATATTATGATCATTGTAGGGATGTACAGTGTACGTAAAAAATCTATTTTTAAATAATAGTTTTTTTTTAGCTGGAAAAATCGATTAATAATTAATCGATTTTCATGTAATAAAAATATAGATACAGCTTGGCAAATAAGAGTCTGACGCGGTGACAGTTGGAACTAAAAATCGATGATTGGGGCAACATGCTTAACTTGTCAACTGCAAGTACATTCTGTGTCAACAGTGCGTGTATCGTAGTTGTTTTTCGTAAATTTTCCTAAATTATAATTTAGGAATTGATAATTATCAGCTTACGTTGCATAATTTACTATTCAAAATGAGTAAAAATATTCGCAGTAATGGCAGAACAGTGATTTACCACGTCATTACGCGGTGTTTGGCCGAATCTCAAGCGGGATAAGTTTTGTCCGATATCGACAATATTTACCAAAGAACTGCTGATATGACAGGTATTTATGAACCCTAAATAAGTCATTGTACCTTAAAATAAAGTTTTATAAATGTTTTCAATGCGTAGTTTTGTTGATACGCAGATTAAAGTAAGTTTTAGTGTTGTTTATAGAAATTTGAAATTGAGGTTATGTTTTGTAGTTTGAAAAGTCTCGTATACTCTAACCTCAATGATTGATACTTGATAATAATGAGTAGGAAACTAATAATAAGAAACATGTTTTTTTTTGTTTTAGGAACATCTATCAACACAGTAAGGAAAATTGTTAAGGAAGGTGAAACAAATGTCATCTCAGTGATTTTTCAGAATATTCTAGTGATTCTGAAGTGGCAGGAAGCTCGAGCCAAAATTTGGACTTTTCTGGGATCAAGTACTTAGATGAAATTGTTTTTGAATAGTTTGCATTGTAATAAAATATTGCTTTTAAAAAAAGTGTTTTTTTCTTAACCTTGTACCCAAATTATTATCATCAATTCCTAACAATCCCACAATTAGACTGCCCTCAAAGGCATGATTATTTGTCTGTCATGACTGTGGGAGGTATCCACCACCGCCCACTATTAACATTGTAAATACTAGACATTTAAGCCTTCCGAGGGACTGAACCACTCGGGATTTGAATCATATCCTAAAAATAACAAGTATCAAAAAGTTTTCAGTCGTAGTATCAGGGGTTGCCACAGGTGCGATAGCAGCGACCTCATTTATTCCACACTCTTTTTTGCCAAGCTGTATGTCCAAACATAAATTAATTACACAGATCCTCTTATTATGTACATTCTTGTACTCTTCTGACACGGACACTATTTATTGTAATGCCTCTGTACTCGATTTGCTCATAACCTATGTATAGCTTTCAGATTGCAAATAGACCATTAGAGTCAA